>PPMU03000013.1:0-322948 GCA_003707015.3 Wickerhamomyces canadensis | reverse complement strand
CAGACTCTCCGTTCTGATGGAGATCGGTTGGTGTTGGATGAGTGGAAATCGAATCTTTCGATTGATTTCAGAAGTCAATGCTGCCCAATTCGTACCTTGAATCGTGATTCCCAGATATTTCAATGGTTCATGGGGATCAAGCAAAAACTTAGGATATGGTAGTACTGTGGGGAATGAATTGATGAATTGGTCTCGAGTCATACCATAATAAGAGTGGTTCCTAGATAAGATCCAATTCTGAGACTTTTTTTCATTGATCTGCATCGATGCGTGAAAACAAAAGTCATTGAGAATTTGAAGAAATTTTGGATGATCTCGTTGGTGTGTAAATATAACGATATCATCAGCAAAAGATAATTGTTGGAGTTGTAGAGTTTTCAACGGGGATGGAATAGAGATACCAGGAATACCAGCTCTAAGGTTATGAAGCAACACTTCCAGGCCAATGATGAACAAAGTAGGACTATGGGGAAGACCTTGTCTGACACCTGAGGCCAAGGGGAAACTTTTCCCTGCGTGGTTGTTGAGGAAGAGGTAAGCCTTTTGTTGATAGGTTGTTGCCTTAATGAGGTTAATCAATTTCGTTGGGAACCGTAAATGACCAAGGGTTTCAGTAATGAATGAATGACTAAGACAGTCGAAGGCTTTGAAAAAGTCGATGAATATAGCTGAAAAGTTCTTTGCAAAGTCTCCAGTAATATCCTCTTTTTCTTTGAAGCCATGTATTTTGTTGTAAAGCAGCTTCATCTGAATGATGTTATCTTCCATAGATAATCCAGGGGTGAAACCAGTTTGCTGTGGATTGACAATGGATGGAAGAGTGGTGATTAGTCTTTGGTTCAACACCATCGAAATGATTCTGAGTGAGACATTGGTAAGACTTATCGGTCTGAAATCATTGATGGTAGGGATAGCAGTGGAATGTTGCTTGGGCAATAGTTTGATGGCAACTGATTGCATGGAAAGAGGCAGTTTTCCATATATTGAGATGTCATTCGCCACTCGAACAAGTTCTGGGGCGAGTTGGTTCCAGTAATGGACATAGAAGGAGTAGGTCAAGCCACCAGGGCCTGGAGCTGATTTCTTCTTCTTAAGAATAGGCAGGATCTTGTTGAATTCAGCAAGCGTGAAGGGAGACATGAGATTTTCGCGGACTTCCGAGGGTAACTTAACCGGATCTGATTTGCCGAGAAAAGATTTGATTTGATTGTTGGAAGCACCATTTTCTTTCTTCTCATACAATTTTGAGAAAAAATTGAAGCCTTCTTCTGCAATCTCATCTTGGGAAGAGATAGTGGAATGAGTGCCATCTTGATTCAAACGGTAGAGCACCTTGATTTGGGTCTCGATGTTCTGACGGTGGTGTATTTTGTTCAGAATCTTATAATCCTTGTAAGGGATGGTGGATTCAGAAGCAATGGATTTTGAACGAAAAGGAACAGTCCATTTGGAGTTGATGGAATCAGAGTGAGTATTGTACCAGACCTTGGATTTATGTTGACAACTCAGTACTAACTCTTGTACGTGGGTGAGAGCTTTTTCAATTGAATGCATATGGTGATCAAAAAATTCCAGATAAGAGTGGCAGTCGATCTTCTCGAACGTATCGAGTGAGTGGAACCAGTTGGTTGGTATAAAGGGTTGATATAAGGGATCTTTGAAGATGGTAGGGTCTGCCACAAAGCGTGGTTTCCCGGGTATGGATGAAGCATCAGGTAATTCATGGAAAAGGGATAACCTAATTGGATAATGGGTTGTTTTGAAAACAGGTCTGTTGAGTCGTTGATATTTGAACAACAGTGCAGATGATGGTGGGAAAGCAGACAGATAGAAACGGTCTAATCTTCTCTTGGCCATTGTCCCTCCCATATCATTTGTGTGGAGATGCTTCAATCTTTCGGAAGGAGAAAAGATGTTTGCATCTGACAGAGATAGGGAATCGATAATGTTTTGAAGAATGATCTGATGATCCAGTGTGGGATTGAAGTTCAAAGGTTTGTTCGTATCTTTGGCTGATAAAACATTGTTGAAATCACCCATTAAAATCACCTTTGTGTTGGTATCTATGTGGGAGATTGCAAAAGCCAACTCTGTAAAGAATGGTGCTTTGGTGGAAGTTACCGGCCCATATATGTTGACAATTTTGAGTCGGGTGGGTGAGGTATGGGGTTGTCTAAGAACAACATCAATGTCAGTTATTCTTCGATGATAGTCGATAGTTGTGAGATGAGAGTGAAGCGAGTTCAAAGATTCCTTGATAATTTTGAAAGGTGACTCGATAGGATTAGTGGGTCTTATCAAAAAACGAACATAGTCTTGCTCTGAGCCTGTTATCGTGAAGATGTTGGACTCTCTTTTGATGACATAGTCGAAGGAAGAGGTGGTGAAGTCGGCTTCTTGAAGCCCAATGATCGTTCGAGATAGATCATAAGTTTGGGTTAAATGAAGGAGCTTGTCACTAGCTTGAGAGGGAGATTTGAGATGTTGAACGTTCATCGAGATGAGATGCAACATTGGAGTGACATTGTTATGAGTTAACCTTTGGCCGAGCATGAATGATCATATATGAAAGGAAAACCATGAAGGAGTGGGAAGAAATGATAATAAGTAAGGGAGTAAAAAAAGCAGCGGATAGACGGATAAAACCATTGGTTGAGGATAATGATATTCAACTTTTGGAGTTCAGAAGGAGTTAATACAGTGGGAAAGGCCGGGACAAGAGATATAAATAATTCAAGAGAATTATTGGGACGAATCAGGCTGGTGAGATTCCTCTGGGGAATGTTCCTCAACCAATCCATCTTCATCTTCATCTGTTGGAGCGTCGACCGCATCAGGTAACAAATCATCTTCAGGAGCAACCTCCGATTCTTGATCTTCATCATCAGGATGACCCAAAGTTCTGTTCAAAATTTCGACAGGAGTTTCAATGATTTGGAATTTACTGCTGGAATTCTCACTATTTGATCTAACAGCAGTTTTGGAAGTTCTAGGGGCAACTCTTCTTCCGGTAACTAAGGTGAAACCATCAGTTCTCATTGATTCTTGAGATGGTTGAGATGGAGTTGACGCAGTTTCAGCGAAGCTGAGAAGTTCGTCCTGAGTGCTAGTTTGTGAAGCAATTGGGGAAATCAAAACCCCATCAACTACGGCAGCACCAGATTGTGAATCAGTCATTTCTGAGTCAACTTCTAAAGTACTCTCAGTGATAGGGTTAGAGTTTTCAGAGGAAGATTCACTTGAAGCTGAAGATCTCTCAGTGATAGGGTTAGAGTTTTCAGAGGAAGATTCACTTGAAGCTGAAGAGTCAGTAGATGAATCTTGTGGTTTGGAAGGTGCTGGTGTCTTTCTAACCCTAGTTGGTTCAGGTCTGACAACTTTCTTCTTTTGGCAATGTTTTGGACTGTGGGTTGTCTCATTGCATTTGAAACAAACCGGAGCTTCTTGACACTTAGGTCTTGAATGTCCATAATTACGACAATAGAAGCAGTAAGGAACTGGGTTCAAAATTTGGCAAATGGTAGTGCGATTAGGAAATGCTAAAGGAAAGACACCGGTTCGGTTTTCAATCAGCAATTCAAAGTACGAGGTGGGAAACCCAAATTTCAAATTTTCTGCATGAATGATTCGATATTTGCTAGGGTCATGGTTTGGAAAAGCTAAAGATAATAGTTCTTGTGGAGAACGTCTGTTCTTGGAAGGATCAAACTCAAATCTGAGCACCAATAGATTTTCTGGATCGCAGCCCGGGTCAGATCTTTCAAGCGTGAACTCAAAAACACCATCGGTCGATCTGAAAGTTCTACCGGTATACCATTGATTTTGAATTGCAAGAAGTTCATCAGTCAAGAAACCAGTGTTGATATTGTTAGCAACAGGATGAACAAAGAAGAATTTGTAGTCTGGGTTATAGTGACATTTACCTGCTTTGATTTGAGTCAAGAACACCTTTCTGGCTTTATAAGATTCTACGTCCTCTGGGGATGCTGAAGAATCATTTAGCACTGGTGATGATTTAAGAAAATCTTCTTCTGACTTGATGAAAGTATCAACAGTGTGTTGAATGGCATCTTCAAAGTCACGGAGAGTAGGGATGCGAGAATTGGAAGGGTCTAAATACTCAACCTCAGAAGGGACAAGAGTCCAGTATAGATCTTTATCATCACAATCACTCTTGACAGATTCTCCGACTTGTAGCTTAAGGTATTCATCGAATAACTTAGGAGCGACAGTATGTCTTAGGCGTTGAAGAAGAATCGCTTGTTCGTCTGTTGTTGCCCGAACCGGCGAAGTTCCTTTGGATGCAGCAACGCCTGCCCAAGAACGGTGGGCATTTGGGGTGTTAAAAGAAGCATGTTTTTGGGTTTTTGTAGAGTTTTCAGTAACAGGAGTGGAGCTTGCAGCAGCAGTAGTATTTTTTGGGTTTTCTGGGGATTTTTGAGTTTTTTTTGGATTTTTTGAAGCGTTTGAAGTTGATGAAGATGGAGGGGGTGATGAACCCCCTGGAGGGTCAACACCATCAATATTCATCGTAAGAAGATGAAATTAGTCTTAAACGAAAGCTGGAAACTTGTATAGCAGAAATATGTCTTTTAACGGGCTCATTTTTTTTTTTTTTTTCTAACTAACGTATTTGTATTAAAGAATTAACTATTTACTAGGTACTCTTGACAGTTGAACTACTAAACCTGAATCTCTGATCATCTCCACTCACTGGAATACCCTTGCACCTTGCTCAGAGTATTCCTCAACTTCAATCTCCACTTTTCATCTTCTATTTCCAAGTTTTGGCTCGTACCAGCATCCTCATTTCTTGGGAGAGTAAATTCTTTCTGTTGATATAACTCGCAAACTAGTGAAACCAGTGAACTAGCTACCCTGTTCACTCAAAGTCTATCAGTGTATTTTTGCAATAGGGAACCTCCTAGATATAATATTCATCTGAAGAGTTTTTGATGGTAATGAAGTATTTAGCAAAAGTTTGGACATGTTCGTATCCATAGTTTCTGAGTTTCGTGGAGCCATATCTTCTGGATTTCCTTAGCTGGTTCAATAGCTCGATATAGTTATTTCTCTTTCTGTAACTTTCAAGATCTTTGAATCTCAATGGCAAGTACAAATCACCTTCTATTTTTATTGGTCCATCTCCAGGACTCACTATCTCAGTCCATAGCTTCTGAGAGACTTCACAGTTTTCGTAAAAATGTTCAAATCCTTCATCACAGCTTCCACATAAGCAGCAACGTGGGTCTCTTCTGTTTGGGAATAATTCTTCCTTTTCTTGATTATATGCTGGTAAATGTCCAATTCCATGTTGAAAATGTCCTAGATTGAAACGATGAAGAGTCTCCAGCATTCCTGGGTTCTTCTTTTGGAGGTGATACAGCCGTTTCCATAAGATTTCCCAATTAGCTTCAATTTTTGATCTCTCTATGATTTTGGTTCCTCCATCCTGCGTGGAATATTGAATGATTCTTGTAATGGCCCCGTGTTTTTCATCATAGAATTTCTTGCTGATATGTTTGAATGATTCCACTGATATATCTTCACCTTCTATGTCCTCCATGTTGAGCAGCATATACTCGTTAGAGAGTACGGTAGAGGTCACATAATCATTGGCAATCTCTTTCTTGCTTTTGTAGAAGAAGTCTAAATCCTCAACGTAGTGTTTGGTTTTGGTGATCTTGAACCAGGCATTGAGCCATTCTACTTCATAATCAGCTAAGTAATAGTATAAGCTGAATCTATTTTTCCTCAATGACGCCATACTAGGTTTCACATAAGGTTGGGCTTTTTGTTCTGCTGTCAGTGCAAATGAGGCCAGACCTTCTGTGAGCAACATGATAGTAGATGATCTATTGTAATTGATGGTTCCTTCAGCATTCCATAAGCCCGGTTCTTGTTCCAAGCGTGAGAAATGAGGGTGGAGATTGGTTTTCATGAATGATGTGTCTGGTGAGCGGATGTAATATCTCAAGAATGCACCTGTTATCAATTGAAACCATGGGAATCCCCTGAATGCAGTAACTATGCCTCCTGGCAATGAGAATTCGGTGATGAAGTTTTCTTCAGCCATTCCCGCTGAGGAAGTGTATTGGTAAGAGAGATTCTCAATGGCTCCAATATAGTCCAGCCCAGGATTATTGTGTGTGGATAATCCTTGTGTGAGAGTTCTACCTGTAGCGTCAGTCTCGCTGGCCTCATAATAGGCATATTGAGGAGCCAATCTTAGGAAGTGGGTGATGTAAAGCGCAAAAAATTGTAGTCTATCTCTGAGACTCCAAAAGGCTGGCTGGTCATCTTGGGTGAATGTTTGCCAGATATGCTTAGCCCTATGCCCTAGAAGCTGTATTCTGATATTGACTAGGTTGAAACCTCCATGGAAAGAGGGTACCTGCAATGTGGCTAGCGATATCCCATAAAATTGTTCCTTGAGTTCCTTTTCTATTTTCTTAAGCAAGGACGAAGAGATTTGATGGTGATGGTCTAGAAAATAAGTTCTGGAAATTATGTAAATGTTCATCCCCAGAGCTCTCAAGTTAAGGGGAACATCATTAATCAATGGGTATCTGATAGTCCTGATGAGCTCTTCAGTAAATCCTTTCCAATCTGTACCTCTGATCTTGAGTCCCAGCAGTTTGGGGTTTGTGGCTGAGATGGATTGAGCAGCTGGGAAGTCGCCCAGGTCTATCTGTTCATAGCTTTGTTTCAAGGCAGAATTCTTCTCGATATCATCCCTTGGGGAGTGGTTGAAGTGGATGATTTTCGTTTTGGATTCGTTGAGTTCTAGAGACGAGAATTCCTTGAAGATATTCAACTCCTTCTTTATCTCAATGATGACATCAGGTTTTTGACCGAACAGCGTAACGTCATCAGCATAGGCCACAGTTTGGATGGTTTGGTGAGAGAGAAAACCATTAAGCAGTATTCCATCGATTTTCTTCTTAATTCTGCGTATAAAAACCTCCATCACTAATAGGAAAAGGCTTGGGGCTATAGGAGAACCTTGCCTTACACCTTTATCCATATAAAATGTTCCTGATGTTCTGTGATTTATTTGAAGCACTGCATTCTGATGTTCCACTAGCGATTCAATGATTCTCCTAAATTTGACAGGGGCACCAAGAAACTTTAGCACCGAATTGATAAAGGAATGGTTCACACTATCAAAAGCTGCCTTAAAGTCTAGTAGCAGCATCAAGTTGAAACCGTTATTTTTATCTTTCAAGAGTTGTTTTTCCGATTCATTTTCCCTATAAGATGCTATCCATTCCACCTTCATATCCTTAGATGGATGGAAACAGGTGTGCTTTCTTCTGTATTCGCTGGTAGACATCAATAGATAGGTGTTCAAAGAGTTTTCCATAGCTCTGTCTGGAATGAACCCGGTCTGCTCTGTGGATATGATAGAAGGGAGGATAGCCACGAGGCGTTTGTTATGGATATGTGCTAAGGTCTTGGTAATAACACTTTGTAATGATATTGGTCTTAGCTCATTCATTCGGTAGCACCCTTTCTTTCCTTCCACTTTTGGGATAAGAACCATCAAAGTCTTCTTAAGGATTTCAGGTAAGTCCCCCGTATTGGCAATCTTCTTGTATAGTTGGACTAACCAAGGAGCCAGTTCTTTAGCAAAAATCTTCATAAATTTGAAGGAAACACCATCTAAACCGGCAGAAGTATTCTTTTTACCAAGCTCATCAATAGATTTCAGCAGTTCACCTTCTTCCACGTCTTTATCCAAATCGGCGATTTGGTTTTCGGTGAACCTAGGCAAACCACTCTCTAGAATAAATTGGGCAGCTTCAGTTTCTGACTTTTCCAAATTTGGTCTTGCGAACTTGCTCGAGTAGTGGTCCTTTGCTATTGATAGTAGTTCATCCTGGTCAACACCCCATGATACCTTGCGACTTTGATCCACCGATTCCAACTCCAAGATACGGAGCTGTTCCTGAGATTTGTGGAAGAGCTTGTTAAGAACCGGATAGCTCTTATAGGGGATCCCATTATTGGAGTCATCATGTTGGTTTGTTTGGGATTTCAGTTGGTCCAGGCGTATCAGTGTGAGCCGTTGGTTGGAATTGTCAAAACAGCTTGCCTCGGTTCGGAAGGCATTATCAAAAAGCTCGGAAAGCTTTCGGATTCCATTCAAAAGAGGGGCTGTGGCACCCACTGGATCATCGGGAAATTTGTTGATGATGTTTGTTATGAAAACTCTCATTGAGTCTTGATATGAGACAACCCAGTTTTGGAAACCATCTTCCTTTGGTGACTTAGCAACCGATAAATCCACTAAGAACCTTCGTGGTACCCTGAATCTAGGTTGAAAAAATTGGTTGTTCGGGCGGCTGCCAGCATTTGTCTGCTTGAAAGAGGTAATGGTAACAGTTATAGGGATGTGAGAAGTCCATTTTACTCTCAAACTAGTTTCTGGTTTATAGTTAATGTTGAAACGACCAGATTCCAGATATAGCCTGTCAATTCGTCTTGAGGTAACATGCTCTGAATTCAAATTGTTGGTAAAGTGAGGTGGTAGTTGTTTTCCCACATCGAATACACAATATTTATCACAGAACATCTTCCATCGGAACATATCAGTACCTTCGTTGAAGACTGAAGCATTTTCAGTATCAGATGGTGATTCGATGAAGTTGAGGTCACCGCCAATTATCAACTTATACCTTTGCCTTTCTCTGGAAGAGAAGAATAGGGACAAGCTATCGTCAAGATTTTGAAGTTGTGTTAGCCTTTCTGTCATTTTAGTACTGAGATAAAGGTTAACGATTAGGAAGATTTTGTTTGACCAGGAAGTTTGAATCAAGCAGTCCGATATGTTGTTCGACTGGTTTCTTGACACCTGCAAAATCATTGACTCCAAAACTTTGAAACTATTTTGGGCTGTTTTGCTATTGATCAATATCTTAGACTTGTTGGTTGACTGTCCAATCAAAAACCAACCATGTTGGGTCTTCAGGTTTTCAGTCAAAGATTTGAATTTGGAATTTTGGTTGATTTGGCTTTCTTGCAAAAAAAGGATATCAACCTTGGATCTATTGGATAGGATCCAACCCATCTTGGATAGAAGCTGCCGTTGTATGTTCAATGACGAGATTACTATCCTCTCAGGATGATGGTCTAGTAACGATGGGTGGTTACCTGAGCCATTTTGGGGTTGTGTCGATTCCGAGGAATTCATAAAGAATTCTCAGAATCATCAGTCTCGTTGCCAGGGTGGGCATCTGGATTGAGACTTGGGCCTTTCAGTGGGCTGAGTTGGGCCGGTTGACTGTTCGGGCCTGCTCTCTTTCTCACTGATGACCGAGTTCTAGTAGGAGACAGACTTTGAGGTCTTCTCAGAGCCTTCAAAGTATCAGGCGATCCAGATCTTCTCCTTGCTGATCTTTCAGGGGACTTGGTTGGAGAAGCTGAACGGGAACTAGATATCATATCGCTTTCCCTCCGTTGACTAGATCTAGCTATTTCCCTTTCTCTCTCTTGGTTGTATTCTGAGAAAGTTGCCACTGTGGTACGATGATGATAAGGTCTAGTATCCGCTTCTTGGGATAAATTGACTGGAGCTTCTAGATTTGAAGTTGTTGGAGAGTGTGGTTTTCCATATGGAGACTCTTGGGTCTGATAACCTAATTCGTTGTCCATGTTTTCATCTTGGTCTGGTCCTGTGGACCCTGATAAGTCTGGTTCATCCAGTAACATTCTCTCTTCCTGTTCTAATGGGTCTTCAGGGATGTCATTGGTTGGTGCATCATAATTACCGAAATCTGATTCTGGTGTTGATGAGTTTTGGTTCAATACATCAAAAGGAAATTGCTCGAGGTGGGGTTCGAACCCACGACAGTCGCGTTACTCACGCTCCCTGCGAAGGAAGCGTTCATAAAGGGTGCGTTTGGTATGACGCCATGTTTTATGCCGTTATAAGCACGAAGCTCTAACCACTGAGCTACACGAGCAGGTTATAGCTACACGAGCAGGTTAGATGTCTTTTTTTTTTTTTCGTTTGATTAATATTTATTATATCTATAATCTTCAAAAAACTATTTATACAATCGTTGCGTCAGCTCTGGTGAGGTGAGGAATAGTAGACCTATCAGCTTATTGGATCAGGTTTGTAACTCTTTGGCAAATATGTTATTGCTGGGCGTTATCCTT
Organism: Wickerhamomyces canadensis; assembly: GCA_003707015.3. Classification (NCBI taxonomy): domain Eukaryota; kingdom Fungi; phylum Ascomycota; class Saccharomycetes; order Phaffomycetales; family Wickerhamomycetaceae; genus Wickerhamomyces; species Wickerhamomyces canadensis. The sequence continues at coordinate 312,781 of PPMU03000013.1, read as the reverse complement.
CAAAAGTAGTAACTGTAATGATTCTTTCTAGTTAGCTGCAGAGTTTTGATGGCTCTGTCATAATCTTTGATGTTGAATGAGGTAACCTTAGTGGTTCCATATCTTCTCTCATTTCTAATGGTCCATATTAGTTCAATATAGTCATTGAAGTGTTTGAAAGATTCTATGTCGGGTAATCCCTCTTGGCTTACTAAATGTTTTTCTTTCAAGATGATGCGGTGGCTCAATGGTAGAGCTTTCGACTCCAGTTGGAATTCAGTGCAATCGAAGGGTTGCAGGTTCAATTCCTGTCCGTGTCATTCTTATCTATTTTTTTTTCTGATTTCATCATGAAGTAAACCTAAGAGATGTGACTTTGAATCTAGATGCCTATATATTGCTAGGTCTCTCAAGAAGGATAGGACCACTGACCACCCAAGGCGTTGCTACCGCTTTGTACTACAAAAGAAAAAGTATGTTTTCAGATTGCAATCAAACCAGAACTATAGGGAGAATGGTGAATTACGTGTGATCTGAATCTAGTCTTGTTGAGTAAACAGTGATCACTAATCGTTACGTTAGATCAGTATCAAAGGATCAGTTGTTTAGATATGGAGTGTGATTTTGGTTTTTCCGATAGATCGTATAAGAGCAAAGCTTCTTATTTGTTGAAAGAATTAGGTAAAGACTGAATGTTACTACAGCTTAATATCATAATGAGTGTTTGATTTTGTTGAACTCATGGAATATTGATGGAGCTGCTGCAGAATGAAGGTAGTTTCTCAGTTAAAATATTATGAGAGAACATCGTTTAGCAAAGGATAACAAATATGAAGAAACAACGATATGGAAAAGCATAAACCAAAGACCTTTGTTTGCTTTTCTGCGACTCTAGAGAGAAGCAACACAGAACTACAGCGTGTGTTAGCTACTACGCCATATGGATACAATCATATTGCTATATTCAAAATGGCTTTGCACATTTTCTTGGTTCGATTTCACCAGTTTTAGCACAAATCATATTTTGCCAATCTATAGCATACATCAAACCCCCGGCGCCATTGTGGGCCTTCGCAAAGACAACACCTAGATCATTCCTGGCTGTTGATAGATAATAGTTACTTCCATCACCCAATGAAATGATTTGAGCTCTAACGATATCACCTGGTTTAAAACTTTCAATGATTTTCACTTTGTCACGTTCAGTGGATCTAACGTCTTGTGATCTGATTATACCCTTGAAAGTCTCACCCAAATCTGTAGCTGCTTTGTGAATCGCTTGGTTTGATGCAGCAGATCCACCACCTGGAGCGGAAGTTCCTGACCCATTTGCTCCAATGCCAGAGTCTGTTAGAACATTTCCTGATCCTTCAACCGCAAGAATCTCAACATTTGCTTGCTTCAGACTTAATCTAGTAACACGCGTAAGAACAACATCACCTTCTTTTGGTAAACTGTTGGAATATAACGGTTTAGATGATATAGCAGAAGAAGTGTAATCTTTATAATCGTTATGGCCTGAAGGTATTACAGAAATCTTGAATATCTTGACCTGTATATCATCTTTTGGTTCTTCCTCCTGTGAATCTTTTTCAACGGGATCATCTTCTTTGACCTCTTCAACGAAGACGCTTCCCAATAGAGTAGCTGATAGAACTGATTGATTTTCATTCTTCACTTTGATATCTTGTATTATGACTCCATTTCCCGCATCAAACTTATGTATTATCTTGCTATTTTCCGTGGATTTGTATAAAGGAGACAGCAACTGTCCTGGAACCACGAATTTCGGTAGTTCAACACTCATTTCTGCATAGATATATTGTCTAAATCCTGTATAGGTCGATTTGACTTGAAACATTATAGTGTAGAAAAAAAAAAATTATCCGGAGCGTGGAAGACCCAAATTTTCCTCTCTATACCGGAAAGGAAAAATTTGAGATGAGTAGCATTTTCATGTCATTATCACAGGTCCAATCACAGAATGGTTGATTTTCCAGCGTATGTCGATGGTTTGCCTCCAGTTGTCACACTGAGTGAATATGATGACGCTAAGTGGGCCACTGAAACTGCCGTTGATAGAGCTGCTGACGGTAGCTACGTTGCAGTGAACATTAATGACCCAACCCAAGTCGTGGCAAGGCTAGACAAAGATGCTACCAAAACATTGGATATCATATTCAAGAGTGCACACAAACAGTTTTCTGAAGAAAATCTGTCAAAATAATAGCTGCTATGGGTACTACACTGATAGAAATCTGCAGCTCTTCTGAGGACTATCAAGGACATCACATGTAATTCATATCGGATCATAGGATTTCGCGTCATATACACACATGCTTAGATGCTTATTTATTCCTTCCTCTCAAAGTTTATTGTTCTTAACCAATGAGCCCTCTTGGTATAAATCATGTAAGACCTTTTCAAATTTCTTCCTAGCAATGTTTCTTTTCAGTTTCAAAGTTGGAGTTAGAACTTCATCCTCTATCTTCAATGGTTCTAGGTCAAGGTGCAAGTTGTGAATCTTCTCGAAACCTTGAAGATCACACTTGGAAACATGTTTGTTTATCTCATTCAAAATAATTCTCTTAAGCTTCGGATCTTTCAGGATCGAAGCAATTTGCTCCTCTGTGATGTCCAACCCGTGATTTTTGCTCAAAAACTCAATGAGGGCACCTGGTGCAACACCAGCGATAGCGACAAGATAGTTCTGTAAACTATCACCATGTACGTAGACCTGAGTCAACAATGGACTATTAGCTAGGTAAATGTTTTCAATCTTTTCCGGTGTGACGTATTCACCTTGACTCAATTTAAAGAAGTTCTTCACCCTATCGACGATGTAGACTCTACCTTGAGCATCCAAAGCTGCAATGTCACCTGTATAGAACCAGCCATCTTCTGTGAATGAGCTTTTGGTAGCTTCTCGGTTTTTGTAATATTCTTTAAAGATTTGGGGACCCCTCAACATCAATTCTCCACGAGCTAAAGGCTTGTCATTAGGGCTGTATCCCATTTCACTTACCTCTCTTAATCGAACCTCACATGCTATTCCGGGAGGGCCTGATGAGTTTGTTGTACTCTCCTCAAAAGGATCACCGAAACATATACCAGCAAAAGATTCTGTTGAACCATAAGCAACAGCAAATCCTATACCAAATTTGTCCTTCAGGAAATTGATAGTATCAATACCAAGAGGAGCTGAACCACTGATGCAGTATCTGATATTATCGAAGCCAAACGTTTTTCTCAATGTGTTTCTAATGAGAAATTTATCTGCTTCTGGTCCTTGATAATTATCCACCGATGTAACATTGCCATACCTTTTTTTGATTAGTTCCTTTGCTGCAACTTCCAACTTGTTCCAGACTCTAGGAACACTGCACAAGTAGTGCGGCTTAGAAGCTCTGATATCATCAAATAGATCCTTTGGGTCAGCTGTTGAAAGCATTCCTAAAGCATATCCAGCTGAAAGAGCATAATTTGAGATCTCACGCTCATAAATGTGGGCTAATGGCAAAGCACATAAGGCAGTTATCTGTTGTCCATTATCATCTTTGTTGTACGAAGAGTCATGGCGAGTCTTCGTCTTCAAATTGGAAACTGGTCTCTGGAGACCAACCAATGTACCAGATACTGCTGCTGCTGCAATTCTGTGGGTCAATACCACACCTTTTGGATTTCCAGTTGTACCAGAGGTGAATGAATAAGTATAAATCGTCTCCGGAGTAGGAGGATTCAAATCTGGTGGCATAGGGTTTCTCTCTCCCGTCTTTTCAATAGCTCTGAAATCAACCAATGTGACACCAACTCTACCAGCTAGCGTGAACAAATCATGATCATCATAGTTGAACTCATCGAATGAAACTAAGATCAACAATTCAGGCAGATTACCGGAATCCTTCAAGCTCAAGATCTTGGGAATTTGATCTTTTGATAGGAAGATGATAGGAGAACTTGTAAGCTCTAGAATGTATCTTGAAGAATCACGCCCCAGTGTTGGATACAGAGCAGTATTTGGCAAAGAATAGTCTCTGGTTGCAATATCGACGAGCATCCATTCCAATCTATTTTGACTCAACAAAGAGACAACAAATTCTGGTTTCCCATTCTTCGTATGCTTCTCAGGGTCAAATTTGGCGTGGTTTGAGATGAAATAGATTATCCCAGAGGCAATGTTGTTTTTTCTTTCTTCAACCTGTTTGTAGGTAAGGTAAGTGTAAAATGTGTCAAACTGCTTCTTTCTGGTATTGTGAAATTTCCGAACACCTAAACAGTTATCATTAGGGAAGGTCTTCACGGAATTGGCAAAGAATTTGGCCAAAGTATCAAGATCAGGATGCAAAGTTTCTAAAACAGGTCCATCCTTCAAGCATGCATTCCGATAAATCGGCGAGAAACCAGGAGATTCTGTACCAGGTACTGGATAGGAGCTGTAGCGATCTTTCAAAGGATATGAATCGATCAAATCCGACAGCACAACATCAGTGGAAGCCATTCTGTTATATTTGCTATACTGAAATAGCGGAATTTGCTGATTGATTAGCTGGGCCCTTAAGCATATTTATAGTCCTCTGTCATTCCCCACGTTACCGTTCGCGATCAGAATAAGATATGAGTCTTAGCCGGTATTTGTACGTTGTAGCCAAATAAGAGATTTGACGCTGCTTGTAGAAGAGGGGTACCTGCCTTTCTTGGAGAAGCTGCTCAGCGCTCACTGCCGGTCACTCACCTGTGAAATTCCCCGGTTGGATTATGTCAGCAATTATCGTCAACTCCTCCGCGAATTCGATTGAAACGCGTCTTGGATCCAAAACATCAACATGAGAGAAAAGGTTCTATTTTCTTGGTCAGAGCCTTTGACATTTGGCCAATCATGGCGCATAGGAAGAATGGCGGAGTACGGCAGGTGACAGATGGGGTACCGTCTTCTGAGCAGGATACCAATAAGCTCATTGACTCATTTACGTCATCCAACGACAACCCACTTTGGAATCAATCTACCACAGATATCATCAACACAGACATCAGATCGCTCGCTGAAAAGGTACCCAGAGATGTGTCTGAATCCACTATGCTAATAGATCATGACAGATTTCCCAAGACTCCACTGAGAAGAACCGTGTCAGGAAGCTCGCTGGAGATACAATCACCTTCAACATTTTTTCAATCCTCACCATACCCACCGGCTTCCTCACAGAGTTTACCAGAGGTTCAACCAGAGATCGATACTGCGCTTCTTAACCGTCTACTAAGCTCTTTACCGTCCTCAGATCGCGTACTACACTTCAAGGGAATTTTCAAAAACTATATCACAATGCTGGAAGATCATGATGTCAATATTTCAAGCGATAAATTTATCATCACTCTTTACAATCAGCTGAGGAAGCGTTCTAATAGAACGAAGTTGGATGCTCTCATAAATATATTCATTGATAAACCAGCAAACGAGGCCATGCGTATATCCAATTTCTGGTACTTCAAAGACCTGAAGCTCAAAGCAAAGATTTTCAAGCTCTGGGCTATCAAAAAGAAATCGGCTGACTTAGCCAAATCTGAAAAGGTCTACCAGCTATATATCCAGAAAAAATATCTTTCAACCTGGATCTTGAAATACAACCTGGTCACTGAAGAACTTGAAGCTAATGCTCTCCTCTTCAATAGGGTGAAGTGTATGATGAAAGTTTGGGATATGTGGAGATCCAGATCAATGCAACAGCTCTACTTAGAGGAAGCAGCCGATGTTCATCAGAAAAAAAGATTCTTAAATCTCTGGAAAGGTGTCATAATTAATGATCATGGTAAGGCTGACGAGTTTTATCAAGAAAACTTGAAGAAAAAAGCTTTGAAGCGATGGAGGTTGAAACAAGTTGAAAAATCAGGAAGGTTGAGCTTAAGAGGATACCTGAGATTTTGGAAGAAGACCTATGATGATCACAAAGTCCTTGAAGAAGAGGGTAAGGACTTAGAAGTTGCATTCCATGCCGGATTCTTCTTCACAATTTGGAAACGGAAGGCTCGGATTTCTGCTGCTAAGACTACTGAGCTAGCCAATATTTGTGAAAAGTTCACTGTATCCAAGTATTTCGATAGATGGTTGGAGGCCCTCAAGTATAAAAGTGTCGAGAATGAGGTGTTGGCTAAAAGAAACGAGTTTTTATTATCATTCGCTCTCAACCTTTGGAGAAACAGATTGGAACACCAGATTATCCTACAGACTCATCTAGCTAAGATAGATCTAGCTTCGAAGAGAGAGATCTTCAAGAACTGGAGAAACCGTATGTCGTCGAGCAAAATTGCACACTCGATTGACAGAAAAAGACTGTTATCGGGCTGCTTCAAACAGTGGAAACTTGAGACTATTGCTAGAGCAGTTGAAGCTAATAGAAACTATAAAATTGCTGAGACTGTCTGGGGCCAGTGGAGACAGAAGAGTCAACTTGAGATCAGGCTTCAGAAGTATGAGATGACTTTGGTCCATAAAGCGTGGAATGTATGGCGATCAAAGACGTCCAAACTCGAGAGTTCAGTGGAATTGAGCATCAAAGCATCAGAGTCATTTACAAAGTTGACTTTCCTGAAAAACTGGCAATCTTCCATTAACGCTATCGAAGAACTCGGAAGAAGGGCCGATCAATTCATCATCAGGAGATATCTCAAAAAGTGGAAAGCACTTCGTGAGAAGTTGGAACAGAACGAAAATAAAGCCATTCTTTTTCACAAGAGTGATTCTGGTAATATTGTTAGAAAAAGATACTTCAAAGTTTGGCTGGAAAAGAACGAAAAGAGAATAGAAGATAGATTAATCTCCAAGATCGCCTCATACGAAATCTCAGTCAGGAAGATAAGATTAGCCGCAGTCTTCAAGTCGTGGAACTCGCAATTCCACGCCTATCTAACCCAAGAGAGACTTTACAAAGAAAATATATTGAAGGGACTATATGCTCAGCCAATATTAAATCAATGGCTTCATAAGGTTCGAATGTACAAGGAATTAGAACAGAAAGCTGATGAGATAAATGCATTGAATCTGCTTGCTGCAGGGTTCACCAAAATGCAACTACAGATGTTCAGGATACAGGAACTCAATGTGAGGCTGCTGGAATATCAGGAGGATTCCAATTTGAAACTTATCGTTAAGACCTTAAGTGATTGGGGGTTAAAAACTATGAAAGTCAAAAGAGATAACGGGACCATTCAAAACTTCAGAAGGAGATGGAACAGGGCACATGCGAGAGCTATATTGTTACTATGGAAGGCTAAAACATTAGATTCTCAGTACAAACGCAACAAAGGAAATCCATCAGTATCTGACGATGATGACGAATTCACTGAGGGGATAGAAGACGACGATGATTCACCAACGAAGTTTAAGTCCAAATTCAGGTCCATATTAGCAGCTCAGACACCTCAGAAAGCTATAATTGATCCCTTGAACGGATACACAGGCCAGCCATCAAGTACAAGATCCGGTATCCCAGGGAGTGAAAAGATAATTCGGAAAAGAATGGAGGCACTGAGATCACATTATAGTCAAATCAAATATGCTATTCCAAGTCCTCTGAAAACGGAACCATCTAGCAAACCAATGATTTCTGGTCCAGAATCCTCAAAATTGTCCAGCAAGAAGCTAGATTTCACCAAATCGAGATTGACCAGCTCAAACGTCATCACGGATGATCACATTGATAGTGATCTGAGAGTTATAAGTCCTCTTCCATTGACTGAGTCCTTGAGGAATTTGAGAATCAATGAGGTTGATACTGATCCAAATGATAGCTTTGATGAATTTGAGGGACCCATTTCAAGTCCAATAATATCGCACAAAAACATTCTCACAAGATATAGCTATAGATCGAAAGATGATCTTACTAATGGATTATTCAAACATGATCTTGATTGAAGTTTCACCATAGAGATATCTATGCTGACGTTTGAATAACGGCCTTGAGACCAAAGTCCAAACCCATAATCATGATTTATCTTAAGCTTGACAGCGGGTACCTGAAAAAAATCAGTTCTGTACAGCTCGTTTAGTGTATTGTGTTATAGGTTAATAACATAGCAGCTCATACTTTGCAGAGCGGTCCTTATTTAAACTTGTAATTAGTCATATAATGATATATCAGATCATCGAGAACAGTACCCAGTTTGACAGCTAATTGGCGTGGTCGATTAATATAAATAACATACATCGACGTTATGATGACCAATATGTCATAGTTTATAAATATCAGAAAGATGTAATTATTGATTATAACTGAAGCTGAACGGAAAACACTGAATTATAAATTTGCTTGGTATAGCTCAATTAAGTAACAGACGCCGGTACTAGGCCGGGTCACGAGCCACGACGTCTATACAGCTGACATACAGCAGCTACTTTGTGAATATCCTCATTGAGTTATGATTTGAGCTGACCGAACTCGTAGACTAGGTGAACTCATAGCATCGAAATTATTGTACCGGAGTTGTCTATGAGTGGAAAGTCGGTTCGTCAACGCTTGAAGAGCTGCTGGAAGAGCATTTTGGATTGTCGGTGTAGTCGATGTCGGACTTTGTCATACATTTCGTCTAAAAAATACCGACCCTTTCCCAATTTCCCTGCTGAACCCGGACTTAAAGGCTGAAAGAAGTAACCGAAACCCGAGCTCCGTACGCAAAAAATTAGGTGAAAACTTATAAACAGCGAGAACTGCTTGATAATCAGATAAAAGGCGGCGACTTTCTGTTTATTTCCTTTGGTAGAAACATTTTGCTTCATTAAAGTGAAAAATAAAGGATTAGTCTTCAATCATCATCATAAGCCATCATAGTTTGCATATCTTTTGCAGTTGAACCGAGGCCGTTTAACCTAGCTAACATAAACGAGAAGTTTACCGAGGGTAGAAAGAGCTTCATCAAAAAATTATCAAGCTTGAAGATAAATTCTTTTACTTGTTTACTCGCCTCCCTTCTATTCAAACTGTGTATCGGTGGTGTGAAGATTGTCCATAATACCTTATGGTAAAGAAATGGTGGTCGCTCTAAACAATATCATACAATACCCTTTCAACAATTCTGACTCAATCATGATCATAGACTCAACATCAGTAACAGATGAGTTAGACAACAAGAAAGACTCAAGATTGCAGCTAATACCTAGAGATCTTATGAGAGCTACACATCAAAAGATACTGAAGGGGCTCTCATCTCCTCTTAGCACTCTTCCAATGAGGCGCTTCAAAGGTATAGCGAGATTGCTTCATACTTCTAATTCAGGGTCCATCAACACAACACCAACAGATGAGAGTTTGGCCACAACAGAGAATTCAGTCCACTCATCCAACATGAAGTCCCCAAAGCTTCAGACGAAGGATATCAAAATTGTTACAAGACGAGACCTACTAGAGAATACATACAATCTTCATTATCCTGCTGCTGGATCTAATCAACCACATTCGCCAGAGTCAACTTCTTATGACTCTCATAAATCTAATGGCTTGAAACGTCGCCATACAACTAAACCGACAACTGCAAGAAGGTCAGTATTGAAGTCCCAATCGCTCCCTAATTCACCTACTGAGTCATCTATTAAGATCAAAGATTTTTCCACAATATCATCACAAATCGTTGACCTGGACTTGAACTCAAATGAGATCTACAGACCAACTAGAGAGCCAGTGAATCGCAAGAACAACTACCCAAGCAACACACTAGGAGGTAATGGTGATTTTTTGAGTATACCTATACATCCAACTCAAACGAGGGACTCCAAACTCTCTGATACTTCACGTTATTGCTCCAGCTGAGAATCCAATATTTTCTCACCAGTTCAAACATGACATGATCATTCTATTCTTAATGACTAATAACTTACTTTTGACATATATGTTTAATGACTGTTTATGACCTTGCATCAAAATAATAATACATATGTGCAGCTCACTATCTATCGCTGAGATTTGTATCCTGGTGTTTATATCTTCAAAGCATCTTAAGCTCGTTCAGGTGTGCTTATCAAATTATGTGCTCAGTACGCCGCCTGAAAAGAAAGCAGAGAGCACGAGTAGTACCTACATCTAGCTAGAATTCAGTATTCGTCGTACTTCTCTACCTTTACATTCTAAATTTCATTGAGCTGGAAAGTAATAGACGATATTTCATTCCAAATATCATTAGATGATATTCATAAATATGACTCAAATTTCATTACCTACAATTAAGAGTCACGTGCATGTATTTCTCGGAACTCTTTACAAACCCTCGGATATCGCACGCTCGGAACTAATGGAATTTTTATGTCAAAATACAAGCGACTGATCATTACTCTGTCAACATATTATCAAACAATTAAAGATACATGAACCTAGTCTCAGCCCGGATATAAACTCACATATATTCATAAAATGTTACTGGCCTTAACATCAACGGCTCTTCTAGGGCTTTGGAGTTTATTGATCGATGGTTCTGCTTCATTTGAAATAGGAGAAGATAACGAAAACCTGCCAGTTGGGCTGAATGAGGACTACTTTGAGGATTATAACGTCAACAATCAAGAGACATTGGATTATATGAATACCAAAATAAACGTGAAACGACTGCCTCCAATCAAGAAGTTTCCACTGATGAAAGATGACAGAATATTGAGACCAGGTGAGATTCCAGACTATGTGCTTGAGTATGCGCCTTATGTTCACCTATACACGGAGGAACAGTATCTGCCTTATGATATTGAAGACTATGTCAAACATTTCCACCTTGAGCATAGAAACAAGTCAATAATTCTTAATAGAGATGGCTCTTCCAACTTAACTTTACAAGATCTAGGTAAAATAACACTAGATAATCAAAACTTGAACACCTTTGACACATTTCTGACATCAAACTACGAATTTGCAGATGACCCGGATTGGCTCACGGGAAGACTGAATCGTCCAAATCTATCATCTGGTAAAATCTCAAATGCCTCATCAATTTTGATAGTCGTTGATAAAGGTAATGGTTGGGTTGATGCGTATTGGTTTTATTTTTATTCCTTCAATCTAGGCCCATTTGTGATGGGAGCAGGTCCATATGGGAATCATATTGGAGACTGGGAACATTCGTTGACTAGATTTTATAAAGGAATACCGGTATATGTTTGGATGTCAGCACATGGAGGTGGAGGAGCTTATCACTACAATGCTTTAGAAAAATCAGACATTAATCCACACAGACCAGTCATCTTCAGTGCTAGAGGTACACACGCCAATTATCCCTCTACAGGTCAACATTCTCATGATCTACCATATGGTATCTTGTCAGATTTTACAGATCGCGGTGCTCTATGGGACCCTGCTAAGAATTACTTAGGGTATACTTGGAATGGAACGAACGTTCATCCTGTAAATAATGACAGTGAGGCTCATGATAACAAGAGAGAAATGGAACTTGGATCAGAATGGTTGCTATTTAAAGGACATTGGGGGGACAACAAGCTTGACCCATCAGACAAGAGACAGAAATGGTCTCCATGGGAATGGAAATACATTGAGGGTCCAACTGGACCCTTGACGAAACATTTGACTAGACGAAGTTTATGTCAAAGAAGTAAGTGGTGGAACATTTGGAAAAGTTGTCCTCCAAAGAACTTCATCTCTGCAGGAAAAGGATACGAAAGGGAAGGCGGGGTTGTGTGTGCCAATTTATTTGGTTGGGTGAAACCTGTGTTGCTACGATCCATCTTGAATAGTATAACACGAGGTGGAGGAATATGTTTTTTTATGGATTGGGTATACGGTTGAACATGGTTTGGGGAAGATTTATGTTCTATAGATGATATAAGTGCTATATTGGTGTAGCACTAGAACGGGTATTGGGGAATAGTATGGTTATACAATCTGTAACAAGCACTTGTAAGTGAAAACTAAAAATATTAGACGTCAGAAAGTCTATTAATCGCGGGTACGGTTTTACGGTCCTTTTACGGGTTTTCGGGGGCGCACCGTGATGCAATTTTCCGGCTTACCTCCTGCTAACGCCGAACACCTAATTCTGGGATTATTTCTGTTTTCAGTCAAAAGTTGCCACACCGAGAAAAAGTAAAAGATACACCAAATTTCTGAACTTCGGAGCTCAAAGCGACGTATAATTTATAATCACAACTTTATCACCCTTCTACCCAAAACCTTTGTAACTGATTCCATTTCAACCTGGCAGTGGCCATCAGCTGTTGAATTGAGTTCAAAACCATCTCTTTCGATCTTTCTCCACTCAGAATTATCGCTACACCTGTTGAACAGCCATCAAGATCAGTCATAATGAGTATTCCTCACCACGATGAACATTTGAAAAAAGCTTTGACAACTTTTGACTCAATTCTCCTGAACCAAACCAATGCATTACTTCACCTGGTGAATCAATATCAACACTCTGAGTTCAGCAAAACTCAATTGAAAAAGTCTTTGAACATTTTGAACTCGACTTTGCTAAAAGGTGGGAAAATTGTTATATCAGGTATTGGGAAGTCTCACAAAATTGCTTCAAAAGTCGTTGCTACGTTGAATTCCTTAAGTTTGAGCTCAGCTCTTTTACATCCAAGCGAAGCACTACATGGTGATTTGGGGATCATCAGACAGGATAACAATGACTGTTTGATATTCATATCATCTTCTGGGAAATCGCCTGAATTGATTCAATTGTTGCCTCATATATCTCCAGAAACTCCAATAATACTTTTGACGAACAAGAAGAACTCACTTCTATCTCAGCATTATCAGATCAACTCGCTCCTATATGCTGAACAGCCGGCAAAATATTCAGAGGAGCACATCTATGGATTGACTGCGCCTACAATTTCAACCACTCTTTGCTTGGCCTTGGCTGATGCGGTTTCAATAGCACTAGCCGAATTATACATCAGTGATCATAATGAGCGCAAAAAAGTTTTCAGTGAGAGACATCCTGGAGGTGCAATTGGTGAAGCTTACGGGACTTCGTTGACTTCAATCTCGAGTTTGTTGAACAACAGTGTAAACTTTGACAGTTCAGCATCGTTGACCTCAACCAACAACACAAACAACCTTTCACCCGCCCTGAATCCCGTCAATAGTATCGAAGAAGAAGAAGAAGTAGATGACAATAGTGCTGAGAACCATGAACATGTGACCTTTCAGCTCGGATGTGAGGGCTTGGTACCTGAAGATGAAATGTTATTGACAGAGTTGAAAAATTCAAAACATGTTGGTTATCTCGATGATCAATTCAAAGATGAATCTCAAATCTATCAAGCTATTGCATTATATGATTATGTGGTTATAAAGAACAAGCTAGCCACATCAACTGAAAAGTTGAAAGAGGTCATGAGAATTGTTCATGATCATGAGTATGATACACCTGAACAAAAGTACGATGAGATAAAATGGAGAATCAACGAGACTTTGACTGCATATAGATGAAATCACAATTTCAAATTAAGTCTCTATGATTAACACCAACATACAGGGACTTTGAGAGCGCTCTGTCCATCTCCAATTTTTTTTCAATTCCTTCTTTTATGACGTTTTTGTTTCTTTGAGTTATTGATTTAGAATAGAAAGAAAAACTTAAAATTATAGCACAGACCATTGGGTCCATGATAGAAGCAGAGCTGTCAGTGGCTCTTTCTTTTTTTCTTGGTTTCATAACAGAAGAAAGTTTTCTAGGTTTATACCACAATCAATGTAAACCGACCCACCTTTCACGTCAGCTTTAATCTTTATCAAGGTGCAGAATATCACCAGCCGTTGTATAAAATCAAGAATTGAAAAGTTATCTGCAGTGCTATATCATGATGACGACGTATCCGGTATTCAGAGGGACCTAGCTAATTTGGTAATAATATTAGAGATTAATAATGCCGGGCGCAAAATGTTTTTTTTTTTTTTTAGTATAAGTAATTCGGCCTTGATATTTAACATAATATCTTTCTTCTCACTATAACTCAATTATAATATAATAACTTAACCCAGCTCCACCCCTAAAACCAGTAGCAGCATGATAGATCCAGACACAAAAAAAAATTGGTGCTTTCTGTGGACGAGACCGGAGTCGAACCGATGACCTCTCGCTTGCAAGGCGAGCGCGCTACCAACTGCGCTACACGCCCCAATGTTAGAAATTTTTTGAGTTTGTAGAGAACTTAAAGAATGAGCTAGGGTTTTCACAATTGACTCCTCATCCCCATCAACCCTTTTTCATCCTCTCACACCATAATGTGTTTTCTGATTTGGTCTAGCTAGGTCCTTATCTTGTCTTATAACTCTCATTGTTGTTAGTGCTATACCGCACCTCTTTGAGGGGATTATTAGATTCTCTATAATCTAATAACGTTTATGAGACATCCACAGATAAAGACAACTATATAGATTAAATTTTTCACATTAAATATACACGCTATATATTGAAAAAAATTAAAAAAAAAAATTGAAATAGTAGCAATACCTATACCGAACCGCTCTGAACTCTGAGTCACTGGAAGATCATGAGTACAGGATGGCTACGCATTACTGGGAACCATTAACGTTAACATTTTTTCCAGTTATATGTAGCAGATTTGCGGTGTATCGTTATTAGACGTCGATCTTTCTTCAAGCGGATGATACTACCGAAACCACTATAGAGAAAGACGAGCTCTCATATATCAGATCAGATATCAGATTATTTTGCTGAATGAACCGGCCATATTATGATCGTAATTGATATTGGTGAGAAGAATCACACTACTGAATCCACTACATCGGCAGAACTGATTATAACTAACAACGATAGACAACATAGGTCATCTTCTTAACCATTGAACGTTCATTTCATGTAAACATCAAATTAGGGATAGAGGGAGCCCATATACAACTGGCGCTGCTCCATTGAGGTACCTCAGATTACATGTATCTCTTGACTGTCTCACCGCATTACATATGTCCATGCTCTCCGCTGATCCTTCATTGAATAAGCCCCACTTATCAAGCATTGATTCGCTGAACTTATCAATATCTTTATCTGTTACATCCCACAACATACCAACAACCATAGGGCATCCCCCGATCAAATATGAGTAGACCGTTCCTGAGGGTTGTAGAAGCTTATTATCACGCAAAGAAGCAGAAGAGCACCCCAGTAACAGTGCTGGTGCAATCTTATCCATCCTTTTCAGAGAGGTTGATCTGATGAACTGCTCACCACCGCCATGTCCAATGTAAACGAACACATTAGATTCTTTTAGAGTACTCTCGAACTCTTCTTCTGTTGGTTTTCTACCGACTATACCATTCCAATTTAATGAACTAGACAACTTTTCAAATTTTTCCTTGAATCTGAGCTCAGTCTTTACCAGATCTGAGGATGGATTTAACATGAATCCCCCACTTCTCTTATTCACTAAAAGCCTTTGATTATGTTCATAGAGGGTCAACAGATATGTCAAGGAAGGCATTCTTGTTACTGATGTACTTCTTAAGCAGTTTAGAGATTCCCAAGGGATTGACTGACATTCTTTGCCTATAATAAGAACTGTGTGTTTGTTCCTTGGAGTACTGTGATTGGATGTAACATACTCCTTGATCAAGCTCTCAACTTGGACATAGATGTTATCAATATCAATCTCATCATAAGCGTTCTCTTCTCCATGGAATAGCAAAACATCTAATACAAAATATATCAAATCTTCAAGCAATTCAGTGCTGGTTAGCTGGGCTGGATCACCAAGTTTCAAAAACAACTCTATGATGAAGTCATCTATTTTAACCATGCTCGATTGGTTTTTTTGACTTCTTGAAGGAATGTTTTGACGGATAATCACTAAAAATCGTTCTTTGAATATATTTATCTGCTCTTGTGATATCTTTTCTTGACTGAAAATACCCTTAAATCCACCCAGCCAGCAATACTCAATCTTCTCAAGCAATACTCTGAGATTCTCGTCAATCCGTCTTCTTTCATCATGCCACTCCTTTCTCTCCTCGGCTGTCTTTATGAGAGATGTCCGATCTTTGGATGTGGTCAGATTACTCTGTTGAATGATTTCTTTCAACTCTGAGATTGCAGAAGCAAATGAAAACGATTCTTCGTCGACAGTTCGACTTGAATGTCTGCTCAAGGGTAGTCTTAGAAAGTTTGGAAGCTCTTGTCCGTATTCAAACTTTGAGATAATCAAATCACCGTTGAAAGAACAAATATCAATGGTAACAACAAGCCAATCTTTGGGTAAGCGATCAAGTATATCAGTAGGTATATCACCGAGGACTTCGGTGTAATTGTTTGTGGTATCAAAGTCGAAGTCTGGCAAACTTTTAATAGGCATCCCTGATGAGACTATGAGCTTCTTTTCATTGAGGAGATGTTGATTCTTGGAGTAATCATTCAATCTATAGCAATCACAAACTGACTCATTTCTGTAGGAGTTAGAGATGCTTGACAACGTTAACAAGTCAAGGGAGAGTATTTTATGCATTTCATCAATATGGTGATCTGAAAGATAGTTCAAGTCGTCAAACAGATTTATCACAATCTTTCTCGACTGTTTCAGGCTAACAATTGATTTCTTCACATTTCTCAAAGCTTTGGACTTTAACTTCGATGAGGGAGGCGACTCTGATATACCGCCTTCTTTGCATGTTGAAGGGATCGACATGGCTGAGTCTTCCAGAGTGGAAAACAAAGGATCTGCCTTCAAGGAATGTTGTGATTCCATGAAAAGTTTCCTTGAAGTGATCATCGAATCCATAGCTTTTAGGAAGGGATTGTTCGTATCTTTCGGTGCAATATCAGCATTGAAGTGGTATTCAAAGTATTGCTTCCAGCTGCTTGAATTTGTTTCACCCTCTTTTTCAGCAAAGGAAAGAAAAGTTGAAAGCTTTTTCTTTGTTTCTTCTTTCTTCTCTAAATCAATAAAAACATCGCTGATGATGCTGAAGAAAATGAGCTCAAAGTTTTCACTGTAAGATCCATCTTCAATTAGTCTCAATGTATGGAAAACGACGTCAGCCTTGCTCTTCCAGTCAATACTCTCATCAAGTCTCCCTGAGATGGAAAAAAAATAGGAAAGAAAATAGCAATTCTGAGAATAGACCATCTTATATCTGGATATTGAGGCGTTGAACTTAGAGAGCTCTTGAGCATAGTAATCAGCATCCTTTGATAAACCGAGATGTATCAGGGTTTTTATCAGACCTCTGAAAGCAGACGACATAATTTTTATAATCTCGAAGCTTCCTGGATTGCTTTTCAGAAAAGATTTTGCCAACTGAATGGATGCCCTTGATGATGAGATACTTTGTAAGTGTTTACCTAGTAGCGAAGCACTCTTGGAACTGAGTAAGTGTAACCGTATCTGTGATGTCACAACTTTCATGAACTTGGTTTTAGGATGACTGGTACTGTTGTCAATACTCAAAAGATGACCATATCGCTGTAACACATATGACATTTCAGCGGACACGTCCACCAGCTTTTCTCTATCAAACTTGACCAAATAGTAGTTAATTTTCATCTGTCTGTAACCCAGAAATTTAAGGATATAATCCGTGGATATCTCCTTGTTCCCTTCTGGTAATCTATATCTGTCGAAGTCTTCGGGTAATAGTTGAGCGACGTCTCTCATGTGCAGCTTGTTTCTCAAAACTTCTGTTGAGTACCAATCCTTGAAGTGTGAATTCTCAAAAGACTGATATTTACCTAAATTGACCAGCAGAGTTTTCAGTGTTCTTAGGTAACCATTGAACTTCAAATATTCTACAAGCTTCTCTAGGAACTGACATTCAACAATAGACAGGTGTGTCTTCTGCTTCTGTAACCACCCATTTGTGTACAGGTGAACAATTCTCTTCAGATTGACTGTAGATTTCGATCTAATTTCCTGAGTAAGATAATAGAACGGCTTGATGAAGGACTCAACTTGACCAACTGGCGATTTCTGCTCTTTGACAGCATGTGCCTTAACTAATGGGACATCCTCATAGTATATTCCGCAAAGCATCTGCAACAATGGATCAGATATGTTGAGTTTTGTGAAGAAAGACCCAAGCTCTGTTGATGAGTATTTTGCTGCCAGGCAGAATGTCATGGCTTTGTTTTCTTCGGATAAAGATTGCACAGGAATCAAAGACAAATCTTTGAAGATAATCTTATAGCCAAAAAGATCAGTAAATGAAACAAACCTCCAGAGAAAGTTTTCACCTTTCAGATTTGACAAAAGATCATCATTGAAAACAATAGCATACACGGAGGTTGTATCGAGCGACTCAGTAACACAAAACCTAATACACTTCTCGAGCTTCACATAAAGGTCTGACATATGTGGATCTTTCTTGAATACCTCAATCTCAACTTTCAAAGAATTCAAAATAAAGGAACCACGATAGCTTGAATCCCTGATCTTGCATGAGTAATTGTAGAATAGATTTGAGATATTCTTCAACCTTTTGAAGCTTTTGTGGGTACTAAAGAATTGAGCAAGCCTCAAAAAGCTTGCCTCAAGAAATGCTGGTGAATGAATGAACTTCATGGAGCTGACGACAAACTTGTCCAAAACTTCATATATCGTCTTGTTCGCAGATGTGACGTGGCATAGATAATACAAGAAGACATTCTGAAGATGGTCATCTGGCTTTTCTAACGATTGGATGATATAGTCCCCAAGCTTTTGAGTGAATGTTGCGTTCAATTTGCCGACAGCGTTCAATTCATCTATAAGAAGGGCATTATTGACATTTGGCATCCCAAGAAGCTTGAGCAGCCTGTTGGAACTCAAAGTATTGGGCACAATTGCAGGCCAGTTGATTGACTGATACTTAGCATTACCAGATAGTGACTTTTGATACGCCTGATATACCTCCATGAACTGCTCTGAGGAATCTACCATACCGTATTCAAATAAAAAGAAGGGAACCATCTCATATTCCACAAGGCCAATCAATTTAGTCTTGAGGTCCTCCACAAAGTTTTCTCTCTTAATGTTAATTATGAAGTCTTCAAAAGTCAGCTCAAACTGAATCAGGTACTGGAGAAACTTCAAATGAGCACAGAATCTGAATTGAATGGAATCACTTGAGCTAGCCAAAGATAGAACAAGTTTGACTAGGGTTATCTTTTGGTTCTTGGACAGGCCATCACGATAGCTGGTGTCATTTAAAAGAAACCGCAGAACATGATCAGAGTACTCAAACGCTTTGTTCAATTGAGATCTCTTAAAAATTATTTGGAGAATCAAGAACTTTAGCGTCATTGTTGCATTGGAGAACAAAAGATCCATGGGATTTATACCGTCTTTAGTAAATTCTCTCAAATATGCCGCACGAACCTCGTTTAGTGATAGAGAGTAGCTCGACCGGAGGCTCGACTCTAGCTCAATTAGTTTGACGATATAAATATGATGTTTTTTGATGATGTCATTCTGTTTATCCACCAACTCCAGTTTGTACAATTGAGAGAAGGCAGAAGATATCAGCCTTAAATATGAAGAGTCCACCGACCGTACGGTAGAAAGTTTACCCATTCCCAATTCAATAACATTCCAGCATAGCCTGAATATTTCTTGTGGACTATTTCTGAGTATTTTGGAGGATTGTTTTTGTGGTGATGAAGTTAGTTTTGATGGAGAATTGATGCTGACGTCCTTCAATGGTGAGCTACTGCTCAGCTTCAGAGCAGCATAGCTTGCTATTATGTAGTCGAGTTCACTGTCCATTCGAAGAGAAGGAGGAGTTTCCAATTAGGATTGAGTTCGAGCTCTTCCATGAGTTCTGCTTGTTCTGAATATTTTGTTTACTTATTCGTATCGATTACGTAATCACGAATAAAAATTGTTACCATAGAAACAAAGAGGTTTATAAGAAGCTATTTATTGAGATGTAGATGGAACAGCTCTCATAAGAAATCACTTTGATCTCTTGAAGACTGGGAATCCTAAACCATGGTTCCCTTTATATTGCGAGACTTTTGGTGATTCCCACCCTGCAAGCAGTGACTTGTCGGTAACTTCATAAACCTCAATACCAAGTGGTCTACAACAGTCAACCATGTCAACTTCAGTGTCTTCATCACCTTCACCCCAATCCCATAAACTCAAATCACCACCAGGACATGCACTGATAGCACACAGCAGATCAACTTCTGCGAAGAACTCAAAATAGTCACCGGCTTCTGCAGGACAAGTCTCCATGAAGTATTTACCATCTTTGTCCAACCCTGTAACCTGGAAGATATTCAAAACATCATGGACATCACTTTCTTGACCACCGAAAGGCAGAATTGCTCTGAACAGGTTAGAGTGACAATGGAAATCATTGTCTTCACCACTCAACAATGTATCGACATAAGGGTCACATCTGGTTCCTAGCAGATCGTGGATCTTATCAATCTGTAGTCTGTCTCTAATAGAGTCACCTGTAATAGTCAATAAAGGTCTCAAGTAAGGGAGGTTTGAAAACAATCTATCATATTTCTTGACGTGGGATCCATAGAACTGTCTTGTTCTTGAGGCCCAGAATCTTTCTCTGAAGTTATCGGCATTCCAGACATTGAAATCACAAACTTGTGGGCCTTCAGGGGTGGAGATTCTGACCAATGAGCCAGCTTTGACCTTCCAAGCTTTACCAGATCTTATTGGAACAATCTCTTTATAAACCAGCTTACGCTTATCTGTATTTGCAAGAGCATCATAGAAATTTCTATCAACGTCGAGAACCGGTGACTTCGTTGGCTTATACGAAGGTTGAGGATTCTCTGCGTGTTTGAATACTGGTTTTGTCTGATTTGCGGACATTTGAGAGGGTATGTTTTGCTTTTGATTGATCCTTATACTTCACCTTGGACCATGGAAAGGGGGAGAACGATGGACCAGAAACCTGGAAAGAATTGAAGTGGATTGGGAAGATTGAAAGATCGAGTCGTGATGATACGGAAAGCGATTCCCGATAATACTATTCAGAAGGAAACTGCAAGCTGACGCCGAGAAATCAGAATATTACGCTTCAGAGTAGAAATCATAGCTCATTGTATCATTTTTTTAAGACCACAACAAATACATAATATATATCGTTCTTCACTTAAACCATCATCAGTTATCACTTAATATTTTCAAAACTTCCTCACTTCTTGAGTTTGATAATCTATCAGCTTTTGAAGGTCTACCTAGAGTTTCATTTAGAACGTTCAAGTATGGTGGCTTAGTACCTTTTCCATTATTTGTGACAACATCACCAAAATAGTTGTTATAGAAGTCACCATTAAATTTACCCAAGGAAGAATTAATGATCTGGTCTGGATACTTGAAAGCATCTGTTAGACCAACCAAGTGAGGTCTTAGACCAGCAAGAGTTTGCTTGACTTCAGCTTGGATCTCCGCTAAACTGCTGGCATCAATCACTTTGAACTGTAAGAAGACACCGCTAAACTTCTCAATAAAGAATAATGAATATAACTTGTATAGCAAAGTCAAAACTTTTTTGTCTTCACCTGAAACAGCACCGCTATCCAAACGCTTCTTGTAGGCAGACAACAGATAATGGTTTGAATGAAATTTGGATAATAAGAGACGTTCTTGAGTGATGACCTCAAAATCACCACCATAGATTTTCAAAGCATGCTGAACAACTCTGATGATGATAGCACCCCAAACATCAACTAGAGAGTCAAGGTTTGAGAAATCAAGTTTGAACCCGTCATAATTTTTGGTCAAATACCCGAAATCTTCCCCCTGTTTTTTACCTTTTTGAGCAGCCTCGTAGTATTTGATGATGGATCTACCGGCGTTGATTGATAAAACATTATTATCACCTTCCCATGTTTGCTGGACAGACCAATCATTGAAAGCACGACCTAAACCAGAATAGGCGTGGTAACCATGTCCACCACAAGCCTGTCTTGCTTCATCAATCAATTGGGAAACCAGCCAGGTATTGGTAGCCTTCAAAGAAGCAGAGTTAACAAACAGATTTTTCAAGTCAAAGATGGTTTTCTTGATATCGTTACCAGCATATAGCTCGGCCAAGATGGTGTTATAGTCATCATATAACTTCTGAGAACCAGGACCCAATAAATAAATCAATGATAAATATGGGACAAGACGGTACTGATGTAATGAGTAATTGATGATTTGATTTTCGTTTTTTGGATCACCAAATTGTTGTCTTCCAATGGCATATCTTAACGCAATTGTGATGAAACGAGCACCATGTCTTGCAGAATCTAAGACCATATTGACACGACCTTGAATCAATGCACTGTAACTGATCTGTTCCAATGGGGTGGCATGAACAGTACCATCATCGTCAATCTTTGTGAATTTTTGCAAAAAGTAATCTTTTGGAATCTCGACATCATGGAATTGAATCCAACCATTATCAATGGCGTCCCTTCCCATCTTAGAACCAATATCACCAATAGTAACACCTGGTAACAGATCAAAGTTTGAGTCTCTAAGTTGAACAACAAAAGTTTTAACGCCGTAATCTTTCCCTTTGGAGATCAATCTTGCGTAGACAACAGTATGATTAGCAGAATGTGCTGCTCCACCAATCCACCACTTAGTGGCACTTAGCTCTGGAGTGTTGATGGTGAATGTCTTTCTTTCTGGATTATATGTGGCGGTAGTTTGCAAGTTCGCAACATTTGAACCATGACCCAACTCGGTCATTGCAAAACAACCATAAATTCCTCTAATCTGTAGAGTTCCTCTATCATGTAACCAATACTTGATTTGAGCATCGGATCCATTACCCTTGATGGCATTGACGAAAAGAGCCAAATTTATACCTAGTCTGGTACCGACGGATGGATCAGCAATTGAGAGTAAAGACAATCTGTTCCCAAAGTCTGCTTCAGATTCATTCTCAATGTAACTTGCCAATCTTTGAATCTTTCTGATGGATTGTTCCCTCAATTGGACTTTCGTTAAATCGTAGTAGTCAATCGAGGAAACTAAGATTGGATCATTGATCAACTGCTTGAAGATTTTTTGGGTTGTCTTGTGGTCAGGATCAAAAAAGGCGTTGACGTTGTCGATATTGATGGACGTCTTTTGACGTTCTTGCTGTAATAAGTTTGCCATACTGTTCTGTATGATTAGATGCACCAAAAGGAGGCAAAATATATCAGTCCATGATGACAGTTTAGACGGTTTATATAACAATTACAAATTGAGGGGTTGAAGACCGTGGAGCGTGGAGGGCAGTTTTATGTCATCTTTTTTTTTTGAGAGGTATCAGAGGTCCAGCCGCGGGAAGACATCGAGCTTCTCCATAAAAAGGAAAAGCACTGCGCAACTTTCTGCTTTGTAGAGATCACACCATTTGCCGAGTAGCCAATAGTGTTTCTGATCATCTGTTTCAAACATGGTGTAATCATCAATCTTTCAAATTAGATCACGAGTACGCTGCTGGAAATATCATCCGGCCGCAGAGACAGCAGCTTGAATGAAGATCATAGCACAATATCCGCGTCGTGCGATCAAGAAATGCCATATTATAGCTGTCACATGTATCAATAGTATAATCTGTCCAACTTCTATCTAAACCTGTCAACGATCCCAGGCATCTTCGAACTCGAGAAGCTGAACTACACTTAACGCCCACCCCATATTTGACTCCGTGTCCCTGGTAACGGTGTTTACGTCAGCGGAGGAAATTTCAGTAGGATCACTGAAGATCAACAAAACAATGAAAGTTTACCAAATGAGGTTTGATCTTTAACTGACTGGGGGGCCAGTAAAGTGATTGAGCTCATAGAAATAATTGCCAATTGAGCCAGTTAATCATTGACCAGCGCCAACCGAACAATGTACTTCTCAAAGCAAAAGATTGACTATTATGCCACCCTTGAGATTGAGGTCAGTGATCATATTTTAAATGTGTCACCAAGCACAGTGAAGAAAGCCTTCAGGACCCAGGCGCTGATATACCATCCAGATAAGGGTAATGTTGACAGTGATTTCATGTTCAAAAGAATCAATGATGCAAGCACCATACTTAGTGATCCCGAAAAGAAAAGAGAATACGATGATTGGTACATGTCCTACTATAAAAGAACTAAGGTAACAAGGGCAGTCATTGACAAAGAGAAGAAGCGCGCAGAACGAATGGAGAGGGAGCAACACGAAGAAGCGAATAAAGAGGCCGAAAAGCTGAGAAAAGCTGAAAAGAAAGCAGCTAAGGCAGCAGCTGAAGAACAGAGGCGCAAGAAGGCAAAAGAAGAGGAAAGGCAGAGAAAAGAGGAAGAAAGGCAGAGAAAAGAAGAAGAAAAGAGGAAAGAAGCTGAAAAGTTAAGAAAGATTGCTGAAAGAAAGAGAAGAGAGAAACTTGTGCTGGAGAAAAGACAAGCAGAAGAGAAGCGGAAAGCTGAAGAAAGGTTGAAGCAGAAACAGGAAGAGGACAGACAACGAAAAGAGAAAGAAAGACTGGAAACTTTTAGAAGAAGCAGAGAGGCTGCTGAGAGGAAAGAGAAGGAAGATGTGCTAAAAAGAAAGATTAAATCACCTGTGAAGATGTCTGCGAGAAGACGCAAGCTATTGGAAGAGGCAAGACTTCGACGTCTGGAAGCTGAGGAAAGACTTCGCGCAGAAGCAACAGCATCTGACGCAGCAGTATCTGCTGAAAACACACCTCTTAAGTCACCAAGTGAAGTAATGTCTAAGAAAGAGTACCTTGAAAGACTAAACCAACTGAAAGAAAAGTCAATTGAGAAATCCAATGAACATCAATCTCTAGCTGACCAGTGTGAACATCTGACGAAAAAAGTTCAGATAATTGAGAAATCTGCAGAGGAGGCTCTTGCAAAGGCGAAGAAGAAATATGAAGATGATATGACTAGAAGAGACCTAAGCGCAATGAAAGCTAATAAATTCAAAAAAGACTCTGACAAAGCATTTAAGATCTTGCAAAAATATCTTGATGAGTACGACACACTAAAGAAAGCATATACGATACGATATGGCCCATTAGATGATGAACAACAAGAAGAAAATCAACATGAGGCTCCGAAGGAGCCATCTCCGTCAACATCAACATCAACATCAGAGGCAGACACACCCAAGAGGCAGAACCCTCCAAATCATGCTACCAATGACTACACAACTGCGTCTGATAAAACCACCTCCTCAAGATCAGAAACCCTTGACGATGATAAAAAATCTGATACCCCTTCGTTATCGGAAGCTTTTTCATCTTTGAAATTTGATGCACCTGCTTCCGGAACCTTTGAAGCAAATGAAAAATCGAACATATTCGGTTTGAACAGTCACTTCAAACCGTTTGATGGGAAATCATTCACCTCCCACTCTAAGTTTTCCTACACAACGTTTGGCCGGGGTACAAATAAAGCTACCAACAAACCTGCCACTCCTAAATCTCCAAGTAGCACTCAACAGCAGCAGAGAACAAATTTCAGATCATCATTCAGAATATCACCTCAATCCACCCCACTGAATTACAATTTCAGCTTCCAAAAGAGTACACCATTATTTGAAACGTCTAACAATACGAAATCGGATCACTCGAGCAGTTCTGAGTCATCAATGAACCCTGGTACTGATATTGAAACCGAGGACTCATCAGTGAGAGGCGAGTCTGATACAGAATCGAAAACAAAACCGAATCTTTTCGGATTCACTACCCCATCACCAGCCTTTAATAGCATAACATCTACGAACGGAGATTCAAAAGTCTTCAGCAAACAGTTTGCAGATGCTGCAAACTTTGCTAATGTAACCTTTGGTCGTGGGCCAAGGGTAATCAACTAGAACTTGCAGCACAAAACATGAACCACACAATCGCTCAACTTAACGTCATCACTACAACCAAATATATTGCATTTATGATACAACGTCATCTCACAGGTACATCTAGCTAATACATGATTAAAGATATGATAACAAAAAATATACTTGTAAATGTTTCAATTTAAACACCCAGGTCTTTTAGTTGTGCCATTTCTGGGGTATCACTGGTTTCAATCAACCAGTCAACGTGCTTCTTGATTCTATTACAGATTTCGTCTCTTGGAGTTTCTTTCCAATCATTTGGGATAATTTCAGACTCACATGCTAACCACTGACTAATTCTTGAAATTTTCAACTCCCAATCTAATGGAATTTGGTCCTTGATCTTTTCTCTGGATCCAAATTGTCTTCTTTCGCGTCCATTAACTTCATAATCATTGGCTTTTAGGTTCTTCAATGCATTGAACTTTGGCGAATGGATATGTAAAAATTGAACGTCTGGTTTTGACATATTGTTTGCCTCATGGATCTTGTCCCTCAAAGAGTTAGTGTATTCCCAGTTTAAGAATAGATTCACCCTGGAGTCTATGCCATGGGCAATCAGATAATCTTTGGCCTTCTTGTAGTAGTCATAGTCTTGCTCAGGATCAAACTGAACCATTGTGGTATCTTGCCATCCACCATCATGATCGTAACCCCATAGTAATGGACGTTGCTTAACAAAGTAGAATGGTTCCTTGAATACGGTAAGACCAGCAATGAAAGTGTCTTTGTCGCCAATACCGACAGCGCCTTGTCCAAGTATCCAATAGTAGTACTTGAAACCGTACAGATTATAGTAGACAGTGGCCATTAGTGACCTATGGTGTAATCTCTTGTTAATTGCTAGTTGACCAGCTTCACAAGTAGAGTCTGGAATGGCACCTTCTAGGTCTGAGAGCTGAGATTCAGCACGAGGTGGGTTCGGATCCTCTGGTGGGACACCATCTTTTCTAACTGGTTCACCAATTTCAACACCAGCAATATTGTAGAAAGATGGCGAAATGGTCTGTCTCCAAAAGTCTGGCCAGATGATATATCCAAACTCTTTGTATGGCTTTGATTCCAAAATGTAATCAGGACTTTTGACTGCCAGATTATCAGCATCCAACAGCAAAACTTCTTCAAAAGTTGATAAAAACAAACCCAACACTTTCAATTCATATTTTTGTAAGTTCAAGGTTTTGAAAAGTTCTGCTCCAACAATCTTTTCCATGATTAGGCATTCTGCATTAAGTTTTGGGAGTAACATGTTACAAACGTCTTCGTCATATTCCGATTGATCAGTGAGCATCAATTGAAGAGGAAGCTTGGAGCCGGTCTCCCTTAATGCTCTGATAGACGTTAATGCTGTCCCCAGGAATGAGCCACCTCCAATCATAACAATCCCTTTACCTTTGAATGTATTCTTTGGAAAATCCAAGTTCAAGATATCATCTTTCAGCTGATTATGCTTAGATTTCAATTCGGTCTCTTGCTCTTTAGACATTTGTAAGAATCCCGAAAGGAAGTCAATAGTGAAAGTTGGATTTGGAAGATCAATATAAAAATATGATGGAGCTTTTTCCTTCAATGTAAGATCCTCGATTCCTTGAGGTTTGTTCTTTACAAAAATTTCCATAGCGGTTTTGAAGAAGGAAGTGTCCAGTGAGCCCTCCTTGCCCTTAGTGACCGTTTCTTCTGCTAAAAAGTCTTTGATGGTTTCCCCTGTAGTAATGTCAGCACCCACTGAAAGCTTCTTATCGTTGAGGCTATTTGAGGCAGCTGAAGTTTTGTCACCACCAGTGGTAGACACCAGAGCTTTAGAAGTTTCCTTCTGGGCAGCTTTGTGGTCATCGGTGATTATTGGAGAATGACCAATATTCTTGAGATCTTCAACATTTTCATCAAACGTGCTCTGGGTTAATGAAGTATCAATGTTTGTAGGCAAGAAGTAGTTGAAGACGATCTGAAATAAAGCCACCAGTAGCAGCAATTTTAAAATATTTTTCCTAGTGGAAAGGTTGGACAGTATACCGGGAACCCCCATCTCTAACCTTACTCTACAAGCTGCGAGTAGTGGAGGTACTGAGACACAACTAACGAACCTAGAGTCGATACTTTTCAGATATTTTTTGTAAAATTATATTATCAACGCGTTTCGCGAAAATTTCTAGTTTGGGTGTCAAACCTCTATGAAGACGTTGAAATCCACATTCTACAGTGCTGGATGAAATTTGTGTCGTGAATTATCTAAAAATGATTTGCCCTTCAACAGCATGTGTATAGACCACATAAAGGACTAACACATCAATAGATGAACCTCGAAAACAAACAAAGATGCAAATAATATATAACAAAAGGAGAACATTGAGTAAAATTCAGAAGTAAAAAAAAAATCATTCAACCATTAGCAGGAAATAAACTCATTAAATATGCAAATAAATGTAGAATCAGATGATGTGGACAGTTGAACTAACACCAGAATCTATAAGCTCTGACGTAGAAAGGAGAATTTCTAACTTTTTCAGCGTCTTCGGCAGCTTCTTGAGCCAAAACATCAGCATCAAAGATTTTTCTACCTCTAACCAAATCAATTTCATGAGCTGGGATGAATAGTCTCCAGTTTTTAGTCCATAATTTGTGACCAAGGTAAAAGACAATAGCAACGACCATACCCAAATAGTTTTGGAAGAAGTTGTTGGCATCAGCTTTACCAGTACCACCAACTGGCCATAAGGCGATCCAGAATTGAGCAATTAAGATCAAAACATTGATGACGAAAGCATACCATGAACCTAGCACACCAGTTTTGGACAAGTAACCTAACTCAGAAGTGCTGAAACCTTGTGCCTTCAAAGCAGCTCTAAATCTGATGTGAGACAAGACAATACCAGACCAAGTGAAGATGGTTGATAGACCAGAAATGGACATCAACCAATTGAAGACAATGGTTTGCTTCTTGTAAGCCGCAATAAATGAGAATAAACCAATAATAGTGGAGGCAATTAAAGCTCTCAAAGGTTTACCAGTTCTGTCAATGTAGTTGAAGTATTGTGGAGCAAAGCCTTGCTCAGCCAAAGATTGTAAAGTTCTTGAGGCACAGAATAGAGCAGAGTTACCAACTGATAGCACAGCTAGCAAGATGACTGCATTAACGATATGTGGAACGACTTTAACTGAAGAGACGGCGATGACAAATGGTGAAGAATGGGTTTTAGATCCTGAAGTACCCAACAAATTGGAGTCATTGTAAGGAACTAACAAACCAACCATGAATAATGGAATGATGAACAAGAAGATGATTCTGTAACAAACTTGTTTAGTAGCAGAAGGAATTGCACGACGTGGGTTAGCTTGTTCGGAAGCATTGAAAGCCAACATCTCGGTACAACCCAATGAGAATGCAGCATTGACGAACACAGCACAAACACCTTTGAAAGAATGGGCGAATGCACCTGGATTATGCCAGTATGTAGCACCAATGTAACCGTGACCACCAGCACCACCAACGGCAATGATGATAGTTAGAATAATGAATCCAATAATCATCAAAGTTTTAGCCAAATTGAAACAGAATTCGGCCTCACCATAACCTGCAGAACCACAAAAGTTGATCAAGACAATTAATGGGAAGAAAATGGCAATCCAAGCATCAGAGTTGATATCAGTCCAATATTCGATGGTCATTGTAGCAGTAACTAATTCTAAAGGCAAAACACATAACCATTGGATACAGTAATTCCAGGAAACGGAGAAGGCAAAAGATGGATCAATCAAGATAGCAGTATAAGCATTGAAACCACCGGTTAAATCACCATAAGTGACAGCCATTTCACCTGCAGCTTCCATGACATTGACCAACATAGAACCAACAATGATGACACCAATCAATAGACCAGCTGGACCACCGTTTCTCAAAGAGGTACCTGAACCAACCAACAAACCAGTACCGATACCGGTAGCAACTGAAATCATAACCATATGACGGGAAGAGATTGATTTCTTTAATTTTTCACCTTCATTTCTGTATTTCAACACTTCAGCTTTTTCCTCAGCACTTAAGTTTGGATCAATATCATCCTCCATACGTCTGAATGAATCTTTGAATCTGTTCCATCTTGAACCATGTCTTTCGTTCAAGGTGGTCTCTCTAACATCACCGGCTTCTCTGAAACTTGAGCTCTCAGCTTTATCAAGCCCATCGGTGGAACTGAAATCTCCAACGTGTTTCTCAGTCATCTCAAAGAAAGATTGAATTATGAAATTCCAAAAATGTGAAAAGAAAGAAGAAAGCTCAAGGTGGAAAGGAGGAAAAGACTCCAACATATATGATTTTTCTTTTTATGTCGACGTCTCACGGTACTTACGCGATTTTTACTGCATGAGTCTTGTAGTTGAGTGACTATGTGAATGTCATTATTTATCAACCGTCTTTTGGGCGTTGACGCTCAAATCTGCTTGATAATGTTGAGAAAGCCTCTGGCTAAACAAATGAGTCCGGCGCCTCCTCAGTGCCTCACCTGCTCAGAAGTGGAGTGGAGCCTAATCATCAACCAATCAATATGTCACTCAGAGTCGTACTTCTATGAACACCTCCATTTAGTGAGTTGATGGGGCGAATATGCTAGAAAAGTCTGTGGGTTTAGTGCCTTGAAGGGCAAATTCTATAGTAATGTTCTCATGATTTTCGTAAGCGGCGTTGGGTCGGAACTCGAGTCGGAACTCTACGAACAGGAAAAGAAACGCCTTTTCGTCTGTACTGAATTTCCAGCGGAAGAGCTCAAAAGTCATAAAACTTTGATGTAAGCAGCAAGATTTACTGACTTCTGCAAACTGTGAAACGCTCATCATCAAGTAATCTTGTTCCCTCTTGGTTTTCATCTCTTTTCTATCCACCACTCATCAGAAAATCCATGAGTTTTGAATTAGCGGGACGCACGAGAAGAACCGGCGTAAGACGTCACAAAGCAGCTGAACCGGCCTAGTGGGCATTTTTATGTGTCACCTTTTTGTTGATGCCTCATCGTAGCAGAGGGCGCTCTCGCCTCTCGCCTCTCGCCTTGGGAAAGACAGCGGCACAGAGCCTTTCGTGCCCTATTCTAACTGCCGTGCTTCCCATGTCTAATTCATCAGATCAGGTCTGGTAATTGGGCCAGCTCTAGGATGGAGCTGATTAACCGACCCTCACAAGCGGTATCACCACGATATTTAGATCAATGTCAAGTTCATGGCTGATACTCGACTCATTTGATAGAGTATAAATGAGGAGATATTTGCATATAACCCTATCTGAGTGAACAACAGCGTTCTTCAGCTCAGCTGATTGAATATGGTAGTAATATTAATATAGACGTGCTTTCTGATTTGGTGAATGCTTCAAATAGATCGCGCAGAACATGTTGTAATTAGTTAATTCTATCAAGCTGATCACGACGTCGTCGTAGAATTACTTTGAAATCATAACATATCATGAATATTATGAACTGCAATACGCTCATGAAAGAATTCGATAGATGGAAACTAGCTCACTTATATAGATGTCTGGCGTGCTTTAAAACGGGATCCAGAACCTACGCTGGGTGTGACGCTAAGTATTGTCACTATACTCTGACTCGTCCTTGGTTTCTCAGAGGACTTTTCGTCTCTGGGAGGCAAAAGGCAACGTCATCAATGACTCTGCTGGTTTTTATGCCCACCATTATTGACTCTCTTCGGTCCATGGGCCATAATTATCCATAGTCCTCATAAAAAACATCGAGTTTTAGTATGTTTTCGTTTATTGAAACGTCGACTCGTAGGCGGCATTAGTGGTCCCAAGAGTTGTGGTCATTCCAATTCGGTTAGACTTACAACCCACAACTCTACACCAGAGTTAAATGTCGCATCCTGAACAATGGTCCAGGCTCATTGGGTGCTGAGTGCTGAGTGCTGAGTGCTGACCAGGTCGCTTATACGCCTAGCTGCTTTCCGTCGACCAGAATATTTTACCATGGGTACTCTACCAATTATATGATGAGTTCAGCTTGGACTACGAATGATTACTTACTCAAAAAGTGCACATTCAGGCTATGATAGATTGGTAATTGACTATTTTTTCTGGATCATGGAAGTCAGCACAGTGTATCATCCCAGGTATATATAGTATACGTCAATCATTTATAGTCGGAAGATCCTGCATATGTTAATCGAGCTGAGAACCTAAAAATGAGTTGTGGAGTATAGCCACTCTGTCAACGAGCTTTTATGATAATCATTAGTTGAATATTATGGAAATCAATTGACCACATTCAAATCACCAAAAAATAGAACCTTAACCGCAATAATGAAACCAACATGAGCCAA
The DNA here is from genome assembly GCA_003707015.3 of Wickerhamomyces canadensis. Classification (NCBI taxonomy): domain Eukaryota; kingdom Fungi; phylum Ascomycota; class Saccharomycetes; order Phaffomycetales; family Wickerhamomycetaceae; genus Wickerhamomyces; species Wickerhamomyces canadensis. Next base: position 280,731 of record PPMU03000013.1, on the reverse strand, counting down.
ACCCAAAGCACCGATAAGGAAGAAGGCAAGTTTTTCATTTCCCTGAATGGAGGTTGAGTGATTCAATATTGGAAAGAGTTTAGATATAATTGCGGCCCCACTTACAACACCACCAATCAACACACTGGCCCATTTTAAAGCACCGCTTAGGATTTTGTGGTTGATCAAGACACCCCTTAAAATACTCAAAAGTGCAGCTGGGATCCAAGATGAGTTAGCATATCCATAAATGGAGATGATCTTACTCAAAGTAAGGAAATTCGTCAACTTTAAGTAGAAGATGCTGATCACATAAAAAACTAAAGGAATTATGAACGTATAACCATACAGCAAACTTAAGGCCCCAGTCAAAAGGTTGAAGTTGTATTGATAACCGTCTTTGCTGCCACTAAACCAGCTGACTAGTATATTAGAACTAGTGTTTGCGAAGAACAAAATGAAGATGACAGTTGCAGTAACCCAAAGAGGGCCATATAAATCACCCAATTCTTGCTCATTCTCTATTTTACTGAAAACGTTGACTGAATTGAAAACGTTCTGGAAGAAAATAGTAGTATTCAAATCAAAATATCTTCTGTAATGATTGATGGAGAATATTCCACCTTCAAAGTTGTTTGGGATTGTCGTAGTATTGGAAGGGGAGGAATTATCACTAGGGATGTGTGACTGTTGAAATGACGGACCAGCATTGAATGGAGCAGCATCTTCAGGGATATAAGCTTTCGTTCCGATATCTAACACATTAATTGTCAGTATTAGTTTTAGAGAGGAGGATCAATTTTACTCACCATCAGGATTTATTCTCAAATCATCGTCATTTTCCAGCCAGTTGGACGTCTGTATCAAGATATATCGTTAGTAGGAGATTCGCCTCAGAAAAACATCAGCAGAAGATACGACATACATCATCATTTACATCGAGGAGATCGGTGTTATTCTGTGACATTGTACGATCAATGGTTCTTATCGTATGGGCCTCTCAGACTTTGTACGTGTTTAGCCTTCACTCCTCCAATTTCGGAAATCTTTAAGGAATTTGGAAAACAGATTATGTAATCAACAGCGAGGAAAATATCGGTTAGGACAGTACTCGAACTAATGGTGTTTATTACAAGAAGAGGTTTCGATGATGTTTTTTGAGAGGTAAAGAGTTGTTTCAGGGTGTCAGTCTTTGTATACAGCCGAGGATGATGGGTAGTATTTTATATTGTCTGCACAGTTCGCCAGTCAACGCTTAGCTTTTGGTCTATGGCAGATCACGTGTAAGGATGGTTCGGTTATGATAGGTCAAAAAAAACATGGAAAGCATCTCTCATCACTTTCACATCACTTTATTGATGGTCTTTACCTAATGGTCATCGCCAATAGCTGAATCTTCATAGAAACTAAGAAAAGGAGACTCGTTTGCATGGAAGTTATAATAGTGCTCGGATCCTTTTGTTGACACTACTTCATCACCACCTGTTAAGCCCGCTGGTGCTGCTGAAGATGATTCAGACTCAAATGGTGCCCCAAACTTTTTCAAAAATGGGCTAACCTGGTCTTGTTTTTGAACAGACTCCACTCTGTTGAGTGATCTCAATGATACAGCTCTTCGCAATGTATCCCTTTCGACGCTTCTTTGCGGTGAGTTTTGAAGTGGTGAGAACGTTTGACTTGATGGAGGGAGAAGACTGGTTCTATCTGTTTGCACCATTTTGATATTTCTTTTTGTTTCTGCTGTTGTTGATCGCTGTAGATCTCTCAAACTGATTCCATCACGATCTGGAGTGTTTTTTTTTGAAGGTTCTTCTTGCTGTGGTTCAATTTCCATATCTGCAACACGAGTAGCTTTGAACAAGCTGGATATTTGATCATCACTCAACCCATATGTTTCAGGAAAGCTGATCCCAATTATTATTGCCCCTATAATACAGAACGCACCAAACACACAAAATGTTCCCCATTTCAAATACTTCAATGAGATAGGTGCTAAGAAGGTCAATGCAAAATTCAATGTCCATGAGACGCTCATGCATAGAGCTGATCCTTTCGATTTAGCTCTGGATGGAAAGATTTCGCTTGTATATAACCAAGCTGCGCACGATAATGTTGAAGCAAAGATTGCCACAAATAGAAAACATAATGCCAAACAAAGAGATCCAGGGGTTCCTGTGACTTCCCAAACAGCACTCTCGTTACCATTGATAGGGGGAACACCACGGCCATAGTATCCCATGACCAACCCAATTGATCCAATACAGATACCTAAAGAAGCCGCACCATATACCATGACATCTTTTCTTCTCATTTTTGACAACCAGATTATAGGAAATATCGTGAAGGCCACGTTAATCACGTACTGAATGGAGGCAGACCAGACTTTAACATCCCCAGTTAGTCCAACCATCTCACAAATGAATATCAAATAATACATTAAGACACCTATTCCAGTTAGTTGTGTTGTTGCCTGTGTTATGACCCCAATTATTAGGTGAGTTCTCAAGCCTTTCTTGAAGAGGTCGGCATATGAACATCTTTCAGCTCCACCTTCAAACCTGTCTAAAACTCCCTCTATGTTTCTGAGATTCGAGTCTGAAGGTGAACTCTTAGCCTCAGTGTTTTCATTTTGATTCTCAGCCATGGCAGGCCAAGTGATAACAGTAGCCCCTTGAAGTTTCCTTATCACTTCAGAAGCTTTTTCCCATCTTGAATTTGACGCATACCATTTAGGCGATTCTGGTAGCAAAAATGCTAAAATGAAGAAGAGAGCACCGGGTGTCGTCTCAATCCCCCAAGCAACTCTAAAAGACATATCGCTCTGGATCTTAGAGCAACCAAAGGATAGATAGAACATTATCATTATTCCCCAAGTTAAACACCACTGCATGATAGAGGATGCAGAAGCTTTTCTTCTTGCTGGTATGACCTCAGCTATATAAACGGGTAAAGTTGAGTTGAAGATCCCCACAGCAATCCCCTTGATTCCTCTTCCTGCTATGACCATATATAAGTTTTGGACTAGAATAGAGACAATGGAACCAATAATCCATAGGAAAGCACCAGATTGCATGGCAGACACTCTCCCGAATATTTCTGATAGAAGACCTGCTATCCAGCAGCCAACTGAAACAAGACATAATTGTTAGTATAGTGGCTAGGGATAGAAATAGATGCTTGTCAATACATACTGAAAGCACCAAGTGGATGAGCACCAGCTATCATGCCTTGATCAAGTGAGCCCGGGTTGTTGAAATATGAGTTGAATTGCGAAGATCCTATGAAGACTGCCATTGATGAAGTTTCAAACCCTTGGAATGTACCACCCAAAGCAAGTATCCAAATGATACCAGCAAAACTATATGTCTTCCAGCCCATGTTTGATCTGTCAAATATTACTTTCCTAATGACTTCCTCAAAATGAACAGTATATGAACTGCTGATGCCTATGAAGCAGAATTTTCCTTCAGTACTTAATATAGAGCGAATCTAGGACTACTTCTGTTTTGTACACCCCGCCAACTAAATCTCCATTAATCACTTTTGTGTCAGAAACTCAGATGCCAGATGTTATAGATATACTTCCGAGGTGCCCCCCTCGGAACTATTTCATCAAGTCGAAAATAGATCGAGAAGACACGAACTAGGTACAATTCAACCAACGTCGACTTTGAATTGAATAGCTGTCATAGGATATGTATTCTATACTTCAGAGAGCACAGCATGTTCTCAACTACTCACTGACACTGGTTGGGGTCATCTCACTCTTCATAATGACCACCTCATGGTACCAGCTCTACACCGACAATGCATTTTCAGCACCCAGCACTATAAGCAGCTTGACTCCGTAAGCAGAACTATCATTCCTCAATGTGTCGTCATCTTCACAATTACTAACTGGGATTTTCAGGACTGCAAATGTCAAGTTCAGCAGAAGATTTGGCTCGTCCAGTGGTAAATCAAAAGAGAACACAAAGTTAATATTTGATCTACAAACAGATTTGACGCCATTGTTCAACTGGAATACAAAACAAGTTTTTGTCTACCTAACAGCAGAATACCCAGGGAAAACAGATGGAGCATCAAACAAAGTGACATACTGGGATAAAATCATCACATCCAAAGATAAAGCTAACATAACACTACAAAATGAGCGCTCCAAATACTCTGTATGGGACGTAGAAGAGTCATTTAGAAATAGGGAAGCCATCGTCAAGTTGGAATGGAACATTCAACCTTATGTGGGACCTCTGGTATATGGATCCACTGAAGGAGAATATGGTTTCGTATACCCAGATCCAGTTGAACCTGAGACCAGGGAGAAAAAGAAAAAGAAGAAAACACAACAGCAGTCATAAAGATTTAAAGAAACGTGTAAAGAAACTGTGTTTTGAAGGTTAATTAACTGCGATTTCTAGGCAAGTCGCTGATTTATCGCAAAAAGTTTTTGTAGCAGATTAGAATTAATAGTAGTTGTACACCAGCGACGATAACATCAATTGATGCCCAGCTACTTGTTTGTATGTTTGGAGATGATCGTGCGGAAAGTTTAATGGGAAAAGTCAGTTTATTTTGATATATACACTGAACTAGCCTTTTCCATGAATGCTTAAATACCTGTTCCTTCTTCTAATTCTCTTCATGATATAAGGACCGAGTGTCCTCATGACTTTTGGATACTCTTTCGTTAGCTTTTGTAGCCTCTTTTCTCTTTTATTGGCGTTATGAGCCGACAAGATTGAGTGGTATATTCTATCCCGTACAACCTGATCAACTTTATGAGCTAGCTTCAAATGTGGCTTTATGTAATGCCCCTCGAAAGTGAATGGAGACACACGTTTACCTGAACGCTTGGCAATTGCCCTCGATAGTTTTGTTTGTGTAGCACCAATATACCCACCAATCAGCTTTCGTTCGATGATTTTGAGACCAACACGGAATGTGATACGTCTTCTCACCAGTCTCTTTGTCACCCAGTTCAGTTGATGAGAGTCGAATGTGAAACCATGGACAAACAATAAATCATGAAGCAAGGTGCCGAACTCTCTGTACTTAGCGAGCAGCTGCTCTTTAGCCCTAGCTTCAGAAGTCTTATCCCTTGAATCTCTTTCCTTGGTTTCTTGATCTCTAGTATCAGCTTGATGGTATAAGAAAATTGACTTCAGCAACCCATTGTAGATTTTCTTCAGCTTGACTGGTGCAACCCCATCAAGATCTAACAGACTCTTGATTCTTCCTTGAAACTTCTCGTAAACCATAGCGAAAGTACTCCAATCTCTGTTTAGCGCAGCCAACCTCATCTGCTGCTTCATGTAATTCAGCCTATAATCAACATCAAACTCAGGATTCACCGTTAAGTAATTGGTCATGACTCTAGCTGCATCGTCCGCCCTGTAAGCTGTGATCAGCGATTTCACCAAGGGCTTGATAACAGAAAATGGTAAAAGTCTATTGATTGGGGAATCTGTCTTGTTACTTTCCTTGATCAGATTATCAACGATAGCAATTGGTTCTTCGAAGTTTCCTCTGTGGATGACGTTGAGTTTTACCAGAGAAGTTATCAAAGCACCAAAGATCCTTGGATCGGTCCCATGGCCATTGTTAATAGCAGCATTGAATGCAACGACTGCATCTTCGTATTTCCCCCACTTATTGTAATTTCTCATCAATGTCACATAGTGCTTTGATACCAATTTGATATTATTTTCCTTCATAGTGGTCAATGTGTTGATGGCACTAACAAATAGCCCTTGAGTGGAATAATATTCAATCTCAACCAAACCGAGATACGAAGTAAGGGCAAAATTTTGAGCTTTCAAAGATGCAAACGCAGTATGTGCAAAAGCGTGTTGGTCTCTAGCAAAATATGCTTTTATAAGCTCATGATACATCGTGACGGATGGCTTGATCACCGAACTGTACTGAAAAAAAACCTCCTCCGTTCTGTAAAACTGGTTTACGCAGTTATGAAGAGTCATCAATCGTCCAACGAACTTCCTGTCAGCAACAATCTTCAGCTTTTTCAGTGATGCAAGAATGGTAGTTGCTGGTTTGGTATCTTGTGCCTTGATACATGCCTCAATCATGTATGTGAAGTGTCGAATATTCAGAACTTCATTTCTTTGTATTAGCAGGTCCAGTAGAGATAATGTTGCTTTAGTATCACCTTGCATAGCAAATTTTTCGAAGATAACCTCAAAGGTTTCCTGGTTCGGCTTTTGATTGATCTCGTTGATATTTCGCAGGTAGTCTAGAACACCTTTTCCACTTGGATCCTCGGCAGATCTTTTCATTTTCAAGTTTATAAGATCAAGACCTGAGATATAACCATCATTTTCCAAGCGTGTTATTAGCGTGTCGAACTGGGAAAGACGACCTGCCAACAGAAGTCTTCTCAGAAGGGCCAGAACCTCCTCGAAAGAAGTTCGACTTCCGTCATAGATCTGGCAAAAAGTGTCATAACACAACCCTGACTTCAATTCAAGACTGATCAAACATGGAAATAAAGCATCCTTAACCTCATCGTTCAATAGATGTTGCGACTCGTGGAACAACTCCAACGCAGTTTCAGATTGAGCAACTCTTCTGAGGGCCCTGAGTGTCAGAGCTAACAGACCTGAGTCCCGTTCATTTTCAGAAGTCTCAAGCCACAATCTATGTATATCCCAAGGCTTACTCACTTTGTGATATGACATAGCTACATGCAACAGTATATCCTTTGTCACTTTCGGGTCTTGAGAGACGGAGTGGATCGTTGAGTAAATTAGACTGGTATTTGAAACTCTCTTCAAAGTCTCTTCTAGTGAAGACTGAAATATTGAACCACAATCCAGTGTAAACTCTTTCAAGTCTTGAGGGCGCTCCGAATATAGAACAATCCACAGCTTGAAAAGTTTCAAGGGTTTTCCAAACCCATGACTAGTGAATGGTGATACTGCATCTGTGAAAATGTTACAGGTCTTGAGGTCCCAGCTTTTAGTTAGAATTTTCAGCTTGTCTATCTCATCTCTCAGCAAATACAGTTCAGCTAGTAAGAGCTCATCTTGGATATCTGATGTTTTAGAACTCTTCAGAACGCTTTCGACGTACTCGTGTCTCTTGAACCTCAGCAGCAGCCTGAAAGTGGTGTATTTGTATTTATTGTAGAAAGCTTCATTGCTCTTTGAGGCTTCCGTCATTATGGCTTGTATTTTCTGAATATCAAGCACTGATTTCTTTGGTTTGTCTAAAAGGGTCCGTAGCTCGTGATCTAGAGACCCATCGTTCCATGTCATCATTTGTGAGGGGTCTCCCATGGCTAGAGGAGTGGTATCAGTGGATGTGGAATTGAATCTGCGCAACAATAGCCGTACTCTGTGATTTTTACTGATGTACTTGGGAAGTAATGAGTTGATTGTAAATGATAATGCCTGAGATTGTGAATGTCGCTGAAGTGAGAGTTTGGGTATCAGGGAGCTCTGCAGTATGTTCATGGGAGCACCTTTGCCACAATTCCTCAATGCCCATGATATGAGATCCTGCCTCATAGAGTAGCCCAAAAGCCGTGTATCGTGAAGTTTCATAGACATTGATTCGGTGTGAGTCTCATAAATAACATTCGATGCACTAAAGAGTTGAGAAATAGGCGACCTTCGAGGATTGAAAAGGGGGAAGGTATTGGGAATGGAACTTGGAGGATAGTGCGTGCAATGGTAATGAGTAGCCAGTTCTGAACAGGGCAGCCTTCTAGAGATCACAGTCACTGAGCGAGGCAGACGAAGACGTTGGCCTCGATGTGATATTTTTCACTTAAACCAAACAAACTGCAAAAAAAATACACAAATTCCGAGGCCTCGGAAGTGTGATTTTTTATTTTATTTTCATTTGGTTTTCATTTGCGATGAGCTGCTTACAACGTCTAACATTTTTAGTGCTTCTGTTCTGCATATACTGTTCATCAATATCCACAAGATCTCTGAAGATGGTACCACTTGATAGAAAAGCTCAATACGCTAAAAAGAATCCATATATTGACCGTCGTGAGTCGAAGAATAGGGAAATCAAACAAGCTTTAGTCCATAAAGCCAGACTGAGAAAAAACTACATTAAGGAGCTTAAAAGATCAGGAGAAGAGGTCCCAGAAAAAGAAGTTAGAACAGAGACACCTGTCCGTGAAGATAGGAATAGCGAACAACTCACATTCAAAGAGCGCTCTCAGATCGTGAAAAAGAGAAGAGAAGAGGCCCGTAGGGAGAAGGAGCAAAGACTGGCTGAATCGAAGCTCATAGCTGAAAAGAAAAGAGAAGAGAGATTGAAGAAAAAGGAAAAGCTTTCCAAGAAGACAAGAAGTGGTCAACCAAAGATGGCACCAAGAATCGAACAACTGTTGGACAAGATAAAGAAAGACTACGTTTGAATCATGCAATTTCATTATCAATAGTCATAAACACTAGATGGATATCCCTAATAACTCCTTGATATCATCAGGCAAGCTCTCATCAAAATCCTGACAGTCGAATATATTGATGTCTCTGCTGCTTTTCCATATACATGTGTTTACTTCCCACAGTCCCTTTCCCGTAACAGAGGATGAGCTTTCATATTTTAGGGGCTTATAGTGCCTCTTGCACTCAGCAGTCTGGTCTTTATCCAGTAATGTATAAACTTGAATGTCACCACCAAACCCATATGCAAGAAAGCGTAGAATTTCTTCACCTCTGTACCATTTTGGGAGGAATTGACACTTCTTGAGCTTAGGAACAAATGGAACATAACTCTTGAACCTGTTCCGTTGGTCCTGGACTCCACTAATAGTACAATGAAGCTTATCTGTCGTGATTGTAACATTGTTGGCGAGGGACAGACTGTTGGTCACTTTTCTCACAACAGCATCATCCTCGATGATATCATACGATAGCACCCCACGGTGTAACTTAGTGACTGAGTAATCTTTTGTGGAGACTAAGACATCGTCACCTCTTATATCAATTCCCACAATGATTGAATTAAATGTGTAGACGCACTCGGGATCTAGAATTTTTCTGGCTTCGAAATCATACCTAGTAGAGTAAAGATGATAGCCACTGGAATATAGAATAGTTGTGCTGTCTAGCTGTCCAGTTGCAAGCACAGGCCCATCCGTCTTGATATTGTTCAACAGGTAGACATCGATAACATCGGTTCCATTATTCGAACTTAACTTTGGCGCCAAAATTTTCAGTGATCCTCCACTAGCTGTAGAACAACCAACCAGTAAATTTCTATATGATTTATTTGATTTGGGCAATATCCACTCAGCAAGTGACATTGGTGTTTCGTTTTCAAAAACTCTGTATAGCTTATCTTTACTGAACAATCTTTCCTCTAATCTTCTGAGTTTATTACAGAACAAAAGTGAACTGTCAGTGATTATAGCAAAAATACCAAGGTGGGAAATGTACGTTAGCTTCTTTAAAACCTGGCCAACCTTGATGCTTTTCAGTATTGGAATCTCTGACTTGCTAGTAGATGTTATTGAAAAGCCATCAGTCCTCAACACAGCCATTGTAGTATCCGAGAGAGCAATCGCAGAGAAAACAGATCTATTTCTCAGCTCTTGGAAAACAACTGGAATGGGGGTTCTCGACTTCAACTGGAGCTTCCAAATGTTCTTTGACACGAATAAAACGAACTCTGGAGTTAGGAAAAAGTCAATAGGGGAATCAGTGAGTTTCAGCCTCTCTCTTTCCACTAAGTTTAAGCGATCGTCAGCAGTGATATCGAAAACTGCGTATTCTCCAAATCGAGAACTGATGTAAACTGTTTCATTAGCAGCAGCAAGATCATGTGGCTCGGATATCCCTATTGGGATTTCATTGACTTGTTCATACCCAGATTCAACCTTGCTGTACACCAAAATCATATTGGAAGCACCTATGAGTAGAAATAGTTCACCGTTATAACTCAAAAACTTTATAAAATTAGGCTGAACAGTCAGCAATAGTGCTGCAAATTCGTTGATACCACCTGCGACCTCAAAGATTATCAGTGAAAGCGCACCAGTACTTTCTCCATCTATGTTTGTATCAGTAACAATGGCGATATTGTTAGAGTAACAATCAGCTAGAACAACGTCATTATCCAGGTCCCGTGTAAGAATTTGGTCTGTTTCAAAATTTGCAACCACTATAGAGTCTTCAGTTATCTGAAAACAAATGTTTTGGAAACTTGTCAAGTTGATAGTTCGTTTAGCCAGATCTAAGCCACTATCTGATATATCAATAAGCTCTTCCTGTTCATACTTGAATATCAGAGTCTTATCAATGAACGTGAATATGAAGTATATATCTTCATTGACAATGTGATGGAATACCCGATATGCTTTTCTCAGAGATGAGTCATGGACCTGCTTTTCCGCCAGCACGCCCATTTTCAGTTTTGATAGGTACTTTCCATGCCCAATCCACAAATCTTGCGTGTTATGTTTTGTATCGACTACTTCAACATCCAGCACTGGGGCCCAATTGTCCCATTTATCGAAGGACTCAATCTTCCCTGGAGAATTACCCTTGATGTCAATATCAAGATTCAGCTCTTTGAGTAAAATATAGCCACCAGAAGATAAGTCACTGGAGTATAGAAGATGGTACCCCTGTGAGCTGTTTTCCAGAATGAATTGGGAGACATTGGGCACTTTGAGTATAGGTGTAATGTTGAGAGTGTTCTGATTTGACAAGATCAGGGAAAAGATAGAACCGTCTTCCACTGCTATCAGCGCTTCATTCCCTACCTGTTTGGATATGATCTCCGATGAAGGTTTGTAGTAGCTGACAGGAAACCCACCAGAGAACGGGACTATCAGAAGATTATGGTCGCTGGATAGGATCTGGTCTAGCGTGATATATCTTATGCTATCCTCCATGACCAATAGAACTCCATTAAGAATTGGGATAGCAGAAACAGGAACTCCAAAATCTGACGGGAGACTCATCGGTGTATGCTCTTGGACCCGAGCTTCTTCAATGACCCACTCCCACAATCTTATTTGATACCTCCCTTCAGACGTCACTAACATCGTAAACAAAAGAGCACGATCATATGTAGATGTATCCTTCAAAGGTTCCAGAAAACATGTATGTAAGATCGTTCCATCAAACGTCAGGTTTTGTAGTCTGTCAAGCTGAACCCCATGGGGTGTCTGTGCACAATAGTATAGTCTAATGAGATCTCGAGCAGCTGTAACAGCAAAACCATTACCAGAAGCATGTGTCAAAATGTCTCTTCCGGTATCTTTCAGCTTTGGTAACCCACTATTATTTTTCTCTAGCCTCCACCATTGGACAACGTATGGCACCACGGATTCATCGAGAAGATAGAATCTTATCAGTAAAAGGTAACCTGACGTCAGAGATAGCAGCAATGAATCCTCACTCGTGACACCATCTTGTAGCTTACAACCATTCAGTATACTTGAGGATCTAACGGTTGAAGGCAATTGAAAGTCTGACTCATTGTTTACTCTAATTGATGTGTGTTGTATGGTGATAAATATCTCCTCTAGGACTGGTTCATGATATTCGGTAAGGTCAATCTCAATGGGCTTGACACCATCTTCTTTGGTTGTGTATTTCACCATCTCTGATTCCAAATCGTCAAAATCATCCATATCCATGTCGAACGAATCCAGATTTCTTTGTCTTAATTCTTTCTGCACTGCGTCATTGTTAGTAATGCTGAGGTCAACGCGAGGGTCAACGCAGTCATCACATACTTTTGGGAAGCAAGATAGACCCATCATGGCCATTACTTTCATCTTCTAAGCCTTTCAATGGTTTCCTAGCATCGAACTTCAGCTTGTACATGTTTTTGACTATTGGACTGGAGACAACATTGTGCCGTAGAACACTGTACTGGTCACTATACTTCGTCTGTGTTTCAGCCTCTTTCAAGTCCTGGTTCCAATTGAGAACGTTATAATCAAGGGAGGCCTCCCCGATGAGCAAGTCCTCATCAGCTATCTCCATAAGCATATATTCAGCCTGTTGAGAATTGCCTTGTTATAGGAAGTGTTTTGATGTTTTCCTGGATTTTTTATTTTTCTTTCAGTTCGAATGTTTTGCTAGACGACCATAATAAAGCGAAGCGCTCAAAAAGAAATGTAAGTTTATATGTAATTGTTTTGCTTTATTTCTATATACAGTTTATATAACAGCTCTCTACTTCCACTTCATTTCTTCTCCTCTTGTAGTTTCTTTTGGTGTTCAGCAATCAATTCTTTTTGTAGGTGAACTGGTGCTTGAGAGTAATGTTTGAACTCTAGAGAGAACTCACCTTTACCTTGAGTTGCAGCTCTCAAAGATGTGGCAAACCCAAACATTTGGTTCAATGGACATTCAGCAGTGATGGTAAATTCATCTTGACCGTTTTCGGTATCTTGGATGATTGCAGTGGCTTTGTTCATCAATGAGATGATGTTCCCTTGGAATTCATTTGGTGCAGTAACAGAGACATTCATGATTGGTTCTAAAATGACAGGATTACATTTTAGGAAACCTTGTTTGAAAGCAGCTAGGGAAGCAGTCTTGAACGACATTTCATTAGAGTCAACAACGTGGACAGCACCATCGTTGATCAACATATTGACACCAAGGACTTTATGACCAATCAATGGACCTTTTTCAATAGCTTCTTCAAAACCTTTACGACAAGCCAACAAGAATTTCTCTGGAATCTTACCACCAACAATTTGAGCCTCGAAAGTATTTTCCCCTTCGACTGGACTCATGGTACCTGCGACTCTAGCGAATTGACCAGCACCACCAGATTGCTTTTTATGGGTAAAGTCGAAATCAGCTGAGGAAGTAATGGCTTCACGATATGAAACTTGTGGTTTACCAGTAACACAGTCAACACCGTACTCACGTTTCATACGTTCGACGTAAATTTCCAAATGTAACTCACCCATACCTGAAATAACAGTTTCTTTCGACTCAGAATCGTACTTGACTCTGAAAGTTGGATCTTCTTTTTGAAAACGGTTGATAGCTTTTGAGAAATTTGTAGTATCCTTTGACTTTGGAGTTATGGAAAGTGAGATAACAGCATCTGGAACAAACATGGAAGACATAGTAATTTGGGCAGTTCCATCAGTGAAAGTATCACCAGAGGCACAATCAATACCGAAAGTAGCACAGATTTCACCAGGGCCAACTTCATTAACATCTTCCATTTCTTCTGAATGCATACGTACTAAACGAGAAACCTTGACCTTTTTACCAGTTTTAACATTGGTAATGAATCCACCTTTTTTCAAACGACCTTGATAGACACGTAAATAAGTTAATTGACCGTATTTACCTTCTTCCAGTTTGAAAGCAAGACCAACAAATGGTTCTTTACTGGATGGTATCAACTCAACAGGAGTTTCGCCAGCTTTAACATCTAAACCTTTATTCAAGATTTCAGATGGGTTTGGCAAGTAATCACAGACAGCATCAAGAACTGATTGAACACCAGTGTTGGCTAAAGCAGAACCCATCAAAACTGGAGTGAACTTTCTAGCAATAGTAGCTCTACGGATAGCAGCCTTAATCTGTTCAGTGGTTGGTTCTTTTTCTTCCAAGTACAATTCGGTAATCTCATCATCGACATCGGCCAACGTTTCAATCAATAAAGCTCTTTTCTCTTCAACTAGGTCGACAAGATCAGCTGGAACTTCAGCTTTTCTGATTTGTTCACCTTGAGGACCTTCATTATATAAAGCAACTCTGTCAATGATATTCACAACACCTTTCAAGTTGGATTCAGCACCAATTGGGACTTGAATGGCAGCAGCTGGAGTCTTTAGCTTTGAGTTGATTTGAGCAATAGCCCTGAATGGATCAGCACCCAGTCTGTCCATCTTGTTGATGAAAGTAACTCTTGGAACATTATAACGACGCATTTGACGATCAACAGTGACAGTTTGAGATTGAACACCAGAAACAGCACAGACAACTAAAACAGCACCATCTAAAACTCTCAAAGCACGTTCGACTTCGATAGTGAAATCGATATGGCCAGGAGTATCGATTAGATTGAAATGGTAGTTTTGATCGTCTTTATCCCAGGAACAGTAGGTGGCAGCAGACTGAATGGTAATACCTTTTTCTCTTTCCAGATCCATGGAATCCATCTTAGCACCGACATTATCACGACCTCTAACTTCATGAATAGCCTTGATTCTACCAGTATAAAACAGAACACGTTCAGTAAATGTGGTCTTACCAGAATCAATATGGGCAGAGATACCAATATTTCTCATTCTTGATGAGGATTTAAGATCATCTTCTGGCAAAGTCTCAATGATTTTGTCAATGGAGACTTTCTCTTCTTCATAACTTTTTCTGATGAAAGTTTGATGAAACAGTCTCTTCTGTGAGGCAGCTAGGCTCAGTTGACGAGAGCCACCTCTCCAGAGATTAGGTAAGACTCTGGACATCGCTGAATACTCGGTACACTTTTCTGGACTGATATTTCGATGGTTGATAAGTTTTCCAAAAGAGCATCGTGAAAAAAAAAAAAAAAAAAAGTTGGTGTTCGGGTGGAAATTTCGGTGTACAAATTTAAACCACTAAACAAATAAATCAATCATTATTGAAGTTCACTATATATGACTTCTTTTGGTGGCTGTATCATGTTTCACAGACGTGTTCTCTCAGTGACTTCTATTTGGCCCAGAAGATTGTTATCTTGAAGAATCTTTTCTAAGTTTTCAAAGACTCTCTTATCATCCTGGACAGCATCCTCGAGTCCATACTGAATAATGGAATAAATCCCGTATAGACCTACTAACGTTGAAATCAGTAGCGCAACATAGCCCTTGAGTGTGAATCCCTCTGGTAGTGGGGCAGGCTGTTTGTTTTCTCCAGTTAGATCAAAGAAATCAAGATTACCAGCAGCATTTCCTTTTGTTGGAACATCACCATTGGCACATATTCTGTAGTAATCTTCAGGTGGTGTTTGTTTTTGAATAGAGAGTGGATCTTCTATGAATACAGCAGCTAGGCCTTGCTCCAAATGCCAATCGACATGACAATGGAAGAACCAAACACCCGGATTATCAGCTCTGAATCTCAAAACAACGTATCCGTTTGGTTCCACAACGACCGTGTCTCTTATCAGTGGGTAGGTTGGAAATGGATCATGGTTATCAGGATCATATGACTGAGGATCATCATCATCAAAAGCGGGAGATTTTTGAATGACTTGGAAAACATGACCATGAAGATGGAATGGATGTCTTCCTGTATCTTTGTTGTTCACAACAATTTGAATGACATCGTTTGGTTGTAAAACGTAGCTGTGAGTATTTGATCCATATATGACTGATGATGTCGCATTTTCTCCAGCACTTAAGACAGTTAATAAGGTCGGAACAACTGGTGCAACGTATGTAATGTTATTGAAGAAGGCATAGTTGACACCATCACCTAGGTTATCCATGACAACATCAAAGACAATCTCATGATCTGGCTCTTCGAGAAGCTCAACATCACCTATCGGTTTCAAATCAAAATCGTTGAATAGTTTCTTCCCTTTTTTATGATAGGTCTTTGGTAGTGGCTTATCCGCATTATAAATAATGTAGTTAGTTGCCTCCAACTTCAGATCCAATGGAATTGAATCCAACATTGTATTATCAAACTTCTGCATGAAGGCATAGTTCCTATCTTTAGTATCTTTCGCTTTGACCAGTACACCATATCTCTGACCAACTGTCATATAAAGGTGGTCCACAGTCTTTGGTTCAACGTAGACACCATCAACTTCAACGATGGTGAAGTCATGATCTTCAATATAGACGTACTGAGAAACAAATAGTCCAATATTCACAAATCTCAAGAAGTATGTTTTATTTGGTTCAAAATGGATTGTTGCATTTGCAGTGTCATTCATCAATAAGTTCTGGGGTATTGGCTCAGCACCTGTAGGATTATATCTATTCAAAAACTCTTCTGCAACATCATAATATTGGCGATGGTAGATATCTGAAACCGTGATGACTTTCTCTTCATCGAACTTGAATGGCATCTCATCAGTATCATGGATGATGAAGGCACCCCTCATACCATCCCCATATTGAGCTCCAGTATGAGAGTGATACCAGTAAGTACCTGCCTGATCGAGAACTGTGAAGTTGTAAAGGAAGGTATCATTTGGCTGTATAGGACATTGGGTGACAAACTGAGGGCCATCCATATAATTGGTCCCGTTCATAAACAACCCATGGAAATGCAATGATGTGTTCCTATTGACCAAGCCATTAGTCAAATATAGTTCAACCCGATCACCTTTGTCAACGTGTATCTCAGGAAGAGGCCACTGCCCATTGAAGGCGATCACTTGTTTTTCTTTCACACCATCTGGGTTCGCAGTTATATAGGATGCAGTGTAGTTGAAAATGTGTGTTTTGGCAGTTACCAAAGGCAGAGCGAGTACCAGCCAGGTGAGCGGTATCATTGGCGATTATGTTTTATATGCCAGGTTGGTTGTGCTTTTGGAATCACTATCTCGTTAATCAAAAAAATCAGCAACGTCTCTGAACCAGTTTGATAGCACAAAGCCATGATTTTTCCTCAAAGGCAATTTTTCATATCGGGTGTTTTCGCTTTTACATAAGCGGTTCACACTAACGAGAGGAGTGCCAGGGACATTTAGCAGCTTGCGGTGACTTATAAGCTAGATAGTAAGAATGCCCATTTGCTCTGGACTCTTCACTCTGATGTATTAAACTCATTAGATCAAATTCCGTGGACTTTTAGCAAATTTAGACACAAAGCCAGCTGGATCTGATTCAGCCGGTTGGCTACTACTGTGCTCATAACACTACCTTTTATGTCAGAAAATATATGCTCGTATTTCGTGGAGTGAAGCAGCTACAGGGTCGTCATTCATAAATACTCAAGAGTTTTTGATTGTCAATTACTCAGGAATGGGCTTTTCACAATTTTGGGGTTTCTGCAGGTCCATCGATGATAGTTTTGATAACATCCTTCCCGTTCTTAACGAAATTCTCATAGGCCTCTTTGGCATCATCAAACTTGTATCTATGAGTGATTAGCTTGGTAACTTGCACTTTACCGAGAGCTATCAAATCCAACGCATCTTGATAATCACCGTAGACATATCTGAAGTTACCTTTGAACGTAGCTTCTTTGATGGTAAGTTCTGAGATTGGGAAATTTACATTGTCTTTCCCCATTCCTACTTGAACATAGGTACCACCACTTCTTATTATGTCAATACCATTTCTGATTGCAATCTCAGCACCTGAGGCTTCAATAACAATATCAGGTGCAACACCACCAAGTTGTGCAAGAACGTCATCTTTGAAATTCTTAGTTTTCGAAGAGTTCAAGACATGTGTAGCACCAAGGGTTTTGGAAAGTTCTAACTTTGAATCGAATATATCAACAACTAAAACTTTGGTGGCACCGTAAGCTTTAGCAGTAGCAGCCACCAACAAACCGACAGGACCAGCACCAAAAACGACAACAGTGGAGTTGAATCTGACACCAGCAGATTTGGTGGCATGAACAGCAACTGCCAATGGCTCGACCAACGCTCCTTCCTCCAATGAAACATGTTCTGGTAACTTGACCAAGAAATCTTCTGGGGCTAAATAATATCTTGCAAGTGTTCCATCATATGGTGGTGTAGCAGCAAATGCCATATGTGGGCATAGGTTATAGTGGCCGCTTTTGTATTCGTCACTATATCTGCTTGGAACACCTGGTTCGATTGCAACTTTGTCTCCAACCTTGACTTTTGTAACAGCTTTACCGACTTCAACAACAACACCAGAAGATTCATGACCCAATACCATTGGAGCTTTAACGATGAATGAACCAATACTTCCGTGTTGGTAATAGTGGACATCGGACCCACAGATTCCTGTCTTTTTGATGGCTATCTTGACATAACGATCATCGGTTATTTGTGGAACTGGTCTGTTCTCTAGAACAATCTCTCCTTTCTTTCTCAAAACTATGGATGGGTTTGATAATGAAGCTGACATCTCGATTGGCTCTTCAATTGATGATTAGTGGTTGAAGGCTACCTTCACGGGTGCAGGAGACCTTTTTATATTTGGGGGACTGGGGTTTAATGCTCGGGAAGAAAATTAAATGATCACGATTCCAGACCTACAAATGGAAAATTCATCGGATTATTTTCTTAACGAACGCTATTTACAGACGGTCTACTGGAGTCAGCTAACCCTGCAGTCCAGTGACAGCTCTCAGAGATGTCCAGTATCGCGCCCTTCTGGGGATGGGAGTCTGGTTCTCATGAAAGATGTCATACCTCTATAGTATTCCGTGAGCAAATCTCTAGACACGCCGATCTTCAATAGTATCAAATAGATCTCACTTATCTCAGATCTGGTCTTCTGATATGAATCAATGGAGAGTGGTGCTATTGTGCACATGAGTTTTTGTACTATATCATCAATTTCAGGGCATGTTATCTTTCTCCAGTTATTCAAGATATAAAGCTTAACCATGAACAAACAAGTGTATTTTTCACCTTTGAGTTTCTTATCTGTTAGAATGTGTAGAAATATTGGATCAAAATTAGATATGAAACTATCAATGTTGATTGACTGAATCATTAGGCAGAGTGCTTTCAAAGCCATATTATATATGTACTTCACTGTTTGCGAAGCTCTGGTCAATGGGATCAACAAATGAATAAGTGTAATGAAATCCTCGTTATTCAAGTAATTTCCGAAATAGACAAAATCTCTAACAAATAGTATGACCTTTGGCAGAAGCTTGGATCTCTTTGTGTTTACCATCATGAGGATGTCCTGTATCCTCTCATAAATAATGACCTGGAAGGTATCATACAGGTCCTCTGGCAAGTGTGTTCTCAAATGACCTATCACAATATCGAGGGTATCGAAGCGAGATCTCCAGTTCTCTGACGTTTCCTTACCTTCAAATGTCTGCATCAATTTTTTGAACTCTTCCGGAGTCAACGTATCAAGCAGATCTTCACTGAATGTAATTTCAGGATCTTCACACAATGTATCAGAAAGATATTGTTCACAGTCTGGTGGCTCAACAGACTCAAAGAAAAACTCAAAAACCTTTTCATCAATCTCGAGCATGCTTTGCTCAGATGTTTTTGAAAGCGGTGATCGTCTCAGGGGTGATACCAGCAAATTTTCTCTTTCTGGTGATAACAAGGGTATCCTACTTGCTGATGTCGCAAGTTTCAATTTGTCTTTCTTCTCATTATAAACCACCCTCAATATAGATTCCTTTCGAGGTAGAGAATTTGGTGATGAGCCAATGCGACCTGCTGATTCATCAGCTGATATTGGTGATAAAATGTCTGAATGTGAAAGGGGAATATATGGCTCATCGGGACAGTCATTATTTTCAGCTCTAGGAGACCCATTGGAGGAGCTGTCAGAGGTCAAGTAAGGTATATCTATGGTACCGTCAGCCTCAATCTTGTTTGCAGGTCGGGTAACAACATCGCCATCATCCACGTTCTTATCTAATGACAAAGAAGAGCTATGGGTCACAGCAAGAGGTTCTCTGGATACACTATCAAAGAGCTCTTGTACATCTGACTCTTGAACACGATGTGATAGAGTTTCCACATTGGAGTCTTCATAGATATGTATAGAAGGACCACTTTCATTCATTTGTCCTTGTCCAACATAGCCTTTCTCCCCATCATTCAGTAAGTCACTTGGCAAGCCATTCTGTGAATGTGAATCAGCGATCGACTCTATCCCATGATCAGCAGTCAAGGTGACATTTTCCACATCGCTGGATGAATCTTTTTCCAGTTGCAACTCTTTGATGCAGAGATCTTCTGGTTCCTTGGCATGTGATTTCGGATCATCGCCAATATAAGGTTCACTATGTACCTTCTCAATATGAATGGGTTTTTTTTGCACCTTAACATCCATGGGATACTTTTGATGAACCTCTTTGTTGGGGGACAAGATTGACTTCTTGGTGATTGTGAGTGAAACCACATGAGTTGCTGTTTGTGCAATAACATCAATCTGGTTACCAGAGTCCAATAAAAATTCACTGGCCTTTTCAACTTCAGTAGTATTCCTCAGCTCATCCGATAAGGTATGGAGAAGCAGTGGTGATGCGTCTAAACTTTGGGTCTCGGGTCTTTTAGGAGAAGAGAAATCAATCACTGAAGGAGTCTCAGTTCCCGGTCCGGTGGTTTCCAAGAAAGCAGTATCGCCTTCATAATGACTTCCGGAGGATTGACTAACTATGATAGTTTCATCCAAACTGTCATCTTCGAAAAACGAAGTTGATTTGTCGTTCAAATCTTTGAATAATTCTAGATCCAATATTACTGGTTTTGCTTTGTATTTCTTGGATGAGAATGTTGTAGCAATTGTAATCACAAACAGTACAGATAGGATGACAAGAAGTTCAATGAAGTGAGTAACTGCGAATTGTGAAGGGCTTTTGAAAAAAGTCGATTCATTCGGTAGCGGTGAAATGCCTCTAGTTGACAGATGATTGTATCCATTTACCAGTGTATCCAGAGCAGTAGTAAACTCATCAAATTGAAGAAACTCCATTTCCAGCTCTGAGTACGATGATTCACCGTCTCCATCATCGTGATCACCATCCATGTCCGTTTTATGGTCTTGGAACGACTCAAAAGAAGGAATTTCAGCAGGCAGCACTGCATATGGATCAGAGTCATCTAAAACACCTGGTTGAATTGACAACGGGTGCTTCACTTGATCACTCTTTATTAGGTCTTTGATAGCCGCCGTCCAGAACTCATTGATATTTGCCAATCTGGAAGAGAGAAAAGAGCACACAGAAAAAATGAAACTTGACATCGGACTCCCAATGCAGTCATAAAATCGCAATGGCCCTGGATCAAAGTGTCAAATCCTGGGGAAACGATCGAATGTGATCGTAATCTTGTTTATTCGACCATTCTCTGTGTCAAAAAAAAAGAAGTATGAGGAAAAGGGCGGCTAATAATTTGGACACAAAGACCCCGCGAAGTAGATTCCAAACAAACATGAAACAATAGAAGATTCGCAGCCATTTAACGAGTGTTGGATAATTACTCAAAGAGATCCCTACCTAAATCAACCCACTCAAACCCATCAACAGCAAGGTCCTAGCATATTCTGAAACACCTCTTCTTCAGGTTCCTTTTTCAGCAGTTCCGCCATCATTTGGCAGTTCTTTTAACAGAGTCACCTTGAGGCTTTTGGAGTCTTAGGATTTGAGAAGTCTGTTTCTTTGAAAGTGTAGACGAAACATGAACATCTCTGGCAATTTCGACTGCTTGAGAAAGGTATTGGAAGTGAGTGATAGAATTATTCCTAATGTAGTAAAGGGGTCTTCCACCAGGTGAAGTTTGAGTATTGCCTATTTTTCATTAGCGTAATGATAAGCTCTTCAGCCGGTACAGAGCTGAAATAGCATAGATCAGACAAAAACTAACCAGATGCAGAATGGTCAGAGAACCCCTTTTGATTGCTCCCAGAGTTTGAGAAGATCCAAAATGTACGAGTCATCAGCTGCACGATACTGAGTCCGTTTTGTTGATGGAACTCCTGAAACATATCTCTGGGCCAGATAACCGTTCCTTGATACCCTTTGAGTTGACGTATTAGCTCAGTTTTGAGAGTCAAGATGAGTTTGAAGATGGACTCAGTAACGGATCAGTCCGAAAGTGAAATTTCCTTAAAAGCTGGACTCATAAGATATTGCGATTGTTCGTATCATCATTCTTGTTTTGAGTACTATTTAATCGTTCCATAGTAGAAAAGCTGCGGGCTGTCTGTTTTTTTTTTTTGGATGCCGATAAAAATACTCCAATTCAACTCGCTTCTCAGTTCTTGTTAATTCTACACCTGTGATATCAATTATTTAGTATTAATTATTATTTGTCTTGATACTCGTAGTACTTTTGTTGATGAGCTTCATTTACGGTTTCTCATCAGCTTCAATGTGATGCATTCCATGTAGGAGAATATGCCAAATTGTTACCTATGAATCCACAGTAAGACGTAGAGGTTTAAAATCTTTATAGTCATCATCCAGGATATCATTCACCCATACATTAGAGCAAACTTTGGCAGAGGTATATCTTTTCTCTCTCTTGACCAAGAGGTTCTCAACTATTATCCTGGCTTCTTTCCAGTCCTCTTCGGCCCACTTAATGTTCAGCATCTCCTCACTGAATTCAACCCAAGACCATTCGATGCGTGCTATTCTATGCGCAACTCTTGAATTTCTCCCCCTTATTGTTCTGTTCGGAGGTGGATCAAAAGGTAATCTTCCCTCCATGACTGAGTATAACAAAACACCTAATGCCCAGCTGTCAGACTGTCTTCCATCATATGGTAGGCCAATCAATAATTCTGGTGGAACATAATCCTCTGATCCACATCTCGTAGTCAAAAGTGGATCTGCTGGGTCAATTCTCCTTGATAATCCAAAGTCCGTTATAGTTATAAGTTTTCTACCCTTAAAATCATCTAGTGATAAAAGTGATTCTGTGTCAAGGTTAAGGAGCACGTTCTCCAGCTTAATGTCTCTATGGACTATATTGTTGTGGTGTAAGTATGAAATGCCAATTGCAATCTCAGCAAATATTCTCCGTATGAGTAATGGGGACATTTGTGCACGATGCTTCGACACACATTCAAAGAGATCACCACCTTCAAAGTATGGAAGAATCATGAGGTATCTCTCCTTTGTAACGTTTAATGCCAAAAGATTGATAATTGATGGGTGTTGAATGATTTTCAATAATTCCAGCTCTCTTCTCAGTGAGCTCTCAATCTTGTTTTTAGTCTCCTTGTTTGTAGGTAAAAGGACAATTTTGATTGCAACTTTTTGTAGATGAGCCGGTACATTCGCATCAACCGCCTCAGCCAGCACAACGGTGCTGAAGTTCCCTTTTCCTAGTTGTCTCACTTCCTTCCATCTATATGTGATATTTTCAGTATCTCTACCTTCATGGAAAACGGTTCTGATATACGGGGATATTGGAGCCTCTTCGTGCTGCGATTCTCTTTCTAAAGAATTGGATTCTGTGATACCTGATGGGGTAGAGAAATTCCTCTTTGGTTGTGACGAATGTATTTGATTGTGATTGATTTGTAGTCCAGAAACCATGGGTTGGAACTCAGAGATGATACGACTATTCATGTTCTGATAATCATTCTTCGCCATTGATGAGGGCCTAGAGGTAAGTGCACCATATTTCTTCTTCGGAGACAATGGAGTTCTAGATGAGGCAGGTCTCGAAGAAGAATCCATCAATGAAGGACTCGAGATGTCTGTTACCACTGGAGAAGGTAACGATGTTATTGAATCAAACTCTGGGGAGATGGGCGAAGACAAAGAGGACGAGGCATCTGTGCGTGATGAATTGATGATATGTAACTGTTGTAAGTGACGCTGACTGTCTCCCGAGTTGCCTAAGTTTTGTTGGTTCATGATGTTGGATTGATTACTCTTTGTATTATCGCCAATCGTGGTATGCTAAAAAGTCTTCACTGTACCTAGGGGTTTCGATCAGAAGCCAACCAAGTCAGTATCTTTCGGTCTAGTATTGATAATGGAGTAGCTAACTGATTATTAAATGAGTGAAAGACAGGAATAGTTCTGAAAGCAAGCTCCAAGCTGCATGTGTGCTTGAAATACTTCTGTGTTTGTCTTCTTTTGTTTTGAGAAATTGAAGTGACCGTCTAATGGGAAAAATCTCAGAGCCTATCACTGGTAGCTCTTTTCCTACTTTATCAACTTTATTATCCCACCCTTTAGTTTTCTGGCCAACTCTTGCTAGGAAACTTCTTGCTCAGAGACTTCTCTATCCACTTTGCTGAGAGCCTCTTTGTTGTTTATCAGTTTTTCTGAGTTTGAGAAAAGCACAACAAAAGGAGTGGAAAGGGTAATATTCGTGGTCTCCAGCTGCTGGCGCAGGCCTTAGTTTGTAGAGACCGACAGACGGGGACTCCAAAAAGTGCCGGGGACTCAGACTTTCTGCAATTGGCGAGATCCTATTTCCCAATGAGGAAGTTGTGAATAATCCTGTCGCTTTTCCCTTTTAGGGCAGTTGATTGACACACAATTCGCGAATTTTTCGCCATTCTACCACCGTCATTAACTGAGCACTGAAAAAATGAATAACAATGAACACAGAAATACGGTAGTAAAAAATCAAAATCAGCCACGGAATCCCTCTTCTCTTTGAATAGTTGAGGTTGATCATCAGTTCCGAGGTTCTGCCTTTTCTGGATATACTTGTTGTCTTGCCATTCCTTTTCCTGCCACTACCTTCAATTTTGCTGATCATCTGTACGCTGGATATACTGTGTTTTTGAATCCATTTCTCACAATTAGCCATCATGGATCTTCAAACCCACGCAATCACCGCTCAGGAGTTACCAGATCCTCCTTCCATTCCTCACATCACGACTAATATTCTCCCGCTATCCACAATTCTCCGAAAGTTTAGTGAGTTCGCCTATGCTGAGCTATCACATGTTGTCCAACTACAGCCCAATGACGAGGCCAAAAAGCGTAAGCTATTGGAGCTTATAGTGTATTTGAGACAAGAGTTTATACGGCTCTTTGTGCTTGCTAAGTGGTCAAAGATATCGGCTCATGATTTCACTAAATTGATCGATTTATTGGCTTGGTTACGTGAACAGACAAATCACTTCACAAATCTGATATGGTCAATCAAGGCTTTGAACCAAAGTCTTCTTAGCGCTAAGCTACCAAACCCAGATTTGATCACAGCCTTGGAAGTCCTCAATAATGGAAGACCTACTCTTCCCTCTCATAACCTAATTGAACAGCATCTATCAGATGAAAAGATTCTGGAGGTACTGGAAAATTTGAATGTGATACTGTCTATGAAATTCGCCCTAGTTGAGGATCTACCACAATCTTTTTTGAACTATACAATCAAAGATGGTAGACTTATAGTGACAACTGATGACTATGAATTCCAACTGAGCACATTAGATGAGGAGTCTCCATTCACCATGATTGATTTTAAGTTTTTGCAAGGTGAAACTGATGCCCAAACAGCTTCTCCTTCAAAGCTCAAACATATTGCCAATGAAAAGCTAAAGCACAACAATTTCAAGGAGCTTGAGAAGATATTCGTAAATTACACAAATACAATGAAGTTCTATGTTCTGCATCACAGACTAAACACTATCAAAAACATCAAGCATCATTATTATCCTGATAAGTTTATGATAGTGTTACATTACTGGATCAATTCACAGACATTCAAGAAGTCCTACATTGAGATTGGCTTGAATAGATCAAACGAGATTGTCTACAGGTGGTTCAAATCTGGTGCTTTTGTTGAGTCCTACCAAAACATCGATGATATTGAGATTTTCTTAAAAGACATCACACATAAACACGCTGATTCGATTTTGAACGGGATTGAGAATTTGGCTGTCAGTAAGTCTACTCTGCAAATCAACGAACTGTCGGGTTTATTCTACTTCAAAAATCCTACCCCATTCTTGAATGGTTGTTTGAAAAGACTGAATTCTGATGATTCCACACACATAAATGAAACATTGAATGCAATTAGATCAGATTTGAGACTGAAAGAGATATCATATATTCTTTCTGTCACTAAGTGGGTTCAAAACGATCTCGTGAAGCTAAATGATCAGGAACTGAAAAAGTTCTCAACCTGCTGTTCACCTCCAACCTACCAATCTTCCAATAATGCACCAGCTTCAATCCCATCACATCATAGCAATATAGTCATCCCACAAAAGAATATCAAATTCTACTCTAGAAGAGAATGGCCCCCAAGTTGGGCTTTTATTTTAGTAATTGACTCAAAAATCAGGACGTTTATTGGTACTGTCAAATCTGTGGCTGGTACATGGAGTTTAAATAATGTTGTGGAGCTCAATGTTGATACCATTGATTATAGAAATTCAACAAAGTTGATAAGTTTTGTCACGAAGAGAATTGTCACCGATCTAATCACATCCGAGTTGGCAAACAGTATCTATAAGATCATTGATAGTGGGCTGATTTTGATCAAGACTGATTCATTTGTATCAATTCCAAATGCTTCAAGTGTCTTATATCTGGAATACGAAATCAGGCAGGATTTGAAGATACTTATTAAACTGAAGGGAAAACTGAACGAATCGTTGAAACTCAATGATTTCAAGATTGGAGATGACGGTGTTTTCCAGATTTACGAGGTTGTTGAGTTTAAAAGAGGTCTATTGCTCAACAACATAATTGCACAAATAACAAAGTTATCCAAGATCATTGAATTAATTGATTATTTGAAAAATGAAAAACTAAACCTCATCAGTGTCAAGTTGGATGAAATCGTTTTCAAATATGACAACGATCAATTATGTACTTTGAAGGAGAACTTACAGATCGAATTACCTCAGAATAATCCACATAAAGTGTGTTTGTTATCGATCCAAAGATACTTGAACTCTCAAGGTATCGGGAAGTTGTTCAGATACTTGCAGAATTCCAATAAACTGGTTGTAAAACTGAGTGAGATCTCTAAAGCAAACACTGTCACACAGAGGACACTTGATGAGAAATACAAGATTGAAGTGATTCCAAAGAACTTGAACAGATTTGATATTGTTTATTACAGTCCTTTCAAAAGAACCTATCAATATTTTGATCTCTCAGTCGAAGTCAAGATTTTCAAGGGGGAATACAAGTACTTCATCACCATCGATGGTTCAAATGGGAACAGCTTCAAGAATGACTTTTTGTTTAATTCTGAACTATTCAAACTAAATAACTCCAACGGGAAAATACAGCCATTGGTCACCGGTGTTTTGTGTGATGCAGGCTCCTTGGACTTTACGTTGGATTATTTCCATAAAAAAATTGTTGGCCAATTTGAAACCTAACTCACAATATAGAAGTCACAACTAGTAACTTGAAACGTAGGAAAGGAACTCGCCCGGAATAACTACAAAACGCTTTCCCATCTTGTACGATAATAGCAAATAAATAAGTGTATGAAATAAATAAAAATAAATAGGTTCAATAAATATCGAATAAATAAGACCTCCTAGGTTCATTCAATGACGTGGAGCAGTAGGCATTGGGTCGTCCATTAGAGGGGCAACGTATCTTTCGAATTTGGTACCACCTGGTCTAGTTGGAGGAATATAAGGATCTGGATGTCTATATTTCAACAATAAGGCCTCGGTGTTTTGAATCAACTGTCTCAATTCTTTTGGATTGGAGACATCCTTGTGTAAGTCGAATTGGGCTCTAATTTCCAGTGCTTTTGTTCTGAAGTGGTCTCTCTTACAAATCCAATCACGTGCCAGTTTGATTGAGTTTCTGTAAAGTCTGGTAACAATCACTCTGTTCTCCGGGGTGAATGGCAAAGGAGAGGACATATTTCTAGGGACAACAGCAGCTTCAAGGCTCGTTCACTTTTTGCCTGGTGTTTTGATAAGTTCAAGGAGTTTTTCGTCCGGTAAAAGATGATTTATGGGGCACCGCGCTTATTTCCATTAATGGATATTTCCTAATTCGGGTATTAATGCTCATAGATTAGAAGAAGACCCGAAATTCCAGAAACGTTTGCTTTCGAAGTGACCTCTTCTTAGTTGGCTATTCAGTGCAGTAAAGCGTCGATAATGGCCTCAATTGAAGAATATGATGACAAAGTCGTCATCAAACATCCAAAAAATGAATCAACAACCGTAACCATCTTGAAATTTGGTGCCACTGTTATCTCGTGGAAGTTGAAAGGTGAAGAACAACTATGGTTGAGTGAAGGTGCCAAATTGGATGGTACCAAAGCTGTCAGGGGTGGGATTCCTCTAGTGTTTCCTGTCTTTGGAAAGAAAACTGAAGGACCAACCAAATATTTACCTCAACACGGGTTCGCTCGTAACTCTACTTGGGAATTCTTGGGTCAAACAAAATCTGACCCACCAACTGTTCAATTCGGTTTAGGCCCTGAACAGATTGATCCAGAGTTATTAGCATTATGGCCTGGTAACGATTTCACATTGCTGTTAAGTATTGAGTTGGCAGAAGAATCATTGACTACTAAAATCGAAATTGAAAACACAGACAACCATCCTTGGGAATTTAACTGGTTGTTCCATACCTATTTGAGAGTTGATGATATCGAAGATGTCTTGGTGTCTAACCTACCAGGTCAACTATGTTATGATCAACTGTTGAAACAAACCTATGAAGAAAAATTACCAGTTGTTACGTTCATCGAAGAAGTCGATCGTATATACCAGAAAGTTGATGATTCATTGGTAGTACAAGTTGTTGCTTTGGGTCATCCAGTTCACTCAGTCAAAAGAGTTGGCTTACCAGATGTTGTTGTTTGGAATCCATGGATCAAGAAATCAGAAGGCATGGGTGATTTCCTTCCAAAATCTGGATACAAGAACATGGTTTGTATCGAGCCTGGTTACGTTCATGATTTTAAAACTTTACAACCTGGTGAAACATGGACAGCATCCCAAACTTTGTCCAAAGAGGCATTGAACTACCAGGCCGTTTGAGTAGCAAAACGATGAGTACAGCATGTTTTGAGATGAATCTAATAAATATTCAATTCAATGATTCGTATATTCAACTCATAAATATCCCTTTTTTCAATGCGTAGTCTCAACATCTACAGACACAAACTAATTGCCTTAATTAACAGAGTCTAGATCAGCATCAGCTTCTTCAGTCTTGCGTTCTTCTTCATCCTCGCTTGAACTGAAGTCCTCTTCATTGGCTTGACCACCAACATCATCCAATCCATCAAATTGAGATGGGTCAAAGCCACCTGCACCACCAAACTGAGATGGATCAAATTGTGATGGATCGAAGCCACCTGCACCGCCTTGTTGAGCCATCATGGAAGCTAAATCAAATCCTTCTGGGTCTGCACCTCCCTCTAGTGCTTCTTCTTGTTCATCTTCATCAACCCACTTGTCGAAATCTGTCTTGATGTAGTGAACTTTCAACTTTTCTTTGATTAGTCTTGGCCAGTATTCTTCTTGAGCTTTAGCTTTTCTGATGTTGAAGTAAATTTGGTTACCATTGATCTTGTACCCTGAATGTTCTGTATCAATTGAGTCAAAGAATTCTAGGTCCAATTTGTAATGGTCATTTGAGTCATCACTGTCACTGACAATATTAAGTTTGGTGCTGGTTAGGTCAATCTTATAATTCTTAGCATCTGGGATTTTAACAGTTATGAATAAAACGTTTTTAGCAGCATCTTTGGCGTTTGATCTTTGGGCCCATAGGACTAAGTTGAGTGGGTTAGTATTAAGCCTTCGAAGGGATGGTCAAAGCCTTCCTGAGACAGAAGTGACACCAATTGCGACAAACATACCTTCTGGATGAGTAGACATCATGAAATATTGATCGATATCGAGTTGATTGTTATCAAAATTGAGGATTATATTGAGGATCAAGAGACGAGGTGGAGGTTTATATTTGTTTTGTGTTGTGCAGCTACAAGTTTCCAGAACATTCGGACTCTCACACGTGATTTTTCAGTAAATATGAATTCCAGATCACATGACTAGCACGTGCTGCGACCGGAAATCGGTCATGAGATATCGGGAACTTCACTGTTGCATCTTGGAGGTTTGGAAAGGAGGATCTTCAATAACAACGCTGTGTTGTTATCAACTGAGGCACCTTCGAATATACTTTTGGGTCACCCTCAAATAATCCTGGAAGCAGAACTTATTAACTGCCTCATAGTCAATAATGTCTTCTACAATTGCTTATGATCCCGATGAGTTTGACAACAATCCCTTTGCTGAGCCAGTGACTCAACCCCAACATGAGGTGTCAGCTACAGGCAGTGACAACAATGCTCAAGAAGAACCAGTTCAACCTAGCAATAATGATCAACCTCAACAGAGCTCCCCCAATAATCCAGTTTCTGAAGTTCCAGCTAATGAGCAATTAATCCCTGAACGTCATGATACCACAAGTAACTATAAGATCACAGTCAAAGTACATGGCTTGGAGAGATCAGGTTCATTGACAAACAAAAAGGATAATCCTGGTGTTATATTTGACCTATCTTCCAACCTACCAAGGTTCAGAAAGAAGATGTACAAAAACTTGAAGAAATCATACAATGAGTTCGAGACCTTTTTCAAATTCTTGAATGGTGCCAACCCTGAATGTTTCATACCATCATTACCTGCAGCTTCAACCAGCTATGGGATTCAAAATGAGGAAGATTATAAGAAAACAATATCAAACTTTCAAAGATGGTTCAACAGAGTGACATCCAATCCAATCTTGATACGTAATGAAGAGTTTGCTTATTTCGTTGACAGTGATTTCAATACTTACTCACCTGTTAATAAATCAAAACTACCAGCATCAGGTTTGAAAAGAAAAACACTAAAACAATTACAGCCACCGTATGATGAAGCATTGGAATTGGCTGAATTTAGACCGTTGATCAAATCGATATATAAAAATTCAAAGTCTATTGAAGAAAGATTGGACAAATTAACAAAACTGAGAAAGACCCTTGGTATAGCTGAGTCTGAAATGGGGGTTAAAGTTGTTGAGTTGAGCGAACTTGAGACTCACCACCCAGGTATGGCAAATATGTGGAAGAAGTTTGGTAAAACAATATCAAGCATTGGTGATTTGGATTCAATAATGGGGACTCTTGACTTAGCTACTCTTGGTGATGGGTTAGCAGGTATCGTTAATGATGGATATGTGATCAAGGAAGCATTAACTAATAGACATCTTTTGATGAGAGAGTTGATCAATGCTCAATCCAACACAAAAAGTAAGCGTGAACATACAAGAAAACTGAGAAATAAAAGAGATTTGAATCCGGTGAAAGTTGATATGGCCATCAAAGAATTAGAAGAAGCACTTGAAGAAGAGGATGCATTGAGTAAAAAGATCAAGAGAATAACTGAAGAAATGTTAATCGAGAAAGTTCAGTATCTGGAATACTTGGATTTGGTCATCAAACAGATTTTGAAAGAGTTCACCATCCGTAAAATAGAGTACGAACGCAGAAAACTGCTTACGTTGGAGAGAATAAGACTTGATGTTAGATCTGTGGATTCAAATGGGGGTTTGGCAAGACTTGGAAGGGAGAACTATCCCGTCAAGGCATCCCAGATTTCCAGCAGTCAAACCTTGAATGGTGATGAATGGAGTGGTGATCGTAAAACATCACATTTCACAGATAAATTACTGGATCCAGTGTCTCTTGATACTGATGAGGACCTACAGACAAATGAGGACGATCTCCAGTCTAAAAAAGTGGATATTCAGCAATCAGAAGAGGAAACCCCACTTAATCCAAGAGAAGCTGCAAGTTTGCTGGGAGTTTCTTCGTTCAACTAGGTGGAGTTCATTCTTTTTCTTACAAAGGAATTGCATTATAAAGTAAAGTCAAGACTGTTTTGATAGAACTCTCCCCAGTAATTTCAATGGAATATTGTTGGCCGAGGCCCCAGAGTAGCAAGTAAGTAGCCCCGATCACTTGGCGTAATTCTCAGCACGCCCCACCGCCAGCAATAGGTATATGCCCAACTATTCACGTGACATTACCCTACCCTATTTATCGCTGACGTAATCAAAATCCACTGCAAAAAAAAATTTTTTGAGTTTTTTTCAGTAAAATTTTTTTATGATGGGATTTTTTCCTTTAACCTTTCAATCTCACAAGGAAAAGATTCCATCTTAATCTAATCAACAGATAAATTATTCAAGATGGGTATGTTTAACGCGACGATACAGCCTCATCAATGATAGACGTGCAGTCAGATTGTTTTTCCGCTCTTTTAATTGACTGATTTTGAGCGAGTTTTCAGTGTTGCGTTGTTCTTATCATCCTCCAATCTGAGATGTTCTTAAAATCGAATCGAGGAAAAAGAGCTCTTCTGAATCAGTCATCTGCATCCATTGCATTGAAGCGAGCGCCTTCTCTCCAAATGAACTTGTTACTAACTGATTGTAATAGTGAATTTCACAGTTGATGTACGTTCTTCAATCCCTTTTTTTTGCTTCGGTGATTTGATTACATATTCTCACTTTTTTGCTGGTTTTTGCCCTCAGGCACTCAAAATGTTGGAGTCCCGAAGGAGAAATACGCCTTTGGTGAAATCAATCAATGAGAACACCGGAAGTATTCTTTCCCAATGTGTGTCAGTTACTAACATTATTCTCTATAGCAAATGCGTGGTCTTATGGACAAAGTTACCAATGTCCGTAACATGTCTGTTATTGCACATGTCGATCATGGTAAATCTACCTTAACCGATTCTTTGGTTCAAAGAGCTGGTATTATCTCTGCTGCTAAAGCTGGTGAAGCTCGTTTCACTGATACCAGAAAAGATGAACAAGAACGTGGTATTACCATCAAATCTACTGCCATCTCTTTATACTCTGAAGTTGAAGATGAAGATGTCAAAGATATCAAACAAAAAACTGAAGGTAACCAATTTTTGATCAACTTGATTGATTCCCCAGGTCACGTCGATTTCTCTTCAGAAGTTACTGCCGCTTTACGTGTTACTGATGGTGCTTTAGTTGTTGTTGATTGTGTTGAGGGTGTCTGTGTCCAAACTGAAACCGTTTTGCGTCAAGCTTTGGGTGAACGTATTAAACCAGTTGTTATTATCAACAAAGTCGATCGTGCTTTATTAGAATTGCAAGTTACCAAAGAAGATTTATACCAATCTTTCTCCAGAACTGTTGAATCTGTTAACGTTATCATTGCTACTTACGTCGATGCCGTCTTAGGTGATGTTCAAGTTTACCCAGAACGTGGTACCGTTGCTTTCGGTTCCGGTTTACATGGTTGGGCTTTCACCGTCCGTCAATTTGCTACTAGATACTCCAAGAAATTCGGTGTTGACAGAACAAAAATGATGGAACGTTTATGGGGTGACTCTTACTTCAACCCAAAAACCAAAAAATGGACTTCCAAAGACAAAGATGCTGATGGAAAACCATTAGAACGTGCTTTCAACATGTTCATCTTGGACCCAATCTTCAGATTATTCGCTGCTATCATGAACTTCAAAAAAGATGAAATTCCAACCTTATTAGAAAAATTAGAAATTGTTCTAAAAGGTGACGAAAAAGAATTAGAAGGTAAAGCTTTATTGAAAGTTGTTATGAGAAAATTCTTGCCAGCTGCTGATGCTTTATTAGAAATGATTGTCATTCATTTACCATCTCCAGTCACTGCTCAACAATACAGAGCTGATACTTTATACGAAGGTCCATCTGATGATGCTGCTGCCATTGCCATCAAAAACTGTGATCCAAAAGCTGATCTTATGTTATACGTCTCTAAGATGGTTCCAACCTCTGATAAAGGTCGTTTCTACGCTTTCGGTCGTGTCTTTGCTGGTACTGTTAAATCTGGTCAAAAAGTCAGAATCCAAGGTCCAAACTACGTTCCAGGTTCTAAGAACGATTTGTTCATCAAAGCTATTCAAAGAGTTGTTTTAATGATGGGTAGAACCGTTGAACCAATTGATGACTGTCCAGCCGGTAACATTATCGGTTTAGTCGGTATTGATCAATTCTTATTGAAATCTGGTACTTTAACCACCAACGAAGCTGCTCACAACTTGAAAGTCATGAAATTCTCTGTCTCTCCAGTTGTCCAAGTCGCTGTCGAAGTTAAAAACGCTTCTGATTTACCAAAATTGGTTGAAGGTTTGAAACGTTTATCTAAATCTGATCCATGTGTTGTTACCTCAATGTCTGAATCAGGTGAACATATCGTTGCTTGTACTGGTGAATTACATTTGGAAATCTGTTTGTCAGATTTAGAAAATGATCACGCCGGTGTTCCATTAAAAGTTTCTCCACCAGTTGTCTCATACAGAGAAACTGTTACTGCTGAATCAAGAATGACCGCTTTATCCAAATCTCCAAACAAACATAACAGAATTTACGTTAAAGCTGAACCATTAGATGAAGAAGTTTCTTTAGCCATTGAATCTGGTAAAGTTTCTCCAAAAGATGATTTCAAAGCTCGTGCTAGAATCTTAGCTGATGAATTCGGTTGGGATGTCACTGATGCCAGAAAAATCTGGTGTTTCGGTCCAGAAGGTAACGGTCCAAACGTTGTTGTTGATCAAACCAAAGCTGTTCAATATTTGTCTGAAATTAAAGATTCTGTTGTTTCCGGTTTTGCTTGGGCTTCAGCTGCTGGTCCAATCTTGGAAGAAAACTTACGTTCTTGTCGTTTCAACATCTTAGATGTTACTTTACATGCTGATTCTATTCATAGAGGTGCTGGTCAAATCTTACCAACCATGAGAAGAGTCACTTACGCTTCCATCTTATTAGCTGAACCAAGAATCCAAGAACCAGTCTTCTTGGTTGAAATCCAATGTCCAGAAAATGCTGTTGGTGGTATCTACTCCGTTTTGAACAAAAAGAGAGGTCAAGTTGTCTCTGAAGAACAAAGACCAGGTACTCCATTATTCACCGTTAAAGCTTACTTACCAGTTAACGAATCCTTCGGTTTCACTGGTGAATTACGTCAAGCTACTGGTGGTCAAGCTTTCCCTCAAATGGTTTTCGATCATTGGGCTACTATCTCCACTGATCCATTAGATCCAACCTCAAAAGCTGGTGAAATCGTTACTGCTGCTAGAAAACGTCATGGTTTGAAAGAAGTTGTTCCAGGTTACGAAGAATACTATGATAAATTATAAGAAGTTTATAAAGTGTGCTTTTTATTCTTCCATAATTTTGAAATAATGTTCTAAGTGTTTTTGTCAAATTCAGTATAATGTTTTGAAATATATTTAGTGATAACGTAACTTGATTGTTCGTAGTTTGTAATTGTTTTCATCCTCATGCTGGGTTGAATAAATGTGCTAGATGTTACAGTAAGATCCAGCTACAAGATTTTTGAAACCCTATCAATGAATGAAAAGGGTAAATAGAAGATTCATTAAAAGTATAATCATTATAACACAACCATGGGAAGAGATATCATCGAGCTATCACAACAAGGAAAACTAGTGTAGAGCCAATTGCTGTTGCTGTTGTTGAATCTGTTTCTCCTGTAAAGCACCCAATAACAACTTCAACAAATGTAAATTATGTTTACAATTGACCTTCACTGACATCAAGTAAGAAATCAACTGTAATCCATCTTCGCCCGTTAGGACTCTCAGTATCTTCAACGTTATAAAATTCGTCACGAATAATGATGCAGTAGGAGTGACAACGTAACTTTCATCGACTGTATAATTAACCATGTTCATAATCGAACCACGCTCCAACACTGATGGATGGATATGAGAACCTAATAGATCCTGTTGATACCTTAGAAAAATTTCATTCTGTACTTTTTTGATGATCAATTCATTGAATACCTGAGTCTTGTACCATTCCTCTTTTGAATCAATCCATGTATAGTTATGATTGTAACTATATCTTGAATTAGTATAACATAAACTTGAATCCTCCAAAACGTTGAAAGCATGAATGACATGGGTATTCCCAACATATTTATGTGATTGGTTTTCATGAGGTCTTTCAGGTAAACCTTCTTGGAAATAGTTGAAAACTATAATGATCTTGAAAGAATGAAGGTCAAAGTTTGGTTGTGAAACAAAGTCTTGAATTCTGGTATGGATAGTGTGTGACAAAATATCGTCCTTCAAAAGATGATCTTTATTGAAATCCTTCATGAATATAGTGTTGGAATATGTTGGTAATGGGATTATTAAAGTATCAGGTGTGAAAAAATTCTTTGAGATTCCATTCTCTACTGCTAAAGACAAAAAGAAATCTAATTGTGTAGGAAAGGAAGTTGTACCGTTGAACAGTGAAGTCAACGTATATGAGGTCACTTTCATGTTTCTTCCTAAAGATTTGACAGGCATCATCTCATCGAAAGGTTGTAACTCTAAAATCTCTTCAAAATCATCGAAAAATTCTTCCATATTTGGGATTCGGTGCTGTAGATGAGTCGATGTGGAGCTTGTGGTTGTAGCTGTTGTTGACGAGGAAGTGTTGTTGGAACTGGTGTTATTCGTAATATTTGATGAGGATGACTCTGGACCAGATGATGTAGTAGTAGCAGTTGATCCTGAGGGGTCTGAAGAACTTGTATTGGATGAAGTTGAGTTTGATGTGATGCTGTGGCCATTTGTTGTTAATGATGAAAGATTTTGAGTGTTTGAATTTGAAGAATGGGGAAGTGGTAGTACTAATGAAGTGGTATATCTTGTCAAGCCATTCAGACTTGAAGTTGTACTTGTATCAAATCGTTGCTTTTTTGCAAAGAGTTGATCATTATCAGAATGAAGACGATGGTCTGAAGAAAGATTGAATATTGGAGTCGAATCTTTCGAAAGTGAACTATTACCATTGAAAGCATCACTAGCACCAGTAGTGCTGTTATTCACCTTTGAATCTTTCAATGTTTGTTTCCTCTTCGAACATGGATTTTTTGAAATGGTAGAATACACCTCTTTCAAGATGTCTTCAGTTGTCGATTCCTGTATGGAGGCAATCTTCAAGACTCTCCCACGATGACAGGAAGCACAAGTGATGAATGAAGTGGGTGACTTTATCAGATAATGAGAGTCTCTAATGACTAGATGAGAATGATGGGTCTTGATTTTACTGTACTGTGGTAGCTTCGAAGGCTTTAAAACTTTTTCCTTGATGAGATTCTTGAACTTCAGTTTTTTGGCGTTATCATCTAGGAGTGAGCGAGCAGAGCCTTCCGTTAACTGCTGGGTATTGGTCCCATTGGGAATGAGATTGCTGATGTGATCGTTTTCATTGTCGTTATTGTTGCTGTTGTCGTTGTTGTTGTTGTTGTTGTTGTTGTTACTGACGGCTGGCATTGCAGTCATCGGCCCGCTGTCGAAGGGGTCGAGGACCAGGTAGTTGCTGCTATTGTTGTTGTTGCTGATCATGGTTCTGTTCTGTTCGGCGTTGTCCATTATTATAAGCGCATCTCCGCCCGCCAGGTATTTGGTGTTTATGCCATGTTTTTATAATTTCAACTCTCTTCAATGCTCATTTTATTTGATTTTCGAAATGGCAGCTGATAAAAAAAAACAATTGAGATTTTTACAGTTCTGCGGATATGGCACTTTTCTCGGATTTTTTCTTCTTTTTGCGCTTTCTTCTCTCTGTTCTATAATTAGTTGCTCTGTTTGTTTGTTGGTGAGTGAGCTGTGTGTAGGGCAGTGGGTAGTGTGTAGTATATACTGTTTAGTGGTTACTGTTTAGTGATTACAAAGATGGCAGCTTAGCCCCTTCCCCTAGCCCCTATGAGATGGATCACAACATGCAGCATGTCTGCGCTCTGCTCTCGTATTAAACCAAAGCTAGATAGTCGATGCACAACGACGTGTAGAGTGCACAAATCTCTATGGCTACCTCTTTCATGAGCTTCTACATAATTGGAGAACGCGATCTCCGCAGTGTGTACAGTGTACGGTGGCGACGATATCGATCAAGCTGTGGCCATCCTCCATGAGAGACTGGGCTCGATGAGCTGCTAGTCGCACGTCTAGCTAAAGTATAAGCTCAATATGTTATTGTTTCATAGTTATATCTGGCCACTGATATCGATACAATCTAATTGATGCCGGACGTATTGTTAGATAACGCTTAACAAAAAGGCCATATTCAGTATATACGGCAAACGACTCAAGTACTATATCGATTGGTGCAATTAGCTGTTTAATTGTCATATGATATTCATGTACTCGAGATGTTATAGTCAGAACGCTGCGGTTAATCACATTGATAGATATTAATTTCAAATATATAATATCATTCTCAAACTATGAGATCCGAACCACTCTGGGGGCTAACTATCTTGAAATATAGATTATATTGGTGATGAAGGCTTGAACGAACTTTTGATGTGACAACTGCTATCATGAAAACGTTTGATTAGCTCAGTCATCAGTCATCTCAATTGGTCAAATGATTAGGCTGTTGATTCACTTACAAGCTGCCCCTCGGTTATATATTTTAGCACCAGTTGCTGGTAGTACTAATTGTGAGGTGGTGACTAGTGCTCTCCTTAGAACATCATGGCCAATATGGTTGACTTTAGTGGGTTGTGATCAATATAACGTCGCATAGGCAATCGGAATCAACTAGTTTATAAGCACACGAGGTTATAGGAACTATAGAGCCGTAGACGCTCAGACTGAAACAAGCCCCAAATATTCACAATCACAAGCGCCTAATCACGAATCACCATTCTCTGAAGCTCAAGCTATCAAAACCAATCTCCTTCAGCATATTTCATAGAACCTCCAAAAAAGGCACTCATATGCATCAGCTAATAAATCTGTTTCCTAATGAGGAATCAAAGTCCGAAGATCCGAGCACGAGGATAACTTTTACAGTTATTAGTCATCCAACAAAGCGAACGCACCTCCAAATCGCATCTGCGCCGCATCTCCCGGCGGAGATAGTCGGAAAAGTGAAGCTCTCACGGCCGGACTTCATTAGGTAATAATTTATTATGTAATCTTTTTTCAGGCGCGTCTACTGGGATTGTAATTATGATTATGTGCTACTTTAACAAAGATGTAAACAACCTATACAATCAAGTATAATAAAACAGCCCAGATCTAGAAACTCATACCGAAGTCATGAGCCATCAATCCTTGAGCAAGTTTGTTGACCAGCAGGTGAAGATTATCAAGAGGCCCTTTCACATGGACGCTAAACTGTCACAATTATTAGATGATGATGGTTCTAACTTGAGCAGGTCTCAGTTAAGTAAAGCATTGACGAATGGTGGGTGATGGCTCTTTTCCTTAATCATCGCAATGAAATACTAACATTGAACCAGTCAATTTGAAATTACAAGCGTATTATCATCAATACTATTCCAAACAAGCAGTTCAACAGATTTGTGATCAGATATATCAACTATGGGATGATGACAATGAGGAAAAGTTACAGTCGTTGGAAACAATGAAAAATCTCATAATACCTAATGATCTAAATTCAGATTATAAAATTCATTCAATAAGGGATGTCATCGATCAGATAGAAACACTACCTGACCTATCAGAGGATGTTGACTCAGATAACGAAGAAGTAGATGAGACGATAGTGGAGTATAATGAGAAGAAGAATGAACTACAGAATAAAATCATAAGGTTAAATAAATTGAACCATCAGATTGACAAAGTGAGGACTTATAATGAATTGATCGAATCGAAGATTGGTGATAGAGCAAACATACAGAAGAATATCATGTCCTCTAGAATTGATGGCAATGATGAATTACATCAAGAATTTGTCAAAATGAAGATTATCATGCAGAAATTTAATAACTTGGATCCTCAGAAAAAACAAAAATTACAACAATTGCTAAAGTCTGGAATCTAACTACTACAAGAAACAATCCTTATTGATGTTGTTTTTTCATTTATTTGAATAAGTCAACAAAAAATATTTACAAATAACAACTCAAATTCCGTTCATGTTTGAATCAACAAAACTAATAACTTAATACCAATCTTCTCGACTTCAAAAACCTTCTTTTGATGCATTTACATATTGTTCATATTCTCTGTTTAGCTCCTTAATCGAATAAACCGAATCCCATATCATCATCAGATTCTTCTTTGGCTTCTTCAACTTCTTCTTCAGCAGCAGCTTCAGATGAACCAGAAGCAGCAGCACCAGATGAAGCACCAGCGGCAGCAGCACCACCAGTTGGGACAGAGGCTAATTTAGAAGCACCTTCAGCAATAACTTCGTTCAAAGATTTTCCTTGTAATGATTCCAATAAAGCAGAGATTCTTGAAGCATCAGCTTCAACACCAACTGAAGATAAAACTGAAGTGATATCAGCAGCAGTTGGTGCTTCAACACCACCTTGGGTTAACAATAAGTAAGCAGCTAAGTATTTCATTTTTGTATAGAGTAATCACGTTTAAGCGAATAAATTCACAGACTAATCTTTTGGGGACTTTATTAATTAACGCTACTGGTATTACTTGGTGATACTTTTTCACTATTCTTTTGGGACCACTAGGTGAAAATTTTCAAATTCCGAGGCCTGAATGAAGTCATGTGATCTGAACCATATGTTGCAAAATTTGTTTGGCCTCGGAATTGGACCAAGAACTTTTCACAGTCACTTTCAACACCCAAACACCATCTTCTTCATTGATTATGTAATTGATTACATAGACGGTTTACACAAATCGCGCTCGCAGAAAGTATGGAGAAACCTACGTCAAAACAATTCATATCAAATCATTTATTTTTGAGTCATAATCATAAACAAACCTTAGAAAGACATTAGCATGATGTCAAACCACACTCAAGAAAACAAGCATCAAGCTGATTTGTCTTTCTTATCCTCAACAGCAGCTTCACCTTTGGCCTTGTCGTTAGTTGATTGATCAGTAGACCATGAATCTGATGAGCTGATTTCGATCTTGAAACTCTTAGGACCTTCTTCCTCTTCAGCTTGTAACTTTGGAACATTCAAAACCAAAACACCCTTGGAGTAACTTGCCTTGATGTTAGCCTCGTCAACCTTTGGATTGTTTGGTAACTTGACAACTCTTTGGAATTTCCCTGTTGATCTCTCATTGATTTTCAAGTTTGATTCATTTGAATGAGCTGGAACCTCACCGCTGATTGTTATTTGGTTTGTGGTTGGGTTGAAATCAATGTTGACAGCATCTTTATCAACCCCTGGGATTGAGACGTGTAACTCATAGTTGGTTTTGTTGTCCAGAACATCAACAGGTGGAACGATATCAAATGATGTGTCACTAAAGAATGGGGAGTTGAACAAAGTTGGGAAAGTTAAGCTGTTGTTATTATTAGCATTAGAAGTGGTGGCGACTTTGTTGTTATCTGAGGAGTCATTTGCAGTTGCAGTGATCTTTTTTGAAGATGAAGCAGCTGGGTTTCTTGAAACTTTGATTCTATCACCATCGTTGAATCCACTAGATGCTAATAATCTGTTGAATTGTTCAACCTCATCATTGATATTATCAAAGAAGTTCCAGAATGGAGAGTTAAATGAGTTAAATGCGCTGAATGACATGATTGCTTAGTATGTTCGACTTTTGTTTGGTAATTATTCCTTGATGAATTGAGTTGAATTGAGAACGTAAATTTGGGGAGCTAGCTCCTCTATTTATATTTGTAGGAAGATCGTGGCTTCATCCATCATCATACGAGTAATTAGCAATCTCCTCTCAGTCTCAGACCATAAAATCACCTCTTGTTGGTTTCCAGAAATTTCTCGAAAGGTGTTTTTCTTTATTTTGTGGCAAAACATCACGTATTTCGTTCCCCTACCAAATCTACTCCATACAAAATGCTCGAATCAGTCCCGTATTCTCCATTGTCCTTCCTATTCTTCCATTTTCTAGAACGTTCCCTTCCATGTATAGTCGAGTTTGACTGCTTGTTTGATGGAATGACTACATTATTGCAATAGAAAAGAATATTCAGCTTTGTAGAGTCTGTAGTTCTGGGTCTCTGGTATCCCAAAGTGAGAAGTGTCATTAGTCATTTAGTCTGTTTGTACAACGGTAAAGGCAGCCTGTCCATTTCCAGTTGATTTGTCGTGAGTCTTGCTCGCTGATTATTCGTTACTCATGATCCAAATATCAGAGAGGTTCTATGACTGGCCGTATAAGTATGATTTGAGTTGAGATTGATTCTAACATCATAATCATTGAACAAATCTTCGGTGTCAAAGTTCGCAAACCCATCATGATCAACAATTTGGTGCTTTTTCTGAGCATCAGTCAACATTTCATCAGAGTCAAAAATGTTTGAACCAACCCATAATGAGTTTGATACATTTAATACAGACATTGAAGATTCAAGGGTCTTTGTGGAGGTGAAAGAGGGTATGGAGGGAAGTGATGAGGTATTCGAGTGGCCTCTTAGTTTGATATCTATGTCATTGGAACTATGGGAGAAATTGGACTCCGTTGGTGAGAAAAAACTTTGTCTTTTGGTGAAAAGTTTGTAGTCTGCTAATACTGAAGATAGGGGATCTGATTCCTGTTCCTGCTGTTTTTCCGTCGTTATGGTGTGATCCTGTTGATGTGGTTCTTCCTGTTCCACGTCAGATTCGAGTTCTTCTTCGATTTGCTCTTCTATTGTTGAGGTTCTATCCCCAAATAAATTGGCATAAAATTCTAGTTCTTTTGAATCAGTCGTTTTCAGATCACCCAAATCCAAATCCTTCACGTTGATGCTTGATATCCTTCTTGTATCTAATGAGGGTTTGGCTTTGATATCACTCAGGATCATTAGACTTGATCTTCTGTTAGATTTAGCAGTTGATGTCAACGATGACCTTGTTGAACTAGTTGATGATACAGCATAGGACGTGATTGGTTTCAGATTATCTGAGAGGTTTGAGGTTGATGGAGACTTGGACTTAGAGCTGAGGAAACTCTTCCACAAAGGTTTTCTGGAACTCTCACTTCTTTGCATCTCTCAACTAGTGTGTTATGATTATAGTGATGGGGGGGACTGATCGGTAACTGTGTTCTTAGGCTCTTCTTGTATCCCGATGAACAACTAACACGTCCAGTGGTGATTTAGTTTGAGTGTGGGAGAAGCAGCTTTATAAAGAAAACGTTGGTTGGTTAGCTGATCTAAAGTAAACAATACTTTCTCGAAGAAGAAGAGCTAGGCTCAGACATTTGTACCTTTCACTAAATACATCACCCAAACGGGCGCCCCATAATAAAAAAAAGGAACGAAAAACTCATGTCCAGGCCTGTGAAACGCGAGAATTTCAAGTTTATTTCTTTTCCGAGCGTGTTTTGGTGCAGATCCAACATCAACTGCCTCAAAAGGACATGAACTACTAACAACTAACAAGGGAGGAGGACTATGCTACATTTGGTAGTTGCTACCTGTCCAAGTTGTGTCTGCCT
Organism: Wickerhamomyces canadensis; assembly: GCA_003707015.3. NCBI lineage: Eukaryota > Fungi > Ascomycota > Saccharomycetes > Phaffomycetales > Wickerhamomycetaceae > Wickerhamomyces > Wickerhamomyces canadensis. The sequence goes on along the minus strand of PPMU03000013.1, from coordinate 237,815 downwards.
TAAGTTACACTGATCAAATACTGTTTTTGTTCAGGTTCTTTCGAGAAGTCAAGATCATGGCCATGGTTGTCCAACGATGGCATATAACCTGAAAGCGAGCCATGACTGATGAGTGATGACTTGAGAGTTGAGTAAGCGTAGGGTGGAATGTGGATACTTGACAACAGCTGAATATTTTACACGTTGAAATGCGTGATCTCGGATTCAGTGATAATGGACATAAGCCTGATAGACCATCCGGCAGACGAATCAAAGTCTTTCTCGATAAAACGTAAGCACAAAGTAGTATGCCCCCAGCAGTAAAGGTATCATGGAGGAACAATTCAATTTACCCACCAGTCACTACCTCTTGGAGACGTAAAGATGTATTGTTCTAGGTCCTACTGTCAAAATGTCTTAGGTCCACTATCACTTTTAATGACGTAACAGATTTATTAAAGTAGTATACGAAGTGAATGATAGTAATATGAAATGACAGCTTTGTGACCTGTAAATGGGCGTTAACCGGATGGTGCTTTGTTGGGGTTTTATATATTACAAGATTAGCAAAAAGAATCAATAACGATGACTGTGATGATGACAATATTGTTGATGACGACGAATTTAATGTGCTGTGTGCCGTGTTCTGATCATCTCCATGGGACATAAGCTTGGTTTGAAACAGGTGAATGATGCAGTGGTTGTTGATGAGGAGCGCCATTTGTGAATGAAAATCCTGGTGGTGGTAAAAAACCTTGTTGTTGACCATTTGGTGGTGGGAAACTTTGATGTTGGACCAAGATAGGTGGTCCTTGTAAAGGTGGTGGTCCAGGTTGGCCTGTCTGTTGATGTTGGACTGGTGGTTGGGCACCAGCATGTTGTTGGATTTCGCCATTCATATTAGTTGGTGGTGGCCCGTTTGTTATCAGAATAGATCTCGATCCATTTGTAGGATCATAGTAGTATCCACCAGAAGGCGCTGGTCCTTGTTGCTGTGGCTGTTGAGGTGTTCCTTGATTACTATTCTGTGCCGGTGACCAAGTAGCTACTTGACGATTCCCATTTCCTTGTTTCTCTGAAGACTTTTGTGGGTGTTCTGGGGTCTGTGATCCAGTTCTTCCATTCCCGGCTAATGAACCTCTAGGTAGTGGTAAATGATGGAATTGTTTTGAAGACTCATCTCTTTGGGTATTCTGTGGATGTTGTTGTTGTGAAGTTGGTTGAGTTGGTTGATGGATCATTGCTTGAATACCAAGTTGCTGTTGTTGTTGCTGAGGCTGTGGCTGTAGAGGTAGGTGTGGAGGTGGTCCAGATAGTTGTGTCTGTGGCCCAGCATGTCCTTGTTGTGGAACTGAAGGACCCTGTTGAATATGAACTTGATTTGGGTTTGGTGAGCCGTTACTCCCTTGAAGTGGTGGTTGTTGATGTGGTGGTTGAATACTCAAGATTGAGTCATTCCCAGACCCAACCAATTCTCTCAATAGTGCAGTTGGTGCTTCCGGTGGACCTCTTAACAAGGGCATTGGAGCTTGACCTCTTGAAGCAGCAGTCAACGAATGAGCTCTTTGTTCGAATTGAGAAGCAGATCTAAAATCACCGGCAGCTCTGAAACAAGAAGAAGCGCGAAGACAAGCATCAGCAGCATCATGAGCTTGATCATCACAACGTTCATAGACACAAGATAATCCATCCCATGCAGCAGCGGAAGCTGTAGCACTTGGAATAGAGTTATCATCAACCAACAACCTTGCAGCTTGGGAATAAGCAGCCAAAGCATCTGGTAGTTGACCCATACTCAAGTATAATGAACCAACAGCTAACCAAGGTAATGAAGACGAAGGACCTATTCTCAGGGCTATTTGAAAAGCATCATACGCTTCTCTTGGTTGATCAATTGCAGAATGGGCTTTTCCCAGCAAGTACCAAGCCAAGAAATCAATTTCTTGTTCAGCTGACTGGGCAAGTCTTGTTTGCTTGATTGCACTCTCCAGTAAAGTAATGGCATGAAGAGGATCAAATGTTTTAGAGCTTGGATTCAATAATAGTAAGTAAGCATGAGCAATCAGTAATTTTGGGATTAGTCCAAGACTTGAAATCCCATCATGGACTGTTTTGAAAGCATCTTCGATGTCACCAGCTTTCTCACGGACTGTGATTAAAAATGTCCATAACGAAGCTTGGTCTTCAATTTTCGATGGTAAAAATGGTGGTAAAGATAACGCAGACTTCAGCTCTGATGTTGCTAGTTTCAAATTATTGTCCAAGTATGCCAACTGTGCTAATTTATAGTGAGATTTCCTCAAAACATTAACCTCATCCTCACTGAGATGGGTCTTATTAGTGAAACTCTGAATGATCGAGTGCAAAGTCATTGTAGCATGCTGGAAGTTGAATAGTCTGATTAAACATTCGGCACCAATCAACAAAGCATGAGGGTCGTTTGCGTTTATACTTAAGGATCTTGTGATAGCTTGATGGGCCTCTTCAGCTTGATTCGATGACAAATGTGTCTCTGACAGTTCTTTCCAAATTGAGGCGTCATTACTTAGGTGAGGAAATCTTTGAATGGAAGATAGCAGCAGCTCTGTTGATTGTTTCAATCCAATGTTTGCATCTTGTGATTTCAAAGATTTTGAAAACCCGATCAAAGAATCAACATTGTCTGGAGCATGTCTTAATGAAGCCTCATATGAATGAGCTGCTAATGAATATAAGTGAAAGGTAGAAGCGCACTGACCAATAGCACACCATGTCTTTGCAGTAGCAACATCATACTCTTGCTGTGACTTTAGGAACTCGTCGGGAAGTCGCTGCTGGGAATGTACTTGTTGTTGCTGATGGGCAATAGGAAACTTTGGAGTATTAGCAGCCTGACGCTTAACCAGAGGTTGATTTGGAGATTTCAAAGAGCGTTTCGTCATTCCTGCGTTTATTGGATTGGTGGACAAGGGTGAACAGGAATACGATTAATGGTGTTGGTGAAACAAGAGGATATCAAAAAACAGAACTGAGAAAATGAAATTATGACCTGTTCAAAACAACACTGACTGTTGTTGAATGACAATCTCCTGTGACAGGTGGGTGTGTGAAAATTTTGATACTATCTGAAAAGGCGATAATAGCAGTTGGAAAAGAAGGAAGGCGGATGGTGATCGAAGTGTCGAAAGAAAAGTGAATTTGTTTCTGGATGAATAATTTCATCAAATCCAGCAAAAAGCCAAAGAAAAAGAGATTTACAATTAACATCGCTGCATGAACGCGAGTACTTCTTTTGAAATTTGTTGAGGGAACAAAACGCAGGAATTAAAAAAAAATACCATGAGAAATGTAACTTGCAGAAAAATCGATCGTTTTGTGCGTTTCCGGGACCTCGGCTGGCATATTCTTTGTCTCTTTTATGATTCAGTAACCTAAAAAGTTAAAAACCGTGTATCCTACTTAGGGCTATTCCCGTAAGGCAATTCGCGGGTGTAATGCATGGTATACAGTATATATACGCTTACGTAATGTGCATACAAATACAAGCCTGTCCATGTATACCATAGTATACCATAGTTAAGGATTATGATCAGATTATAGGATAGCCTACTGTTCACTACGTCTTCTGGAAAAGTTTAAAACAAGCAATAGCATACCTTCGTGTCAATTGGTGATAGTACCAGCCATAAAATGGGTCAATACCAGTCTCTTTATCCAATTACTGGACGTACTAATGTTCTCAGTTTTGGGTTCATATCCTCAAATTTGGCTAACTCGAAAAACGAATCTTGTTGATCACGTGTCAGAATATACAATCACGAAAATTTCCTCATTAGGAATAGTTGGTGGTGTTCGGGTGTATGTGTAAGGCAGATCTTGTAAGGCATATACACGACCTCTATGCCTTACGGGCATAGCCCTAATCCTACTATCCTACTTCTGACCACAGTAGTGCCACTCAAAGTTCGAAGCTCAGATTTTAGCGTTCGCCTTTTCTTGTCTTAACTTTCTTGGCCCTTTCTTAGGCGTTAAACCATGACTTCCTGCTTAAACCCACAGTGCATAGCAGTGAATGGACTTCAGAGTTCAGACATCAGAGCATCAGAGTATCAAAATCTTCTGCACTTCTGACCCTGCATATTTACGGATCAACATGAAGCACGTCACACGTCTATTTTTTATTCTTTCGATTCTATGGATCAAGTATCAAGTATCCAGTAGTTTTAGTCCTCGGCTCTATGGGTGACTATACAGTCTAGCCATGGTGTCCTGGAGTGTCACGAGTGAGTATGACTCCTGCTGACTATTAACTCCTAATTTTTTTTGTTTCTTTGGACTTTCCACCGTCGAAACTTGAACACAAATCATTTGAGGTAATCTGTAATGGAATCCCAGACTTATAGTTGAGCTTCTGCAGTAGATTTGAGTATTGCCCAGTTATGACTTATGAGTTGCGAATTGCGATGCAGGAGGTACCAGCTGCAGTTTCCTTGCTAGTTAAGATTTTTACTGCTAGCTAGCTCATGTGAGCGAGTTTGTTAACGGTTCCGCCGTCACATCGCTCCAGTTGCACTAACTAACTACACCTTACGCTCTCTCTCAGTGCTTAATAGTGACATATCAGAAGTCATTACTCTTAGAGTCAAACTCAGTGTCACGTCTCAGTAGTCGCCGACTGGTCACTCACTCGTCAGACTCGGAACGTCAGTACTCAGAGTCAGTACTTATTGTCAGTATACTGTATACTGTATAGTAACTTGGTAAGTAACCTCTGGCCACTTCTGTCGTCAATGATTCAGATCGGCCAAGCTCAGGCAAATACCTGCATAATTAGGCATGATAAAGTCATCTTAACGTCTGTGCATATAATAACATATTTCCTCGCCGACTCTGTTGTGTCATGTGTGTCCGTCTGCGCTCTGAGTTTGTACTTTGCACAAAGCTCCAAACTTCAAACAGCAAACACCATTCTTTATGGAGACGAAATTATGGATGCACTTGAGATATTTGCCACTTAAGAGGATGTCATCCGCCTTTTATTAGTCACAGGTACCAGGCATAATGCCGATTTCAAATTCTAACCAGCCAAAAGCGTGTTCGCGCTTCTCCGCTTGAATGGGCATCATGCTTGCTTAATTTGGATTTTTTTGTTGAGAAAGTGTGCTTGTACCGAGATTGAGCTGATGCGGGATGCTCAGGCTAGCTGGCTGGCATCGCGGGACGGAAAGCTAGTCGAGTGTCGACGTTAGGTAGCTGTGTTCAGCGAGTCCTCGAACCCATTCGTAACTTTACCTATTGAAGGCATATTAATAGTGGCTGTATAACTTATAACTCATCTGACCAAACTCTTAGGCCCGAGCCGTGTGGAAAGTACTGAGTGCATCTGCCTCTTTGTGTATGGTTCAAAATATTTCAAATCATAAACATTTACAAATACAAATGAACATATATTAAAGTTAAACAGAACGCAAATTACGTCGCGTCGCACCAATATATATCTATCACGGGTCGTTGTGGGCTACAGGCGCAGCAGCTAGTAATTTTCTTCAACAAATTAAATAATTAAGCGATCAAGCAAATATATATCAGTTATACTAGTAATTCCGATGATCTTGATTTCATGATGTTTGAACTCAGAGCATCTCGCTCGGTACATGGTACGTGGTTCGTGGTTCTTGGTACTATTAAGGTATCTAAAGGATGTCTCATGTCAGTAGTCAGTCGTCATATTCGGCCTGCGTCAATGACTTATGGTTCATGCCAGCAATTCACCTCGGAGTCGGGACCTGGGAACCTTGAAACCTGGGGCCTGGGACCTGGGGTATATATAAGTTGGTTCATTCCCGCAGTATTCCTGTGTAATAAGGGCCTAGGGGGCAGTCTTTACTTGCTACTGGCTACCACTAGATCCAGCAGAAAGTACCATTCCCACGTCTACTACCTCCTACTCCTAAACCAGTGACCACGACCAAAGCCCAGTTTCCAGTGTCTAGTGTCACTGTCTAGTGTCTAGTGTCTAGTGTCTAGTGTCTACCCGTAATAGAGTACCGCTAAGTGCTAACCAACTGCTGCCCGCGAGGCGCCAGCGGCTGCTGGTCAGGAGTTTTCTTTTTTGCATTTTGGCTTTCCCGAGTTTTTTAACCTTTCCTTCTCCTGCCTGTAGTACTGTGCGCGTTGCGCAATATGCGGCTATGCATAGAGTTCCTGGTACCAAAAGAGTTTCCCTAGTTTACGTAATATATTATCTAGATTATGTAATCACACCCATTATGTAAGATTTTCATCACCTTATTTTTTCTTTATTGCTTTTGAGTTGGAACAATTAAGGCAAAGGTGGTTTATATTTTCAATCAATTTGTGCATGATGTCGTTGAAGGAGTTGGTTCCTAAGTTTCAGTTTGAAAAAGTTCTGTTCTCAGATCCACAGACAAAAACGATTGCCTTGTTAGGTACCATTGACGATAAACAGGCCATCATTACTGTGGAGAAATCACATTTTACTTTTGATGAGAATACAGATAACGGCAACCCTTTGAGGTTGTGTGATAGTGAATTCTCATGTATTAATGCCATTGATGAAATATCAACGATCACACACAATGACATTTACTATTGGGGAAATTGTACGTTAAGATCTGACATAAAACTAAATCCAACTGCTAAATTGAATTTAATCTATCCGGCAACTGCAGTTCATATAAAGAAGTATGCCGAACAGAAAGTATACTTCTTTGAGGAGACACCTGAGACTTATAAGAAAATTGTTGAACCATACATTCAAACAATGGTTGGTGATAGAATCCAATGGGTGAAAAATATCTTATACAATGGTGCTGAGTCTGATAGAGTGATCTATAATGATTTGAATAATGCCGACAAGGATGATGGTTTTGTTCTGTTACCAGATATGAAATGGGATGGGTTAAACATCGATGCACTATACCTTGTTGCCATTGTTTATCGTGATGATATCAAATCCCTTAGAGACTTGAATATATCTCATAAAGATTGGTTGACTTCAATCTCTATCAAAATCAAGAGAATTGTATCACAGGTTTATAACTTCAGGATCCAACCTGATGAGTTGAGACTTTTCATTCATTATCAGCCATCATACTATCACTTCCATATTCATGTTGTCAATGTGCTTCATTCCGGTTTGGGAAATGGAGTTGCCGTTGGTAAAGCAATCTTATTGGATGATGTTATTGAGCAATTGGATTATCTGGGGGAGAAAGGATTCATGCAGAAAACAATTCACTATCTGATTGGTGAAAATCATGATCTTTGGAATAAGGGACTAAAGGAAGTTCACTACAAAAGATTGAGAGAATTGGATATCCCATTTGATGAAGATCGCTAACTCCTCTTAAGCCCTTGAAGCTTGAAACTAATGGCAGAATCCTGTATTTGATATATTTATGACTTAATTATGATCCTCTTCTGTAGATCCAGGACAGTGCTCATAAAGATCAGCTTGGTCCTCGAATCTAGCGCCACAGTAGAAACAATAGTTATATTCGGTACGAAGATGAAGACTCAGTCGCTCGACTTTATCACGTATCTTCATATCTTCGAAAAACTTCAACTCTTCATCATCATCACCATCTTCTTCTTTTTCTTCTTCTTCATCCTTCTCCTCCTTTTTCTCTGCCTCCTCTTCTCCTTCTACCTCTAGTTCCTCGACAGTCGCTTCACCTTCGTTCCCTTGTTGTTTAACCTTCTTCTCCTTCAGTAGCTTCTGTACGAAGAGAACGTACGACCTCCACATCACATTAATGTCTAATGGATCCAGTTTCTCAATATCTCCCAGTTCAGCATCCCCTGAAAGCTCAAAACAATACTTCTGCATCTTGTGGTAAATCTTCGTCAGTCTTTCCTCGTTCTGTTCCTCATTCAATCTATTCCTGAAGTTTACTGTATCTTCCACCGTGATTCCTTTAGATTCAGTTTCATCATATCTTGCTATATCATCCGCTGCTCTGCCCAGGCCCACCTTATTGGTTCTTGGTACTGTGATGATGGGCTCTAGTAAAGCAGATGTACTCTGTGTATTTTTACCCAACGTCTCTCCAATTTTAAACCCCATCTTTTCCATGATGGATAATCCTTTCGATTTGGTTTTGGGTTGGTCATTGGGAAGTGTGGATATTATTTGGTTACCATCTAGTTGGGCGCTAGACGATGAAATCTGTCCAAACAAAGATGTCTTCATAAGTTCGTGAGTAGATTTCTTCAAATGCTTGTCCTGAATGGTCTCAAAACTGTAACTCGTGGGTGCTTTTTCGTCTTTGAGTTTCAACCTTTGAGGCTTTGACCATTCATCTTCTGTTATAGTCATTCCAAGGTAGTCATCCTCATTTTGGTCTTCTTCTATCTCCGGCTCTTTGACACTACCACGGTCATCCTCAGCATCGTTGGATTGCATATTGAACGCCAACTTGGGCAGTTTCAGCTTCCTTTTGTGGGCTGTTTTTACCTCAGAGATGTCCTCCTCGCTGGACTCATCATCGAAGCCCAGTTTCTTCCTTTTATCAGACATTTCGATAGCTGAGCACTGCAGAGACTACAACAACAAAGACATCGCAATTCGATTTTCCGATTTTCGTTCCCACATATTAAAAAGTCAGCAAAAAAACACATAGAAAAGAACAAACAACTACCAGCGCAAAATAAGAGCAATGCTTAAAGCTTCGAACAACCTGTCAAGACCTGCATCCTCGGTGAATCTTCAGTCAAGAGCCCAAACTCCCGAGGTGTCTCTCAATTCCCAAGAAAAAAGGGTTGCAAATCTTCCTATATCAAAGAACCTGGACGCACTGGAAGAGACATTGAATATTCTATTATCCTCAATATCAAAGTACAATCCAAACATAGAAGCCTCCAGAGAACTGGTCAGGATAAACAATGAACTTCAAGACTCTGTCAATGCTATAATAACTCATCAACAGTCTGGATTTGAAATTGAGTCCTTGGAAGAAAAATCGTCAAAGCTCGATAACGACACAGTTAAGATCCTACTAGGATTGAATGAGTGTCGTAAGAAACTATCGGCACTACCGACTCTTGGTAAAGTGCTACAGGAACAGAAACAAATGGAATCAAATCGTATAAAGACAGATGACTTGCTAACATATGCCATGAAACTGGCAAAATTCACAACTGCTCCGCCAACCTTTGACTCTGGTACAATTGGGCCAAACAACTTTATATGGCCTGCTGAGGACTCTTTGAGAAGAGGGATGCTTGCCATAGCCGCATTGAATGCAGACAAATTGACTGGAAATGATAACAATAATGATAGCGAGCAAAATAGTGGGGGAAATGACATAAATACTGAACAGGATGACACCAGTGGAAGAGTTGGTGCAAGTCCACAATATAACCAGAGGAGAAATTCATTCGGTGGTTCTTATGGTGATGGGGATGTTTCTGGTATCAACGATGCGCTAGATCTAGATTTGTTCGATCCAGATGACTTATAGACTACGGAAACTATAAAGGTAATGCTATAGTGTGGAATAATACATTCGATATATAAACGTAGAAATTACTCTTTCTTAGGTCTCTGTTTCTTTAACATTTCAATGTCTTTAGATATATCATCCAATGCCTTTTTGAAATTCTGCTCTTCTGTCTTGAAACCTTCTTCCTTTTGCCATTTTTGAACATCATCTTTAAATTCTTCCAATTCTTTAGTAATCTCCTCAATGTTTGCGCTCTCGAAGTCAGCCTCTGGGATTCCGAGATGAATTGCCTTATCAAACTCTTCTGACGAAGATGATTTGAGTTCCCTGCGAGCTTGTTCACCTTTTTGGGCTGGCTGGTATTTTTTGAAGAAGGCAATGACTTGTTTCTTGCATGGACCTTGAAATAAGAAAAATGTCAAGAATATACCAATATGAATGAAGTAGTTCACAGTAGACCAAACATACAAGGATTTCTTCAGGTCTAAGATGACAAAAGGTTGAACTAGATACCCCAAAGCAACTTGAGTGACAATGTATGAGACGATATCATAGATGAACTTGCTAGATCTCGCAGTTTTTCCATCACTTTCCAGGAAGATGGGTCTGAAATTACGTCTGTATATCTTCCCACAAGTCTGCATCAAAGCACCAGTTGCAAAACTCAAGTAATACCCAGGTCTAGTCCCATGCCAGAAGGCGGAGGTCAAAAAGGTGAACATTGTACTCTTGAATCCTGGTTTTTGGCCCACTTTGGTGACTCTTAGATAGACGTAGTACTTTAACCATTTGTTTGTGTTTTGGTTCCAGGCTTCTAGTGCGCCATGTATGTTTTGTGAAGTTTCAAATCCGAAAATATCAATGTTTTGAACTCTGTTCCAAAGTATGGTTCCCGTTTCCTTATCGTACCCATTGTAACCAAGGCCAGCTAAGATACAGGACGCTTCAGAAATCGTCCATGCAGCATAATATTTCAATCTGTAGGTGAACGCCATAACATATAGGTAAAAGACTTTGTAAAAAAAACTGGATGCTTTGAAAGATGGATCGAATAAGTAATCAATACTGACATACTCACCACTTTTCTGCCATATCAATAACCAGCCGACAGCCTGTAAAACACGAAAGAATGCAACTCTACCTGATCTTGGGATGTTTCTTTTTCTTTTCCTTCCAGGTTTCTTACTCTCCGGCAAATCAGTGAATAGTTCTGAGTTCATCCATTTTTCGTAATCAATGTAGTCAAAAGCAGGACCAGTTAACAATGATGGATAGAAAAAACAATAACTGAAGAAGTTTAAGATCGATGGGTGTTTGTAAACAGCCTTCAGCTTTTGATATGGAGTCAGTTTGGATTCGGGTGTTCTACCATCTTGAATATTCCATGCAAATGAAGAAAGCTTCATGACAAGAACCATTTGGGCACCAGTGATATCAATCTTAGTAGAGTCATAAGTGCTGAAGAATTGTAGATGGAAATGGTTGAAAGCTAAATGTGCCATGACAAAAGCAAAGTTAATAAATGGCATAAAGTCTGATTTTAGATATTTGGTGATGATATAAGTGAATGCAGAACTTATGAAAAGAGTACGGAAGCCAGTGAACATTGAGCATATCCCAAAAAGATAGAAAGATGAAACTGAGATGATGTAAATGTTCTTAGCGAAAATGCTTCTATCAGGAATTCTCTTCAGGATAGCATTCAAAGGAAATGATGTGAACAGACATATAGCTAATTTTAGCGTTGCTTCATCGACTCCAGAGGCTTCAGACCACTGTCTTATTTGATTGTTTATGAAACGCATGACCACCAGTATGCCTCAGTTACTAACAACAGTAAATGCAGATCGTAGCCACCACTGAAATCCTAGTACAGAGAGTCCACGCAGCAGCAAGCGCAGTAAATAAACAATATGTCGATATTTTTATTTCATCTCATCATCCGCAATAAATTCGCGGAGGTCGGAGTTGGCGTTATGAGCGAGTGCTTGCTTTATCACGTGATAGCAATCAAAGTCCCGGGAAGTATCGAGTTATTAATAGCTGGCCAACAAAGATTTGATCGTTTTGATAAAACCATCAAGAAGAATCTCAGAAGGTGGTTTAGAATTGGTACACCATGCTGGCTCCTGTTTTGAGAAGAGGCTGTTTCAGACACTGCTCTGTTGGTTCGAGGTATTTCTCATCAGCTGCGGTTGCTTTCAAAAGAGAGCACAAAGGTACTGGTGTTGTATTTATGAACATGGGAGGACCTTCAACTATTCCTGAAGTTTACGACTTCCTTTATAGACTGTTTGCTGACAACGACTTGATCGATTTCGGTATCGGAAGATTCCAGCCCTCACTGGCCAGATTCATTGCCAAAAGACGTACTCCAAAAATTGAGAAATACTACACAGAAATTGGAGGCGGTTCACCAATCTTGAAATGGTCTAAATATCAAGCGGAAGAAGCTTGTAAGATCCTGGATAAAACAAACCCAGAAACTGCTCCTCATAAACCGTATGTTGCTTTCCGTTATGCACGTCCTTATACTGAAGATACCTTGCAAAAACTTTTGGACGATGGTATCACCAGAGCTGTTGCCTTCTCCCAATATCCCCAATTCAGTTATTCAACAACTGGTAGTTCTATTAATGAGTTGTGGAGAAAAACTCAATTATTGGACCCAAAGAGAACCATTGAATGGAGTACTATTGATCGTTGGCCAGAACACCCTGGTCTTGTTAAAGCATTTGCCAAAAACATCGAAGATAAATTGGCTGAGTTTCCTGAAGACGTGAGACCAAACGTCAAAATTTTATTCTCTGCACATTCTTTACCAATGGACGTCATCAATAATGGTGATGCTTACCCTGCTGAAGTTTCAGCCAGTGCTTTTGCCATCATGAAAGAACTAAATTTCTCCAATCCATATAGGGTCTGTTATCAATCTCAGGTTGGGCCAAAACCATGGTTAGGTGCGCAAACTGCCAAATTTGTTGAAAGAATTGAAGAAAAATCTGCAGGTATCATCCTCGTTCCTGTCGCTTTCACTAGTGATCATATTGAAACCTTACATGAGCTTGATATTGAACTTCTTGGGGATGCTAAGTATCCTGAAAAAATCAAGAGAGCCGAATCTTTGAATGATTCTACAATTTTCATTGAAGGATTAGCTGATCTTGTTGGGGAACACTTAAAATCGGGCCAATTATATTCTAAAAACCTCCCATTTGATTGTGAGATCGGTTCAGGTAAGGGCGTCTTCGAGCATCCATCTGAGATGTTTGGAGATCATTACAAAGGAAACTGATAGAAAATACATCTTGTATATAACCATCTACATTAGAGTTTGTTCATAACCAATTTGTAGCGTCTTTCTATGACGGACCATCATCAAGTTCTTGCAGCAACCATGGTATATCCAGCTTCCAACAGTTGAGTAACTGTGTCATTCTTAATTGGTAAGGCACTCAATACAAAGGCAACGTCGTTCCATTGTTTCTCATTCTCGACTTTTGATAATCTCTGTACCAATTTATCACTCAATTGTTTCTGATGTCTCTCTTTCTCAACGAATGATACCAAAAATTTGATAATACGTTTCATTGAGTCCTTGGCTAGAGTCTCATCATTAGACAACCCACTGAAAATATCAATGAACCCATTATAAATAGCATTGTCCTTCGTGGCAAGCTCTGTGAAGAACAACTTACACATATCACTGATACCTTGATCTGGATCTTCGAGACATTTGGCCATCTGAGACAATTGACCTTTGACCTTGACTTGACCAGCTAAAATCAAGAAAGTGATGGTCATCAAACAGGTACGTTTAACCATTAGGTCATCATCATGTAAACGGCGATAAAGGAAATCAGTGTTTTCATCAACAAGATTATTGAAACAAACAGCCATATCACCAAGACCTAGAACGGCATTAGAACGAATTATTGGATCCTCAGATTTCTCCATGATGGTTATCAGCAATGCTAAGTTATCTTCACAGTATTTTGAGGAGACACACATCAATTTTTCCAGGCACAAAACAGCAGATCTCTGAAGAATCTTGTTGTCGTACTTCAAATTATTTGAGCAGATCTCCTTCACCAAAGGACCAAACCTGGATAATAGTGAGTTCTCACCATATAGTAATTCTTTTTCTTTTATGAATGAAACAGCATCTGCAAAATCATCCTCTGAAGTACCACCAATCATTTCAAGCTCATTAGCATCTCCATCTTTGTTCTTTTCTTTTCCCTTCTCTAGTTCAGCTTCTATTTTCTTCTTCTTAAATTGAGCTTCCAAAGCTTCCAAATGAACGATGATCTTTATGGCGACATGACCAACAATGAAAAGGAGTTGCGATAACAACACTACCTGTGACTGTTGATCTTCACGATGTGAAAAGGTTTGGCGTGTTTTCTCCTTTATCAAAAGGGTTGCAACCTCTTCTGGTTTGCTGGATATGTTGAAGATCGTATTAATGGCTTGCTCAGCAACGCTGTAATACTGGCTGTTGGCATTGTATTCAATGATAATACTGCCCAATTTCTTGACAGCTTCCTCCTCTCTCGCAATCTTGAAGGACCGATTTAGTTTGGCTTGAGGTACTACCCTATTCAAAGCAATACAAGAGTATTTTGCTAGAATCAAGTCGTCTCTGCCCTTTTGGCCTAGTCCAACGTTTAGCAAGGAGTCAAGACCTTTCAACGATATTTCGTGGTCAGATAGTGCAAGCATTCCCAAAACAATGATGGCACCACGGCGTTGCTTTCTTGAGAATCGCTGGTTATCAAAGCTGTAAATCTGCCATAGAACTTTGACGACTGTATCATTGATCAATGAGGATTCATACATCATTCCCAACAATTTCTCCAAGGATGCTAATTCTGGAACAGAAGCGTTATATGTCAATGAAATCAAATTCTTTGCAATCAATGCGGCGGCTTCAAGCTCTGAAGAATCATCAGGTGCTAATAAGAATAGATTTTTGTAACACTCTACTAAATGAGTGGCAACGTTTGTACCTTCATCATTATTACTTTTCATCCAAACCAAATGAAGCATACGGCGGATACCAAGTTGGACATTTTCAATGGCATAAGCATCACCCAAAACGAAGAAATCCATCGTCTCAATCACCTCGTTTCGATTCTTCGAATAAAGCAGCTCGGCAGCAATCTTAATTCCCTGATGAATCACTTTGATGAAATGGATGGCGTCTTGATAAAACTGAATAGTAAGTTTCAGTTTGAAGATTGCATTTGTGTCGCTTTCTTTCTCGAGTCTAGAGATTTCTTCTTCTCCTTCGTCATCTGAAGCTGCTTCCAAATTTCGCTCAACAACGGCCTGTGTGTTATCAGCGGGCTCCAACCCCTGTAACTCCTTCTCAGCATCTCGCAATCTTTTCTCCCAAACTGAAAGTGTTAATTGCGTACCATGAAGTGCACCAAACGGATGGGTCAAGACTAATCTAGACATCAATTTGACCGAATTTCTTCTGACCAAAGAAGACTTATCCTCTAGACTTCTAACTGCAAGTTTTGCAAATTTTTGACGGTATTTAGTAAATTTAGCATCAACTTCACATAGTTTCAGCAGCGATTGGATGGCTTTGGTTCTAACGTATGGATTTTGATCTAATGATCTTTCTGTCAATAGATCCAATAACCCTTGAATTTGCTTTTGATAACGTTCCAGTTCATCCTCATCTTTACTCATCTCTATGACAATGTTACCACAAGCCTCCACAACAGCACAACGAAGGGTGTA
Organism: Wickerhamomyces canadensis; assembly: GCA_003707015.3. Taxonomy (NCBI): domain Eukaryota; kingdom Fungi; phylum Ascomycota; class Saccharomycetes; order Phaffomycetales; family Wickerhamomycetaceae; genus Wickerhamomyces; species Wickerhamomyces canadensis. The sequence continues at coordinate 222,633 of PPMU03000013.1, read as the reverse complement.
GTTGTTATTATTCAATAACTTAGAAACCAATGTCATTTGTTTGAGTAATATTCTTGGGACCAATTCGGAGATCTTGACAATGAATAAGGAGATTTGTTTTGGTCCATTATTATCATTGCTGTTGAATTCTCTATTACTGACTTCTCTTAGGACATCCTCAGTCAGCTGTGGATAATCATATTGGTCGTTCAATATTTGCAATAACTCTGCCATTACTGAATGTAGATGTGCAAAATACGTCAACGATTGAATGATTGCATTTTGGGCAGCTGAATTATGACCGTGGAACTTCACAGCCATTCCTATCACTTTAAACATGTACATCTTGACATTAGCCACTTTCATCCTCTGTTCGTTCTCCATGAGAGAATAAATAGGCCTGGTGAATGCACCTATGAAGAGATCCTTCTCTGGCGTTGTAACGAACAGCTTGCTTAAATGAAGCTTGAAGGCAACACAAATGGAGTCCATAATGTTTTCAAGCTGGGTACAATTTGTTTTGAATGTGTCTAAAGCCTGAGTGGTCACTTTCTTAGCAGTGCTTGAGGGAGGTATGACTTCCAATCCTAGATATTTCAATAAACAATGGGTGAAATATGCATATGCTTCCAAATACTTCTTTTGGTCACCAAATGTATCAGTATCTCCACTTTCAATTGTACTCGCAGCATTATCGGCTTGACTGTGTAAACCAGACGTTACGAGATGAAGCACTTGCTTTTGCTTTTTCTTATCCAGCGTAGGAAATGCCAAAACCAATTCCTCTACCGCTTCGAAGACAGCTGGATCAGCAATGGCTTCTGGAGTTGCACCTAACGCGTTGCTTATCTGATGTAAAATTTCCTCGTCGTTATTAGCCGTGTATTCTGCATCCTCCTTGAAGGCGTTGAGAGACTCTGAGAGATTGAAGTCGAGCATAGCCTGTATATGACGTGAGTAAAGTATTCGTTTTTGTTCAAACTGATCCTCAATCAAAAGATGATGGCGCTTGAACAAAAAAAAACAAAAATGAAATTTGTTGTTATGGAAACATCAAAAATAAAAACAAAAACAGAGGCTGGTGCTCGGGTGTTCGCGCACATGCTGATGAGGCTTAGCAGCAAACGTAACAGGCATAGTCAAAGCTCGTGTGGCGTAATGGCAACGCGTCTGACTTCTAATCAGAAGATTCTGGGTTCGACCCCCGGCATGTGCTTACTTTTTGCAAATTTCCGCGGAGAAGAGCTGCTACTGCTTACTGTGAAGGCATAAGTCTCTTATTTTTTATTCTCTAAGCTATTAATTAAGGGGGTATTCTTTTTTATTGTAAGTGAACTCATTTTGTGAGGTGAAATAGAGAAAACTATGATGAAAAAAAAAAATCCCACAGCGATCACGTGAATTCAGAATTTATGGAAGTACCATAAACCAGTCTCATTAATATGCACACCTTCATGGTACCCTACAAGTGTATCTGTTTTTCTTTATTCCATTTTCATGTACTGTTTACACAAGTTTCGACAAAAAATATGCATCTTATGTGAAAGATTATTTTTGACAAATGTTAATCAATCTTTCAGCTTGGCATATCCTTTCGTTATGGTTTTATCAACGCCCATCCTCTTCTTTTCGAGAGTTGATAGAAGATCTCTAACGGCGATACCTGGCTCTTCTCTTGCTTCCCTAAATCTTATTCCATTCTCACTGACACCAGGACCAGCAGAGTTTCGTGAGCTTGCGACACCGGTACCTCCACCAGTCATCCAACTATACTTCTTCTTCTTACCTGTTAAGAATGCAACGGTGGCATTAGTTGCTTTGTGCAAAGTTTCATCAGTCCCTTCTTTCTCCTTATCGTCATTACTGATACCAAAATTCTTTTTCTTTTCAGCTCTTTTGTCTTCAAGATTCTTCTGCTGAACCGAGATGTCTCTCAGTGCTTTTGATATCTCACTTCTCTTTCTGTTTTTAATCGATCTTCTTCTATGTCTTGATATTATCACAGAGCTTGAAACAATATCAGTTAGCCATTCTTCACACGCATATGTTACTAGCTCAAGTATCCCACTGTCATGTTCCAGACTTTGCCTCAATCCATTATTATAAACAACTTTATTCATAAATGCAGCAAGTTGTCTTGGATCCAAAAATGGTGTATTCAAAATGATTGGCTGATTTATGCTCTGATCATTGGCAGGTAAGCCCGGCTTACTTGGTAAATTATTGATGGTGGAATTTAAAAGGGCCTCTTCAGCTTTTAGATCGACACCAGCCGTAGCAACAGCATCTGCTAGTTCACCTGTATCTGTTTTCTTTTGCGGGGCTTCTTTTTGTTGCTGAGCTTGTATTGGTTGATTGATTTCTGGAATAGCCATACTTGTAGGTGTAGCACTATTCGACATGGGCATTTGCAAAGCTGAGGAATTCTGTTGTAGTGGAGGAAGCTCCAGTTGGATTTGGGAAGGTGTACTTAGGCTTGAATTTGGTTGTGATGATCCGGCTGGTATTTGTAACGGCACCATTGGAGATGATATTGTACTGTTATTTGTCGGAAGACCCAATCCAGTTGTATCAAAATCATCAAGATTGAACGAGCTTTCATCAAAACCCAAGCTGCCACCCACTTTCATTCTTTTAGCATCGTTAAGTACTTGACTATCATCGTTGGGTCTCTTTTGTGGAGATGAACTCGTTGTTGGTATTGGTGTTTGGCTCATTTGTATTCCTGTGTGTTATATATGAGGTATCAACCAGGAGAAAATTGGGGCAGAAAGCGGTGAATCAAGAGGGGGGAAATGTAAGTCCAGTTCGACCGAGATTGACTATCCTGGTGATTGAAACTGCTTATAGATTGGCCTTTTGCTGCTGAAATTACCGATTTCTTTAGTTGTTGTTTTCGTTAATTCCTTCAAAAATCTCCAAATTGAAAAATCGCGGGTATTCCATATCGAGAACATCCGGCCGGGTAATCTCATCTCTCAGGAAAATAATTTTTTTTTTTCATTTCACACATATAATAACCATTTGATCAAATCCGTTTGACTTCATACAAGATTTCCCCGATAAGTAGTGCAAACAATGTCTGCTAAACAGAATATAATAACTTTCAAAACTGAAAGGAATTTCAGAACTCGTCTTATCCTGTCAACGTTATCAGGTAAATCCATCAAGATTGAAAAAATTCGTTCAGATGATTTAAATCCTGGTTTAAGAGACCATGAGGTTTCATTCTTAAGACTATTGGAGGCCGTTACGAATGGCTCAAAGATAGAGATTTCATACACAGGTACTACGATAATATATCATCCAGGTATAATAACTGGTGGTCAACATACACATACTTGTCCTAATGATAAACCAGTTGGATACTTCATTGAGCCATTATTATATCTTGCACCATTCTCCAAAAAAAAATTCCAAATACTGTTCAAAGGTATAACTGCATCCAAAACTGATAGTGGCTTAGAAGGTATCAGATGGGGGTTATTGCCCGTGATGGAGAAATTTGGGGTTAGAGAGGCAGCTTTACACACATTGAAAAGAGGATCCCCACCAAATGGAGGTGGTGAGGTTCATCTAGTTGTTGATTCATTAATTCCACAACCACTGACTATGCATGCTATTGATCCACCAAAAATCAATGCTATTAGAGGTGTTGCCTATTGTACCAGAGTCTCACCATCGATAGTGAATAGAATGATTGATGCTGCAAGGGATGTCTTACGACCAATCGGATGTGAAGTGAATATAACAGCTGATGTTTGGAGAGGTGAGAATTCAGGTAAGAGTCCTGGTTTTGGTATAACTTTGGTTGCTGAGACAAAAAAAGGTTGGAGATTTTACACTGAGGATATTGGAGGTGCTGGTGAGATTCCTGAAGAGTTGGGTACAAAAGTTGCATATGAGTTACTTGAGGAGATTTCTAAATCATCTGTTGTTGGTAAAAACCAATTATCATTGGCATTAGTCTATATGGTCATAGGGAAAGAAGATATTGGAAGACTAAGAATCTCTAAAAGTCAAATCGATGAAGATCTCATTTATTTACTGAGAGATATCAAAAGCGTGTTTGGAACCGAGGTTTATTTGAAGGAGGTTGATGACGATGATTCGGGCGATTTCATTGCTACTATCAAAGGGGTTGGTTTTACAAACACAAACAAGAAAATAGCATAAGTTTGCACTTTCCTTTGATAAAAGATAGAGGAAACCATACACACAAATTGGTGACAATTTCTGATAATTTCTTCTGTAGTGCTATTTTCAATCATGTCTTGTAAGTGGCATATCGTGTACCCCATTCAACAAATGAGCCCAGTTATTTGAATGCAGCTCACTGTATTTCAATTTATCGCTTATCCAATCTTGGAATATCTTTGTGATTTGAAATTGAGTCTCTTGGAACATCACTAACTCTGTTACCAGCGATTCTTTGATCAACCAATCTCTATTTGTTTGAACGTCAATCTCTTTTTCGTCTTTCTTGATAGATTCTGTTATTCTATCAACTTCAACTCCTTTAACATCAGGTTTTCCATTCAACTCTTGTAATCTTTGTTGATTGAACTCTAATCTCTTTTTTAGTTCCCCAATTCTATTTCCCCCAATTCTTTGGTGTCTTTCAAACAAAGCTTTCAGCGAGTTCAAATAGTCTGCATATTTCTTAAACTCTTCCATTATGCCCTCCTCAACATTATTTGACTCGTCATTCAAAAGAGTCTTGGAATCACTTAGATGTTTCCCAATGATTCTTAAGCCTTCATTAATGCTCGAGATCTTGGAATTTTCCACTTGATAAATATCTGAAGTGGTCTCTTTAAAGGTGTCCAAAATCCCAATGAATCTTGCATTATCTTGGGCAATCTGTTGTGACCGTTTCTCAAACCTTTCAATCAAAATGGTCAGCTTACTCCATGATTCTAAGCTCTCGTTAATTCTAGCATTTGATTTCTGCCATAACTCTGATAGTGATGAGCTATCCCATAATTCGATGAATTGTCTTGAGATTGTTTTATTTTGATATTCTTCAGTTGTATCATAGTTAGCTTGTTTCCTCCAGCTTGATAAATCAGTAGGAACTGTCAAGAACATAATGACCAAGTCTTGCGTGTTCAAAACTGGATGTCTCATTATTTGATTGATAAATCTCTGTAAGCCTTTCCGTCTCCTCTCCAAGAATTGTGGATCAAGATTACTTGCCCCCAGTTTCTTTGGAGGTAATTCAGGAATCAATCTGAATGGAAACTTCTTCAATAACACTTCTAATAGCCAGAAAAAGTCAGAATATCTTCTAACAACCTTTCTATCATTCGTTGAATCAGTATCGGGTAATGGGACCAGATGCTTAACAAGATAATTTGTATGCTTGAACAAAAGTCCTTCCTTCTCTGGAATTTCAGTAACTGTTATTATATCTCTTGAGTTAGCATTGAAGCTTGATCTAATTGAGTTTGACCAGGCTAGGAAATCTGACTCTGAATCATCATCATTATTGTTTTGAGTGTTATCGGTGCTATCATGGTTATGGGTGTGGTGGTTGTTGTTATCATTCGATAAAATAGGATCTCTATCCCAAATGCTCTGTTCCAGCTCGGCAGCGTGGGATGAGTTTTCCAAAGGGTTGTTCAAGCTGGATGAGAACCCATTGTCATTGACTTCATCTTCACCTTGGAGTTCGGTTTCGCTTGTCTGATCAAATTGATCAAACTGTTCATGGGGAATTCTGTCATCAGTATCTTCCTGGTTAGAGGCTCCCCAGCCTGTGTTTTTTGGGCTGGGAAGAGTCCAAGGGTCATGAGCATCCGATGAACCAAACAAATCTGAGGACATTGTTCTCTTTTCTCAGCTGTTGGAGGACGTTTTCTTGCTTAGAGTCGAGTTTCAGTGTGAGTTTTTGGTTGATTTTGAAAGGACTGCTGTTCTATTGGTTTTTCTCGGCTTGGAATTTTTATCGGGAAGGCTTTTTTCTATTGATTATCATACAAAACTTGTGTTGATTCTGTATCTTAAAAGGTTTATCTAATCTATGTACGTAGTGATCTGTATGCCGTTTCAATCACTGATGTGCTTTTGTCTCTCCAACTTAATCTCTCTTCTCCGCAAGTCAGCAGCTCTCTTATCAAAGGCCTTGATCACCAACGCACTCACACTCTGTGCAAACATGGACGAGACACTATTATACAAGGAGCTCTTGAACTTGTACTTCAACACCAGCTCCATATGGCACGAGTTGTTCCTAGGCGTCGGAGTGATGGTCCATTTTGTGTATAGGTGTTCGAATAGCGAGTGGGAAATGGACTCAGCAATAACTACACTCTCAGGTTCGCATTGTAAGTCACATACGAACTCTTCATCAAAACTTCTCCATCCAACCCTCAAACCAGCCTCTGAAGGTTGACCTTGGTTGTCTCTCTTGTTGATGAATGATCTTGTACAATAGGGAACAAACTCAGAATAGCTGGAAACGTCTGAAACGACCTCATAGAACAATTTGGGTGAATGGTTGAGTGTCCGTTTAACGATATATGATTGATCACCTCCACCTTTTTCCAAATTTAAGAGCGACTTGAAAGGAGTTTGCTTGGAACTATGGAAGCACCTCCTACTGATATGCGCATGCGGTATCTGCGAGCGTCCTATACTTCTGAACATGTTCAGTATAAAGCCAGAATACATAAGAATGGAGTAGAACTGGAAAATGGCGATGGGCTTTTTCTTCGAGGATGTTCAAAAAAATCTACAAGGCAAACAAAGAATAGACAACATATAAACAAGTGAAATATACAATGTCAATCGATCTGGACTGGAGTGGCCTGGAGAATGACAACACATTGAACGACACATTCAGGGATTTCCTCAATGACCAATTCCAAAACTTGGAATTACCAGATTATCTAAGTGATTTACAAGTGGTCAAGTTTTCATTAGGTACAATCCCACCAAACCTCACCATAAGACACATTGGAGACCCATTTCCTGAATTTTACCCTTCTGCTGACGATACAAATGAGGCTGCAGTTGACTTCTCTGAGGTAGGGACAGCTGATAATAGTGAAACCCACAAAGTCAACAAGAGAATAGAGATGCCTAGAAGAGTGGATAGATCCTCCAATGTATCTTCATTGGACCAAGAGGACAAAGAATCATCAAAGGAGACTGACAGAGAAGAAGACCATAAATCAAACAAGGATATTCAATTTGTAGTGGAAGTGGAATACAAAGGAGACATCACCATCGAAATACAAGTTGATCTTCTCTTGAACTATCCATCACCAGGATTCATAAAGCTTCCAGTGAACTTGAAAATTGTCCAACTAGGAATCCATTCTTTGGCAGTGCTATCATATGTCCAAAAGTGCTGTTATATTAGCTTCCTCTGTGATGTGAATGATGAACAATTTGACGATATAATACGAAATCCTACGTTGTCAAGAGACAGCAATCGAACAAGAATCGATATCATCAGAAGCATGAAGATAGAAAGTGAGATTGGTGATAATCAAGGAGATGGATCAATATTAAGAAACGTTGGGAAAGTCGAGAGATTTCTGACGGAGATGCTAAGAGAGATGTTAAGAGATGAGCTGGCTTGGCCTGGTTGGATATGTCTAGACTTTAACGACGACGAAGATGAAGATGGTGATGATTAATTTCAAGCTTATCCGAATAACGGCTGTCACTCTATGCATTATTTAGTAGAACACCCTATTTTTCAGGCCTGTAGTGCTGACTGCTACACCTTTTTCGTCTGCTGAATGTTCAGCTGAAACTTGACTTGAAACACAGATCTTTAATCACTTCTCCAAATATTTAACGGATCTGATTTCGTTTTTATCTTTTCAACATATTTTCCTTTTTTTTTGCTTCTTCAAGGCTATAGGTTGTGTCTCCAATTTTACATTGAAATTTCAATATTTGCTAAATAATTAAGCATACTCAATCAAAATACCTCACACAGCTCTCAAAGACGGCCTACTTAGAGAGAACCACAATGATCAAAGTATTTGAATACGGCCTGAGAGTCAATACACGCCCTCAACAAACGCTCCACGCTTTCTGCATACTGAAACAGCGTCGTTACTCAACATCATCCCAATCTTCTAACAGTCACAGTCACAATCATCAAGATCTCAAGGAATTCCCACCAAATTTCAATCATTATCAAATCCTAAATATTCCTCAAGACTCTGATGCTACTACTATCAAAAAGGCTTTCAGAAAGCTGTCAAAGAGATACCATCCCGATATGAATCACAGAATACCCGTCACTTTGAAACCCATCATTAAGAATAACTATTTAAGGATAACAGCGTCGTATGAGACATTATCGAACAAAGCTAAGAGATCAGCCTACGATCTTACACTCTCATCATCATCATCGTCTGCATCACCCCGTGACTTCAAAAACAATGATTTCTACAACCATAGGAAGACTTATAGTTCAGGAGGGATAAACCGAACAAGAAACCACGTTCATTTCGGGCCAGGATATCAGCATTCAACCTCAACATATTCAAACATCGACGATCTGGGTCAGCATTCGAGGAATCAAGATGTGCCACATTTCGATTTTGATAATCACTTGAGAGGTAATCTTTGGTTTGAAAGAAGGATGATCAATAAAAGGATCGGAAACAACAATGAACATCGATCAACAAATACGAAGAACAAAACCACGGCGAGACTAGATCAAGAGATCAATGACACGTTGAACCTTCATAGGTTTGGAGGTTACAATAACATGAAACAGGTTTCATATTCATTGGGTGGTGTTCATACAACTATTGCTATTGTTGGGATTGGTATTACTATAGGAACGCTTTACAACTTTTGAGAAAGTTAGGGAAATAACATATTGGGTAACCTTTAATACACTAGTTACGTAATCTAAAGTATCACTGCTGAATAATCTACCGGTTTGATTCGTCTCAGACTTCGTGACTTGTGATCTACGAGAGTTTCGGAGTTATTCGCTATAAGTATTGAACTTCAAAGGCTGTGATACTGTCATATTTCTGGATTTCTATCTTCTACTTCGGCTTAATAACACTAATGTATCTTAAAGAGTATTTTCTTATAGCTTTTGTGATAACTGAACGATAATTTAATAAATAATAATATTAAATATAATATATATTTATAACATGGTGCAATCCAAACATTGGGAACATTTGGTTTCATCAACTCAAGAAAATAAGATCATGATCGAATTATTTTCCTAATTTCAAAATATTAAATATATAAATTAATTAAGTAATCATGATATACGTCCACATTTGTTTTTATTTCTTTTTTGGCTCATTTATCCTGATATATAATGAACATATGTATAGAGGATCACTGAAAGGCCCAAACTCGAATTTTGTCTTGCCAGAATTATTTCCCCATACTTTATTAGCTGCGCACTTTGCGATGTAAGACCGAAAATTATATAAATCACAGTGGTGTTAGGATGTATATTCTAGGACCTGATGTGGGTTACTACATTAGCAACAAGATGGTTTGTTGGCACTAAAGGTACAATCTTCCTAACCTTACTGCTTAGAGTGGGGTGAGAGGAGACTGGGATGATGTACAGTCATAATACAGGTATTTAGAGCAGTTATGGAGCATTGAATTAAGAAGATACCCAACAAATAACTAACAGGAAACCAAATAAACACATAAAAATAAAAAAGGATACAAATAAGACGGGAATACTGAAGACCACCTTTACCAGAAACTACTACCTTGAAGAACCGTACCGTAGAGAAACCAAATTCAACAATAAACCGTCCCTTATCTCGCAAATGTCATAAATGTTCAAACGAACAGAATCTCAATGTTTCTTCTTGCTTAATGAGTTCCAGGTCCATAGCCCTCCAATAACAGCAAATGCACCAGCCCAGAATTTCTTGTCTTTTTCTGGGATGTTTGAGTGATCAAATTCATAAGGTTCATCCTTTACTTCTTCTTTTGAAGACTCTTCAAATGCTCCTTTTGGATTCAGCAAGTCATTGATAGTGGCATCTACAGCAGATTGGTTCTGTTCTTCAATATGATCAAATGACCCCTGTTCAAAGATTTTGATATCAGATCCTTCAGCTTTTGAGACCACAAGTGGTTCAGAAACAGTGTTGACGGCAGCAAGTTTTTTCTCAAGAAGAGTGACTGGTTTGGCTGAGGCTTCTGTTGAGATTGATGGGATTTGAACGATATAATCATCTGGGACTAATTTAGTTGGTTCCATATCAACAGGTTTTATGAAATCAATATGGGATGTGTCACCTTTAGCTTCAATTTTCTTTGATTTGGAGAAGTTTTTGGTTATTGTATTCTTCAACGATGGTTTCAATGCTGGTATTGTAGAGGAGAAGGATTTGGATGTCGTTGGTCTAGTTGAGGTTGAAACAGACTGAGCCATTGAGGGAGTGGAGTTGAAACCACTCTCATATGTTGTAATTCTTGAAACCAGTTCTGCTTTCCTACCGCTTATCTTCAAGCCTCGTTTACGACACTCTTGTTTCAGTGAGTTCAGACTCATTAGTGCAAATTCAGATTTCTTGGAACTTAACAGAGTAGTTGAATTTGTTTTTGAGGTTTGATGAACCGACCTTGTGAACGATTGATACTTCAAAGTATGTTCATTATGTGGAATGTTAGGGACAACTAGGTTATACTTAGTCGTGACTGTAGAAAAAGCACTGGTTTGTTGTTGGACCTCTTTTTTTATCGTGGAGCTAAACACTTTGAGCGTTGGCATAGATCTAGCAGTTCTAAGCATTTTGATCTATAACTAAGAAGTGCAATTATGGGGTGTTCTAAATTCTGAAGGAAACTGTAAGAAGCTACTTAATGATAAAACTCTTGTGATGTAAGTGTATGAGCTCTCTCAAAATAAGTATCACCTTATCAAAGACTAGAATGTTTGTTTAACCTCCACTAATTATGGGAAGTTTTGTGGTTGCTTTAAATATCCTGATCTCCTTTTCTTTGTTTACTTTTTGCCCGAATTCATCAGCGCACGAGTCACAGTGTACGTAATTTATTAGATAAGCACTCATTAGATAATCAAATGTAAAATTTCCATATCCTTGATGCTGATTGGTCAATTTTAGCTTTTTTTTTTTCTCGTTCTGGGGACAAGCACATACACATGGGTTAAATCCAATGCTACATATATGTGAATCTTTGAGAGGAAATGGAGATATTTACAAGTGAGTTGGCATTGGCTATAAGTGATAAATATATGATTCAGAAGAATACCCAAATGCTAGTCTTCGAAATCAAATGCATAATAAACCAAGTTATGTTGTTCGTTCTTTCATTATTTTAGTCTAATATTGACGGGAAGCTTCTTGACAAGCTTTCAATTGCTGTAGATAGTAATCGCAGATTTGCATGTTACCATCGTTATCACTTAAACATCTGGTAAAGTTTCTAGCATCAACATCACAAGCGGCACCTTGTTGTTGAGTGGAGAATGAGCTTTGTGCTTGTAATGATGAATCTTGTTGTGGAGCTTGAGCTGGTTGAGAAGAGCCACCAAACATACCTGAAATACCGGCACCAATAGTGTGACCAACAGCAGAACCAACAGCAACACCAGCAGCGGTGGAAGCCATTTGAGCGAATAGACCTGGTTGTTGTTGTTGGGTTTGAGGTTGTGAGTAAGCATTTGGTTGTTGATGTTGTGGAGCATGAGCTGGAGGAGCAGCGTGGGTGCTTGCTTGTCTAGCTTGTGGGGATGGAGCTGAACGCTGAACGGTTGGACGGGAACCACCTCTTGATCTGGCCATGTTGAATTACTGTTTGTATTGTCTTTGAAGAGAGAGATTAAAGTTTCTTTGTCTTTTTTTTAGTGGCGACTCTTCGGTTTTATATGAAATCTTAAATTTGCTTACCTAATCATTTTTTCCTAATTACCAGAACGTTCTGAATTTCGGGATCTGGATTTTGCGGAGGGATTACGGCCTTAACAGGCTATATACTAAGAAAAGAATTGTAAGTAGCTCTTTCTGATTCAGAAGACTAATAATATTCACCACAAACGGAAAACTTGTCTATATTGAGCGTGAATGGCCCAACTGGATCACATTGGTGAAATTAAAGAGAGACCACCATGATGTGGACAGTAGAAGTGCCGATCGATGGAATGATTTAGTATAAATAACATGAATTAATAAACGTCCTATATCTCTGAATGTATATGTGTAGTCAGGAAATCGTTCCCAGTACAGCAGCTATGGTGCCTAGTGCCTAGGAGGAAACCACATGTCATTATGGAGAACACTTAGTACCAAAAACAGCAGACAGTTCATAGATTGGAAGGGAGGAAGCGCAGGGAACCACAATTGATTGAAGAAGAGCCTTTTTCCCATATCTATGATGACCGGTGTTATTAGTGCCTAACTACAGATATCATCAGCGCTTGATGGTCAACATCAATGTATAAATAAAACAACAACAAGAGCACACGGAATAACAAAGGCAAAATCATGAATCACTATCTTTTGAAAATCTTGATCTGAAAATGCTAGTGAAACCCGATCCATTTTTTTGATCGAATTTAAAGGTCTCACTCTGGATATCAGACAACTGACCTTCAACAGCCAATTGTTTTTCATTTGGAGTAACACCCAATTTTTCAGCTTCGGCAACAGTGAAAGTTTGAAATATATCATAGTCATCAATCTCCCCGATTCCTGGAGGTGGGAAGAAGTAATTTAATACGACATGGCTAACAAATGAGATCACATATCCAATGATGAAGGAAATTTGGAAAAGTTTGATCGCTCCTGATGGCAATGTTGTGATTGCAGGATTGACAGATGCAAATCCTGAAATACCTGGTGCAAACCCAAATATCCAAGACAAATAAGCTCTCCAGTTAATCCCATGCCAGAACCAATAGATAGAGTCTGGCGAAGCTCTATATAGATCACTTAATTTCAGCTTCTGTTTTCTAACAATGAAGTAATCAGCTGTGAAGACTGCAATCATTGGACCAAAGAAACAACCATACGAACCTAGAACACTAGTGAAGACAGAGGCATTAGCGATAATTTGCCAAGGCTGAATGACAATAGAGATGATCATAATGATATAAGCACCTCTTCTTATGTTGATGTATTTTGGTGCGATTGCAACCAGATCAATACCACCACTGACACCATTGTCAATAACGTTCAAACCTAATGTACTAACAAAGAATCCAAAAGATGCAAAAAACGCAGCACATCTTGATTTTGGACTATAAGACTCCAAGAGCCATTGCTCAATGATGTTTGGTGGATTCCAAAGGTTCAAAGCAGAAACATCCCCATATACTTGTGAAGCAGCAGATGTACCTAATATCCCAAACAATGGAACAACAGTACCAAACAACAGAATGGCAACTAGTTGACCCCATATTTGTTTTCCTGGTTTTGAAGCAAATCTTGAAAAATCTGGTTGGTTTGCTAACCCAACAGCATATGTGTTTATTACAGAATTGATACCATGCATCCAAACCATACCCAAATCTGCACCTGCTTTGACTGTTGATTTGGATTTCAACAGTTTTCCAGCACCATGGGCATGAACCATGGAACCAATCGAGGTACCAAACACAGCAAAAAATGAGATGAATGTAACAACTTTGAAAGGTTTGTTGAATTTCTCAGGTGGGAGATATAAGAAGGGGATGGATAAGACATGATAAATGATGAATCCGATAAATTGTTTTGTAGTCATTGGTAATGATGATGGGAAAGTATTATGCAATCTATTAAAAGTTGGGAAAATAGTTGATAATAAGACCGATATCAACTGAGCTCCAGTAAAACTTTGAACTGAATACCAAACGATACACAACACAATTCGCTGAGCTAAAGCCAGATATGAACCCCATAATCCAAACGTGAATCTTGAATAAACAGGATAGCCAACATGCCAAACGGCACCAGCCCAACCATGAGATAGAGCAACAGCGAATACGATAATCTTAGCCAGGATCACAACAACCATAGATTGCCATACGTTCAGACCAAAGGATAATAAAGTTGAACATGATTGCCACGTTGATATAGACAGTGCAATAACGTTCCAAAACCCTAAGAAATCCAGATGACCCCATGTTCTTCTTGATGGGGGCAAACAAATGACATCTGGGGACTTCCAAGAGTCAGTTTTCACAGTATCAGAGTCTGGAATCCTTATAAAAGTTTCTACTTTCTCAAGGAAACTCATATTGGTTATGGCTGCTTTTTGGCTGGACTATTAGTCAAAAGAAAAAGACGTCTGTTCCAGAGATGCCTAATAGTTTGATGAAGAAGGAAGACGTGTGGGAAAAGGGAAAAGGTTATGATTAAGGATGTAATTTAAAGAGCCAAAAGGAGATTGAAAGCAGAACGGACGAGAAAGAATAAAGATATTCATGCGATTTTTTACTTTTTTAAGTCGATTCTAAGATTTTTTCTAGCATAGCTATACAGATCTAAAAAAAAGTGAATTGAGGTAGCTCGCCTATATTCAGCGTTTCTTTTTTTTTTTTTAGTATGGTATACTAATTTAACAAGGATTCATCAATCGTGGCTGTTGTGGCCCCGCAAGTTGTGACTTGTGAGTCGTAAGCTGTGACTGATATTGATCCTAACCATTGCCCAATTTCTCTTGTAGGGACGTGGGCTCTGGGTGTGGTGTGGAAATCACGATCATCAACTTGTGATGCGCGATGACTAATGGGCAATGAGCTGAGACCTGCTCCGTTTCAAATCAAGATCCAGCTCTGAACTTTAAACCTCCCTTGTTGAAGTTTGACTTCTGGCTTTAGTAAAGTAATTAAATTGTGAAGCTGCCATACGTGCAAAGTGCTAACCTGAGCTTGTTCAAAACGTCTGAATCTAAACGTCGCTGCACATTGCGCAATAACAGTTGTTTTGCCAGTTGCCAGTTGCCACTTCGCGGCGGTCGTCATCGGAAATGTCCATCACTGCCCAAACTTTAAACATGTCAAGAATCACGAGTCACAGATAAAAAAGAACTAGCGGTAATAGTCGACCTTTGACGTGCGTTCCTATGGCCCATAGAAGAGCATCACGAAGTTGCTATAGCATATTCAGAAAAACATCTCTGAGTTCTCACTTCTCACACTAGCAAGTAGCAACTCAGTAACAGCAGCAGTAGCCAGCTGTCAAGTGTCAAATAGCAGCGGACTGCGGAGCCGGACCATATTTCCGTTTGCGGCGTATGCCGATTTGGGGTTCGCAAGCCTCAATAGTCAAATGATTCTCAATTCTTCGTTCCACTTCTCTAATCTCTATACGTCGTCGTACAAATACAGGATAAAGGATACAAGATACCATTCGACTGAATATTGGCTTCATCTGCAGATACGGTTCTCAGTTCCCAGGTTTTGCTTTTTTAGATCAGCCTCATATCATTGATAAGCAACATCTGACTTGGTCGCTATCAACAAGCAGCTTTCGTGTCAAAAAATCAGATTTACTTCATCAACAGTGCAAAAGAATCCAGATATTCAACTAAATCCTCTGCAGGAATAATCAAGTGATACTCAGTGGCAGAATGACAAGAGATGACGACGGCCTGGTCCAAGATATCAGAAATCTCGATGAGTTTGCAAAAGTAATAGAAAACAATGAGTTGGTGGTGCTTGATTTCTATTCAACCAAGTGCCCTCCTTGCACCGTATGTTCTATCAACATCTTCATCATAATGCCTGATTTCAATACAGATTACTAACATCAATAACATATAGGTTGTCGCTCCACTATACCACCAGCTAGCAAAAAAATATCCAAATGCCAAATTTTTCAAGATTAATGGATTAGACAAAGATCAAGCAGAAGTTCAGAAATCAATCGGTGTTGTTTGGTGGCCAACATTTGTCATTTATAAGAATAAGAAAGAGATCTGGAGAGTCAAGATCCCAAATCCACCACAAGAATACCCAACTGATGAGCTGGAATCTGAGTTGAAAAAGGTTTACACCAGTTGACACGTACTTATACGTTGTTAATATCAGTTGGATGTACAATGAATTATGATCGATCCAAACAGTGTAGCTTGATGTAGCTACTATAACTAGTACTAGTAGGCGAGAGTAGCGACTGTTCTTCATGCCAGCTGACAAATATTATTAGGCAATTTTCGCGACTTCTGTTTAATCAGCTGCCGCTGCCTGCAGCTGATCAAATTGCACGAGTCATCATGTAAAAGTGATGAAATTGAAGAAGCAACAATAAAGTGCACTCGAAAACCATAAGTGATTTGGAATCTGGAATAAAGGTCTTGAATACCGCTCTTCGAATCCAACTGCTGAACGAAGAGGACGCTCTGATAGCTACACAGTAAGAGAAAAAAAAAGGAAAGAGCGCTAGGAAAGAGCGCTTCTTGAAAAAAGAGGCTATCAAGAATACTCTCCTACTGATATCAAAAGCTATATCAATTTTCTTCATATTCAAACTGTTCACATAGTTGTCTCCTTTGATACAACATGTCATCCGACCCAGCAAAAGCCGCCTCAATACCCATAAGCACAAGGCAACCTAGTAAGAAGGGTCACGCCTGTGGACCTTGCCGTCGATTGAAGAGAAAGTGTGACCTGCAAATACCCTGTGGATCGTGTAAGAAGGGAAGAAACACAAAGATTGATGAATGTAAGGCAAATCCTGCAACACCGTTATCAAATATTCAAGCATTCACCACTCCAAATATAACATTTGGGAAAGTTCACAAACATCATGCATCTCCTCCACATACTTCAACGTCACCTGCCTCCCAGAATCATATCTCCAGAGGCTCGGTTAGCATGTCTTCCTCATCCACATCAAGTCTGAAAAGACAAAGGTTATCAGCTGACTCTCCATCATCTCGTATGAGCTTCAGCAATGTTGATCGGGAAGTCGCAGTTCAGGCATCGCCAAATTATCAACCTCAAAGAACTAGTTCAGAGGAATCAACAGGCACACAAGTAGCAGCCTCTAAACCACTAGCACAACAAGAACAACAACAACATCCACTATTGCCGGTGATCAAATTAGATGAACCTTCTTCACTGGGACAATCGGCAGCACAACTACAATTCCCACAGTTCTCCCAACCGCTCCTAGCACCTTCTCCCCATCAACAAGGTCACCATCATCAAACATATAGGAACTCATTTGATTCACCATCACAAGTACCACCCGATCTCTTCAACAAGAGGACAAATTCAGCATCACTGCCAACACCTCAATCCAATGTGATATATATTGAAGCTAGTGAGTTTATGAAGATGAGAAAACAACTGGATGATCAATTCATCAGAATTCAATCTCTGGAACATGAAAAGACTCAAAATCTGAATAAGACCAAGGACTTGGAAAATCAACTGAAGCAACATCAACTGAAGGTTGCATCAGACACAGAGAAGAATGCTTATAAACAGAAGTATATCAAGTTATTACCTTCAAAAATTCAGACTGTTCTTCTGGTGGAATTCTATTTGCAGAATATTGACTATATATATCATCCATTACATCATCCATCGTTTCGGCACGATCTGCAAGTTTTCTGGAAGAAACCTGAAGATGTGGATATTGGTTGGCTAGCTGTATTATTTATGGTATTGTCTCTTGCTGCTATTCATCTACCGAAAGGTTTAATCAATATTGATTCAAAGGAGATCGAGAAATCACATAAGATTTGGTTTAGTGCTAGTCGTGAATGTGTGGCTATTTCAGACTCACAGAGGAAATCACCAAGCGAGTTCAACTTATGGTCATTACAATGCTTCTCATTATGTCAATTATACTTCTATGCCACCAAGAGAGCTGAACAATTGAACGAAATTCTCCAAAAAGCAGTGAAGGATGCTTATGCCATGGGTCTAGACAAAGATGATCATGAAAATCCAAATCTTCTAGAAGTTGAGCTGAAAAGAAGACTTTGGTGGGATATTTGTGGTTGTGATACGTTCAGAGCATTATCATTGGGAGTAAAACCTTCAATCAGGTCATACCACTCGACCGTTCCATATCCTTCAAATGCAAATGATGAAGATATAACGTGTGATTTCATAAAGATTAGCTCCAATTCGATCCCAACTGATAACTCATTCAATATCTATCGTGCTCATATGATGAAGATCTTGAATGGTATATTTGAGACAAAACATCATAAACCGAAGAGGAATGTACGTAAACTAGACGATATTGAAAATCAAGTATTGAAAGGCTTATTGGAAATCGATATTGAATTATGTGAGACTCCCAAGAGTTGGTTTTTCCAGTTAGATAAGGATGGGAATCTTCCATATGTGAGTGATGTTAGAACTCATTTTCAACACCACATGCTGCATACTTGTATTTGCATCCACAGATTTAGAATTTATCAGAATTATCTGTCAGATGATGTTCCTATCGCATGGGAAGTGGCGATTTCATCAGCTAGGAATTTGTTCCATGTCTATAGAAAATTGAGAGCCATTTATGATTTGAGGAACCCATTATTTCTATCACAAATTCACCAGGCATTTACTGGATCAATAATTCAGTCAATGTTACTGTTATTGAGTCATAAAACTTCTTTGGATGATCAGACTGCTTTATATGAGGACGTAGAATTGATGTTGAGTGATTTCAAGATTTTAGGAGAAGAAGTTTTCATCTTAAAACCAGAAGTGTTGAAGGAAAGTTTCAAAGTCTTGAATGATTTGAAGAACATATTGAATAAGAATCTGATAGAGCTGGAAAAAGATCAAAAAGATATTGTTTCAAATGTTTTTGGTGGGAAGGACATGACTGAGAATTATTTGAAGAAATGTACAGTGTCATTCATTATTGACTCAAGAACACCAGGAAGTCAAGATGGTCAAGAGCAAGAACGTCGCCAACAAGCAGCTTATGATTACGAGAATCAGTTGGGCACTTTGGTCACAAATGAGTTGTTGGAGAAATCTATGGGGAATATTATGGACATTCATTCTGCAAAACACAAGAATGGCAATGCCAACAACACCCTCAGTGGTCATAATAACGTTGATACCAATGATAGTTTCCAAAACAGATTTAAAGCAGCAATCTTACCAACCCGAGCCGCAAATCCACCAACAGCAAATGATCAATTTCAACCAGTCAACTTGCCAACTGTTCCCGTCTCTGATGTGCATGATGAGAGTCTTAAAAATGGTTCTAGATTGAATAATGGTTATCTGAACAATGGTAGTTCAACTTCATCACACTATATCAATGGCAACAGCGGCAACGATAGCAACGATCACAACAAAGCTAATGAAGCTCCACATCAGCCTGATCATATCACTCTAGGTACACCATTTGACTTAAATTTCCAGGATGCAGATGCTTTTTGGAATGACATAGGGCAACAAGGTATTGATGAGTTGAGCAATATGTATCACTCTGAGTTCTCAGGTTATAAGATTTTCTGAACAACAATCACCACGCAGGAATATAGATAAGATGCAAGAAAATGGAACACATGTTGGCTTGTTCGAAGAAGTGGAAATTTCATTTTCTAGATACACATAATGAATATTACGGTAACCTTTTATTCTGGTTTACATAAATGATTAATTGGGCTTTTTTTTGTGTGTAGTTCAGGCCCGACAACACACCGAGTACCAATAGTGCAATGGTTGAGTGATTAGAGTGAGGAAATGTTTTCACTAACAAATTGTAGAGTACGTTCAAGAACAATCTCACAACATCGCTTAATTGGCTGTTTACGTCTTTTTAATGGCCGGCATCAAGTGACTACTAGCGCTTGAGTGACTCTAATTATAAGCTTGTGATGAGTGGCTGAAGAGCGGATTGCGGACTCATGAGCTAAAAGAGAAGAGTTGAACGAGGTTTCGAATGCCTCATGTTCGAAATATTTGAACTGTTGGTATAGAGCTCAACCTTTTCCCTAAAAGGGAAATCCCCGTTGCTGCCTAGCGACTAGGCTGGGCCCGCTCTCCGTTGGGAAGAGCATTAGCGGTGATTAGAAAGCCAAAACAGTAAAGTCAAACGATGGTGATTCAACTATCGAAGATTTACCCAAACCAAAACCACAAGAGACCAGGATGCCGAAATACGTGGTAGGAATAGATGTTGGAGGAACAAACACAGATGCTGTACTGTTGGATCCAAGCAGATCAGTCGACAATACATTTGTCGTGGCATGGAATAAGCAATTAACCACACCAAATGTCTCCAAAGGGATTGTGTCATCCCTTTCAAAATTGTTTCAAGGAGACACTGAGGTTTATAAGAAAGATGTGCTTTCTGTAACTATTGGCACCACGCACTTCATCAATGCTATAGTCGAGAGAGATCAAGCTAGACTGGAAAAAGTTGCAGTGTTGAGACTGTGTGGGCCTTACTCTCGTAATGCCAGCCCATTCACTGATTTCCCAAGAGATTTGGCCAATTTATTGAACGGTTATGTTGGGTATCTGAAAGGGGGGTTTCATGTTGATGGAAGTACCATTGATGACATTGACGAGATGGAAGTCATTCAACATGCTAAAGAGATTAGTAAATTAAAGATAAATGCTGTTGTGATTAGTGGAATATTTTCACCAGTGTTCAACCAACAAGAGTTGAAAGTCTTGAATATACTGCAAAGGGAACTACCTGATGCTGATATAGTTCCGTCAAGTGAATTGAGTGGTATTGGCCTACTTGAACGAGAAAATTTGAGTATCTTGAATGCCTCAGTGAAGAGGTTTGCCAGTAAGATCATCAAGATGTTCGCCAGAGCAGTTAAGGACAGTGGTATCAATGCACCGATAATGTTGACTCAGAACGATGGTACTGTTTTGACTGTTGATGAGGCACTTAGGATACCAATCAAGACATTCTCATCTGGTACCACAAACTCCATGAGAGGTGCATCATTCTTATTGAATAAGTTTGCTGGTCAAGCCGTGATAGTGGTTGATGTTGGTGGAACTACAACTGATGTTGGATTACTACTACCCAATGGGTATCCTAGAAAGACATCCTCTTATTCGTTGATTGGAGGTGTCAAGACAAGATTGTCTATGCCACAGGTTGAAAGTATTGGATTAGGAAGTGGCTCAATCGTTAGAGTCTACGATACTGACCGTGTAATTATTGGTCCAGACTCCGTAGGGAATGATTTTGAGAAATCTGTTGTTGGTGGTGGTAATGTGCTCACTACCTCAGATATTTCAGTATACAAAGAACTTGAAGGTCAGAGTGATGATGAACCGATTTATGCAATAGGAAACAAGAAGAATGTCAAGGATAAGGTCACACCTCACGCGCTGCAAAGTTATTCCAGGGAGCTCTCCCAGATTATTGAGGCAGTGATTGACCGAATGAAAACATCACCTCAGGATATGCCTGTCCTTTTGGTTGGTGGTGGTTCATTCATATTGCCAAAGGAAATAAAAGGAGCTTCTGAGGTCTGGAGACCCAGATATTATCAGATCGCAAATGCCATTGGGGCTGCTATTGGCAAAATAAGTGCCACCTCTCAAACTTTTGGTAACCCTGATGACCGGGACTCCATCATTGAATCGCTCAAGGGAGAAGCGTCAAATAAGGCTATATTGAGTGGCGCTTTGGAATCCTCCATTACAATTGTTGATGTTTCAACTGAGGATGTTCCATACACTAATCTGAGAAAATTTGAAGTGAAGGTGATTGCTGATGTTGACTACTCCAAGCTAAGCACAGTTGCTGTTTCATCTGAAGAAGAAACCCCGGAAAATGATGTTGATAAGGACGAGGTATACAAAAATGCAATGAGAGATGATCAATCAGACGTTCTAGTTGACTATGTGAAGTACAAACCATTCGTGAACAACAAGAAGGAGTGGATTATAAGCAGAACGGATTTAGAGTTTATCAAGATTGGAACATACATTCTGGGCTGTGGTGGAGGAGGTGATCCTTATCCACAATATCTAATATCCAGAAACGTATTGGAAAACGGAGGAGTAATGAGAGTTGTCGATGTTGATTATCGCAATGACTATTCATCCATATCAGTGGGGTTTGTCGGTACTCCAACGGTTGCTAATGAAAGACTACAAGGCACTGAAATCATCACAGCATACAATCTGTTGAATTTTGGCGATGAAATCGAATCAGTTGTCGGTTTAGAGATAGGCGGTGGGAACGGATTTCAGGCGTTGTTGTTAGGTGCTCAGCTAGATAAGAAGATACTGGATGCTGATCTGATGGGTAGGGCATATCCAATGATTTGGCAAATCACACCAGTTGTTCTTTCCAACGAAACCTTCTTTTCCCCTTTTGCATTCAGTGATGGAAATGGCAACGATGTTCTCGTGAAGAAGACGAAGTCCAATCAGCATGCTGAGAGTCTTATCAGAGTATCACTGAGTGAACTTGGTGGATTGGTTGGTATGGTTTCATTGATCAAAGATGCCCAATCTTTAGTTATCAAAAATAGTTACTCGTTAGCTTGGAGAATCGGGAGAGCTGTGTCGATAGCAAGACAAAAATCAGACATTGACAATCTTCCAGAGTACATTATAGAGTCAGTGAAGCCTACTACGGCCAAGAAATTGTTCCAAGGTAAGATCATAGGTATTGATAAAAGAGTTCAGAAGGGTTACTTTTTTGGAGAGGTAACAATTGAAGCATCAGATAAATCAAAGATGACTATTCCTTTTCAAAATGAAAATCTTGCTGCTAGACTTGAAGATGGGACTGTTGTTGCCTCAGTTCCAGATCTGATTGCTGTCATTGATGCTGGTACAGGTGAAGCTTTGGGAACTCCAGATTATAGATATGGGCTATTAGTCCATGTCCTTGCCGTTTCACCAAGTCACCATTGGACAGACACAGAAAAAGCTCTGAAACTCGGTGGACCTGAAGCTTTCGATCTTGATGACGTCCAGTATAAGCCTATCGGCCACTACGAGAAACCACTGAGTGTCATTGAGCAGTACTTTAACGACCAATAGATATCAAACACCACCTGAGTTCTACCAATTCAAGCAAAACGTAGGCAATTAACGTGGATTAAATACATACTCTTCACATATCTCTGTTGTCTCTGTAGTTTTCTTCAATCTACCGCTTTGTGTTGCGCGTACCAGATTTTGTGGAGGCTACAAAAAAGACCCAATGAAATGACTTCTTTAAATAAGCTTGGAAACCCGAAGAACTTAACAAAAACATTGAAAACTGAGTAAGACCCTTCATAAGGCGTTTGTGACTGGTATTGATTATTTGAATTACTTACTCGTCACGATATCGATTCTCAAGCGTGGGCTTTTAGTGGGACTCCGTACGACTGTTTTTCTTTGTCATTGACCCCTTAGATATTCATCATGCTTAGACGAGCAGTTCCATGGGCCAATCGAGTTGCTCTTCTTAAGAACAGCCTTAAATCATGTCAGTCATCCAATGAATTCTTTGCCAGATCTTTCAAATCATCAAACCGCTGTCTGGCTAGCGAAATGGATGCCTTTGAGCCAGAAAAACCTCAACTTCAGACATACTACATTGAAAAAGACAGCATCAACAATCCATTGGGTACCTATAAGCCTACTACACTGGTTGAAGATTACGAGTTCTTGGACGAGGACGCTAAAGATTCAATTGCCAGTGTGAAGGAGTACGAAGAAGCTGACGATGCTAAAATTAGACATTTTACGGTGAACTTTGGTCCTCAACATCCAGCTGCCCATGGTGTTTTGAGACTGATTTTGGAGTTGAAAGGTGAAGAGATTATTAGATCAGACCCTCATATTGGTTTATTGCATAGAGGTACTGAGAAATTGATTGAGTCAAAGACATATTTACAAGCTTTACCATATTTTGATCGTCT
Source organism: Wickerhamomyces canadensis (assembly GCA_003707015.3). NCBI lineage: Eukaryota > Fungi > Ascomycota > Saccharomycetes > Phaffomycetales > Wickerhamomycetaceae > Wickerhamomyces > Wickerhamomyces canadensis. The sequence continues at coordinate 198,861 of PPMU03000013.1, read as the reverse complement.
TGATTATGTTTCCATGATGACCAACGAGTTATCATTCTGTCTTGCTGTGGAGAAACTTTTGAACCTAGAAGTCCCTATCAGAGCTAAATATATCCGAACTCTTTTTGGTGAAATCACAAGAGTCTTGAATCATCTAATGTCAGTTTTGTCACATGCTATGGATGTTGGTGCCTTGACTCCATTCTTATGGGGGTTCGAAGAACGTGAAAAATTGATGGAATTCTACGAGGCCGTTTCTGGAGCAAGACTTCATGCTGCTTATTTTAGACCTGGTGGTGTCTCTCAAGATCTTCCTCATGGATTATTGGATGACATTTACATGTGGGCTACCCAATTTGGTGATCGTATTGATGAAACTGAAGAGCTGTTGACTGATAATAGAATCTGGAAGCAAAGAACAGTTGGAGTCGGTACCCTTACTGCGGAAGAAGCCCAAAATTATGGTTGCTCAGGTGTCATGTTGAGAGGTTCTGGAATCCCATATGATGTTCGAAAGGCCCAACCTTATGATGCGTACGACCTCGTTGATTTTGATGTGCCAGTAGGAGTCAACGGTGATTGCTATGATCGTTATCTAATCCGTATGGCTGAGTTCAGACAGTCTTTGAGAATCATTGAACAGTGCTGCAATGATATGCCTCCTGGTCCAGTCAAGGTTGAAGACTATAAAGTCTCACCACCACCAAGATCTTTAATGAAGGAAGATATGGAAGCATTGATTCATCATTTCTTGTTGTTCACCAAAGGCTATGCAGTACCACAGGGTGAATCTTATGTCCCAATTGAAGCACCAAAGGGTGAAATGGGTGTTTATCTAGTCAGTGATGGCTCAGAAAGACCTTACAAGTGTAAAATCAGAGCCCCAGGGTTTGCCCATTTGGGTGCCTTCGATCATATCGCTAGGGGCCATTTCCTACCTGATGCGGTCGCTATTATTGGAACCATGGATTTGGTCTTTGGTGAAGTCGATCGCTGAAAGTCCAATTTATTTATTTATTTATTTATTATTTATTTATTCAAGCCTATTTATTCCACCTATTTATTGATCTGAGTACACACCAAGGCACACATTGTTTTATTTAATCAATACATATATATATAGCTACATCTATGGATTGTGTCTTTTTTGTTGGTAGTTTGAATAGATTTAAAGGTATTCATAGGTTTACGATACAAACAGATAAAAGTCCTTTATTAACGCAATGTGTACTTCATCATGATTTTTCATTCCGTGAAGAACCAAGCGTTGACGCAGAATCAAAAGAGGAATCATCGTCATCAAACATCTTCTCCATAAACACACTTGGTGGCCTACTTTTTCTTTTTGCTGGCTCAGAGTATGCCTTCGTGTGATCAGAGTTGGTTCCTGAATAAAGTGTACGAGGAGATTCAATTGGAGAATTCTCCCAAGAATCAAAACCAAATGCAGCATTCCCGCTCATATTAGGCATTGTCAACATCCCCGTTGGTGAGATGAATAAAGAGCCTCTAGAGGCTCTTGAAATGGCATTCCTATATGTTCTGCCAGCACCTCCTCCAGTCTGAGTGTTCAAGAATTCCATAGAACTGTTCGAGTGAAGAAGATTTATGGTTGATGTGAAGTTCAATGAGTAAATGGAAGGTGGTCTGTTGTACCCTTTACTACTTTGAAATACGTCTGGGTCATAATCAAATGCATCTAGTTCTTTGGATTCAATGTTTGCAGTCTTGGCTCTCCTAGAGGAAACACAGAACATAGTGAATCTGGTGATCAATATTGAAAGAAATATGGCACCAAGAACCGCACCAACAGCAATGAAAGTTAAACCGAAAGGAAGGGTCTCTATGTGAACGTTAGGATTCGAGCTGACTCCTGTTGGTACGACTGGGGTGAATGTAACACTATAAGAACTTGAAGATGCGGTATGTGATGAGGAGGCTGTGATTTTTGGCATAGAGGTTGTGGACGTGACTTTCTTGGAGGAAGATGTAGATGATGATGTAGTACTTATCGAAGGAATTGAAGTAGAAGAGTGGGTGGACTTTGAAGATGACGCCTTGGCTGATGATGAGGAACGTGAGGATGCTGAGGTTGACCTAGTTGTTGATGATGATGCAGTTGTTGATGATGATGCAGTTGTTGATGTTGATGACAGTGTAGATGACGTCTTGGAGTTACTAGAATTCTGAGAAGTAGACGTGGTTGACGAGACTGTGTTTGAAGTCGATGTTGAGGTTGAGGAAGCAGAACCATCACCAAGCACTAATAGTGGAAGCAGCACTAACGCGACTGTTAGTTTGTTGTGTACTTTCATAGTTAGATTGTCTTTTGATCTGATTAAACTGAGTGATTGAGATGAAATTGAAAGCGGATTAGTTAACAAAAGAGTGAGCAGATGGTACTTCAAGATGAGTGAGTATGTCGCACAAGGGTTCAAATGAGTGTGGGTTGCAACTGGGTCTTTGTTTCTCTTTGATCAACACAGAAAGATTTGGCCCAAATTCTCAACGGGAAGAAAGAAGAAAACATTGTTCAAGAGCGTGTTTCGATCACCAGAAATCCCAATCATCACCTACCTCGAAGGGACAGGTATTTTTGTCTATTCCTTGAAGGCACAACAGAGATGCAGCGAAACGCAAACAAAAGCAGCGAAATTGATCATACGCGTCGCCGTCGCGTAAAGAATTTATCGCGTTTCTGGGAGCACCTAAATCGGGATTCGTGAATGTGGAAACAAGTCCGAAGTCGTACTAACTACGTTATAGATCATTGGTCTAATAGTGACATTTATCTATACAGTAGATCAAACTAAAACCTCCAGTTTTCATCAGCAGACTCGATAGCCCAGGTGAACTTTTCTCTCAGTGTCTTTGTGAAGATTTTCTCAATTGGAACATTGTATTTCTTGCAGAAAACAACGGATAATCTTGGATCGATATAGTTGATCTTGGAAGTACCCAAAGCAACTTGAGAGTTGTCCTCCTTGTCCTTCATTTTCAAGGTTGTGTTCTCAATTCTACTTTCCAGCTTTTCAATCTGGTTCTGCAATTTCTCAACTGTAGCGTTGTCAGGAACTTCAGGCTTGCCAGTCTTCAGCTCCTTAGCAAATTGACGTTCTAGCTGGTCAACTTTTTTCAGAGCTTCTTTCAGCTCTGAGGCAGGTAATGGATCTTCTTTGTTCTCTAGTCTTTTCTCGTTATCTCTCTGAAACTTCTTTTCCACTTTGGTTCTTTCCTTCTCGATAAATAGCTTCTGAATGGTGGCAGTATCTTCATCAGTTAAGTCATCGATCTCCCTGAAGTACTCTGGTTTTTTCTTTTTGAGGTTTTTATCGAGCTGTAATATCATCTTTTTGTATCTGATCTTTTGCCATTCCATTTCTTTGATGTTGTCAGTAATCTTTTGCATTGAAGCTGCGTGACCTTTGGTCACAGTCCTTTGATGGTTACATAAAATGGCAACCGTTCTATTAGCAGCGTTAAATTTCATGACTTTCTCAGCAACAGTGCCTTCGTTAGGAATAAGATCCAACTGATCTTGCATAGTTTTAGAGGCATTATAGGTACGGAATACCTTAGCAGTTAAACCAGGCATATACTTTTGTAGCTGTTTGTTCAGAAGTGGTGGATCAATACGATCAAATAGATCATCACCAGGTTTTTTTGGTTCTTTTTTGAAGATTTTCAAGTTCTTGAAAACTTGCTTGTCAACTTGAACCTCCTGGTAGAATCTAATGGAATCTTTACCCAAGAAATCAAAAATAACAGTGTTTGGAGGAGTTAGCGTGATATGTTCATATCTTAAGGAGCAGCAACCCACAGTATCAGCTTCATCATCTGACTTCTCACCACCGGCTCTCAAAGCGAAGACATCGATTAGATAAGTAGCAGTAGCAAGCTGTCTGTTTACCATTAGACCATCTTTCAAGAGGGTTCTATAATCGGCTCTAATCGCTTCAATGTGTTTTTTCAGCTCTCTAGCTTTCTCAAATTTCTTGAAATCACTCATACCCTTCAATGAAGAGTTTGCCGCAAACCTGACGTACTTGAAAGAGTTCAATATATTCTCTCTCCACATGGCCAACCACGAGACAGTGTTATCGTGCTGAATCCCACCCCATTTGTGACCTGGAGGAGGCAATGGAATCTCTGCTTCTTTTCCAAGATTTAAGATAACATCTTCTGGTTGAACACGTCTTTTCAATTTACCAGTCTTTGGATGTGCACCACGACCTCTAAACAAACCAGGTGGTTCAACTCTGAAGTTACCAACTTGTTCTTTTCTTCCGTTAATCAAACATGTTTTATATGGCTCCTCAAGTGCTTCTTTCTCTAGTTTGAGTTGCTTCTTCTCTGCTTTAGACATATTTTTCTTCTCCTCTTTCAAAATTTCAAAATAATTGAACATTTTGGAGAAATCACAGCGATCGAAGTCAGTTATCTCCACATTACAGCCACCACTTTCCTCCAGAACTTTGAGAAAATCATTGAAGAAGTTCTTCTGAAACACAGGGTTCTTCCCGTGGTCAGTTTCCAGCAATGCAGCATAGAAACCAGCAACCTCTTCAGCTGCTGGAGGCAAATCAACAGGTTTTCCATCGTAGTAAAGCTTGACGTGGGAAGGCAATGGTTCGTATTCAGGAGGGAATATAACACCATTGTGTGAAAGGGTTTCCCACTTGATTGTATCATCGTCTTTCTGTTCTTCCCACCACTTGTACACTTCGTCTTCTTCACCATCTTCGTCTTTGATGTCTGGAGTTTCTTCTTTCTTCACTTTCCCATTCGAGGACTTGGACTTCGCTTGCCTTGCTTCCTTTTTTGGTGTTTCTGATTTCACCTTCTTGGTCTTTTGGCCTGAAGAGGATGTTGACGCTTTCCGTTTAGTGGAAGTTGATTTCTTCGTTTGGCTCAGCGCAGTATCGGAATCATCATCAGAGTTCCTAGCACCGTTATGGTCCATCAAGGGAGCTCTTTTTGAAAGTGGAGCATCATCTTCGTAGTCGACATCGTCCTCAGATTTTACTTTGGCTAAATGTAAGTCCTGTTAGTTTTATGATGCTACGTGGTAACCAAAGAAGACACGAAAACTAGGGCAAACTCTGACATTGAAATTATACCCTGATTCAAGATCTTTTCGGCAAATTTTTCTTCAAAAAACACTTACTTCTCACTCTCTTTGAGAGCACTACTTCATCGTCAGTATCAGAACTCATTTCCCTGCTAAACTCTGAAAATGGCAGCGTGATGGATGATTCTCAAAAATTTAGCTTTTCTAGTGAATTCTCATCTGCATCACGTGAAAAACAGCTGACTATCATGTGATCAGATTCAATCTTTTGGTTATGAAACGGTAAATGGTCAAGAATAAATTATAATGATCATATAGGTTTGTATCAAGTCATATTAGCTGATATAGGATCAGAGTCTCGCTCATATTTGTTAGTTGATCGTACATGTATTACTGTGATTAGCTGAAGATAGTTGGTAATGATAATTCAACTTCAGCTGATCACGTGAGCAGGGGAGTACGCAACAATAGCTGTTGGAATGATCATACCCGCGATCTACAACTACAATAGTATTTCTACGGCTGAAGACCTGTGAATCCTTCTGAGTCTTGTTACAGCTTCGGTATTACCCAGAAACAGAAAAGATGTCCCAGAGCCTGAGTTTAGCGTTGCAGGTTGTGAGTTTGTTGACTATTCGCTGTATCTGTCTAAACGCACCAGTGCTTCATAACGGATGCTTCTGCGATGTTTACAAATTTCCCGATTCGGGCATGAGATCGAGGAAATGAAAACAAAGAGGTTTGAGCGACTCTTGAACTGAGTGAACAAATAAAACTGCCAGAACTTCCAAAGTTTTCCCTCTTTCCCAGCTTCAGCTTCACAGAACTGCAGTCAGCATATCCCTAGCTCCAGTGAGACAGCATATCTGGCAATCATCCCAATTGCTATCCATCATCACCCCAACAGCTACATAATCTGTGTTCACATTCTTTTCATACCGCAGATTCTTGAAATTTTCGCTTTGGCTTTTTTTATAGACTTGTTTTTGTGTTAAAATTGAAGCGCTGTGATCTTACCAACCATATAGAAAAGATCAGACTGCCTTCATCCTCCCATTGAACTTCTGAAATATCCCGCCTACACATCGCTCTTGTTCAACATGGCTGCTGTTAGAGGTCAACCACTTCAGGCGCTAGGAGCCAGAGAGCTCAATACAAGAGCCCAGCAACATATCACTCCATTGAAATCAACGAGGAAGCTTGACCAGGTTGTAGAAGTCAGAGAAGCTGACCATGCCCAACCAAAAGACAAAGGAAAGAAGAAGAAAGAGAAACTATCTGCTTTGTGCAAGACTCCACCGTCATTGATTCGCACACGAACTGGTAAAGGCTACAAAAGAGGAAACTTCCTAGGCGAAGGTGGGTTTGCCAGGTGCTTTCAGATCAAAGATGATAGCGGTAAGGTCTTTGCTGCTAAAACTGTCGCTAAAGCTTCAATCAAGAGTGACAAAACCAAAACCAAGCTTTTATCTGAGATCAAGATCCACAAAAGTATGTCACATCCAAACATTGTCCAGTTCATTGACTGTTTCGAGGACGACATCAACGTTTACATACTTCTAGAAATATGTCCCAACCAATCATTGATGGACCTGTTGAAGAAAAGGAAAGCTTTAACTGAGCCAGAAGTTAGATTTTTTATGACCCAGATAATAGGTGGTATTAGATACATGCACACCAGAAGAGTGATTCATAGAGATTTGAAGCTAGGTAACATCTTCTTCGACCCAGACATGAACCTAAAAATCGGCGACTTCGGTCTTGCTGCCGTTCTACAAGCTGACAATGACAGAAAGTATACCATTTGCGGAACACCAAATTACATCGCACCTGAAGTTCTAACTGGTAAAACTGTTGGTCATAGCTATGAAGTTGATATCTGGTCAATCGGTGTTATGATTTATGCTTTGTTGGTAGGTAAACCTCCATTCCAATCAAAAGATGTTTCTTTAATCTATGAGAGGATTAAAACCAACGACTTTGGATTTCCAGAAGACAAACCAATCTCAGAGGCAGCTAAAGTGCTTATAAGTGATATTTTGACAACAAACCCGTTGAAAAGACCAACATTGGATGAGATTTTGGATTACGAGTTCTTCAAAGGACCTTTCCCAGATAAAATCACAGTCGAAACTTTGGTTTCAACACCAGATTATAGTGATTTGGACAGACTGCAATCACAAATTAACTTTATGTCTGCTAAAAGAAATGCTGGTCTTATCCACTCATCACAGAAAAACCCAGTGGAAATTCTGAAAACTGATCTAGAATCAGAAAAGGCAAAGACCATATTACCACAATCGTTGTCACCTGGTAATACGAAATACAAATATAAAGAAGTCACAGACCCTGTCGTTAGATCCCGAAAGTTTGAGGAAACCGGATATGATCTCGGTAAAGCTAGAAGAATGGAGGGTGAAAGAGCTGATTATAAGAAAACAAAGGAAAATTCCCCAAGCCTCTCTGTTGCAATCCTAAAACAAGAGTGTACCAATACATTGAATGGTATTGCAATTGCTGAACGTCAATCAAGAATGAGATCTGGAAGTAAAGTGCAGGAAACAGATCTGAAAACTCCTATTCTTATCAGTAAGTGGGTCGACTACTCAAACAAACATGGTTTCTCTTATCAGCTTTCAAGTGACGATATGGGTGTTCTATTCAATGACGGTACAACACTGCTTCGTGTGAACTATAGTGACAGCTTTTGGTTCATCTCGAATGATCCAGCCGAGGGTTGGTTAGCTTCTGAGTACAAATCTGGTCACATTCCTCATGAACTATCCAGACAGGTTGAAATTGCCGATTTCTTTGCCAGATACATGAAAACCAATTTGTGTAAAGTTTCAAATGATGAAGACTCCCTGATGGAACATGAAGAGATGTTTTTGAGAAGATATACCAGAGATGACTTGTTTGTTATGTTTGAGATGAGTAACGGCTCCATCCAATTCAACTTCAAAGACCATCATAAGATTTGCATATCACAGACAGGATCTGTTATTACATATATCTCCCCGGATCGTAACTCAGAGACATGTTTACTTTCAGCTGTTCTGAGAGAGGGATGCTTCCCAAACGTACAGGAGGATATTGGTTTGAGAGAAAAGATTGAAATAATCAAAGGAGCGTTGAGAGAGAAGATTAACAGCTAGCTTCAAGATCAATATACCATACTGCTTCTTTAGTACATTTCTTATAATACCCAAGCTTGTCTCTTTCTTATAGCCTGCTCTCACAACTGACTCTTTTGTGTCAATTACCTCATGTATAATAATAATTAATGGAAGACTAAACTGTACTGTAGGTTTCCAACCCCATCTTGAATGAGATCTACGATATATCGATGTAATTAACACATCGATTTTATTATACAGAATTTCCTCCTTAAGTTGGAACACAGAAGTTTCAATCCACCAATAGTCTTTTCATTTCTTATTGATAATCAGCAGCCGGTTGTGCGTAAGAGTTCAACTCCCACTCCTTTCTGAAGCTAGATTTTAGCTTCTCTAGCTGCATGATGATGGCATGACATGCATTCTTCAGAGCATCTCTTGGTTGATAACCCTCTTCAGTTTGGATTCTCATCACGAATTTGGCAAATAAAGGATGTTCAACTTTGTAGGCAGCGAATAAAACTCTTTCATCTTGTAACAGCTGTGCTCTCAGAAGGTTTCCGAGCGTATGATCTTCTTTCTCGAAAGTTATGATGGCAGCGTTGGCAACTTTTGGATCTGGATCAATCGTAAGTCTGAAAAGTTTGGTTAGTTAATATCTCATCGTGAGTGACAACATGGGACCCATTGATGACCTTGAAAGTAGAACAAAACATACTTTGATACACCATCAGGTAGAATGAAAAGCTCAAAACGATCAGGAGCATTCATTTTAGGCTATATTTGTGTTTATTATGGAGAATTAATAGGGACAACTTACTGCCATATGCTTTCTTTGTTGTGGTTGATGTTCTGAAAACTTCAAAAGCGGGCCGTGTGCGCGTAACAGTAATGTCATGTGACTTGAGCATGCACACTATATATGCTGGACGAACCAGTCTTCCGAGGAACAATTAATTACCCGGCTCAGTCGCTCTTGAGTGTGATGTGCCACTTACCAAAAGCTTTTGCTGGTTTTAGTAGGAACACCAAAAACGCAGTGGATTGATTGTTCACAAACATTTTGGGCAAAGGGGTTTCACATCAAGAGAAAACCTCATAGCTGTTTTCATTTAATTTGCTATTTGTTCATTGTCTATCTGCTCTAGCCATCGCTGCAGACACACTTCCTTTACTCGCTCAAACCTTAGGATCCCCTTTATTTCTGTTTTGATTCCTCGAACAAAGACAGATCGAAGAGAGTGTTATCCTTAAGCTTTGTCCAGATATTCATTTGAACCTTTGGTGAACATTACGAAGACATCAAAACCAATAGCTCACCAGGTCATATACCAACCAACAGCAGCACACGATGTCCGAATTTTGGAGTGAAAAAGTTGAAAACTCTGATAGTAAGAGACCTGGGATTCCAGCTTTACCAAAGTAAGTGTTGTTAAGAGATACTTTTATAGTTCAAGGCATGGAAGACAATAGAGTGCTTCGACACCTATTGTCCCCATGGCAAGAACCTCTATAAGCTAAAGTACTAACGCTTTGGATTTCCCTAGTCGTCAAGGTGCCCCACCAGTCCTTCCACCACCCGCAATTCCTTCAGCGCATTCAAGTATGGAGTCAGGTATGTTTTAGTGTTGTCGATCATTCGAGAAGAAATAGTCGAAAGGAGTTGGATCGTTGAAGTCTAAGAATGCCAAATCACTATCTTTCAGATCTATTACTTTTGCCTCAAAATCGACGAGAATTTCAGGGCTCATTGTGGTCGGATTTTTAGTGAGGTTTGTACTAACACTATTGCTTATAGGTGGATTCTTCAAGTTACCCTCAATTGGAAACCTGCCAAACTCAGTGATTTATGGTATGAACTCCATAGGAAATGGTATCAATGCAGTAAGTACTTTTTCTTTCCCTTTTTGTTACATCAAAGCGTATTAACATGATTTTAGCCACCACCATTCGGTAATAAACCACTGATATCAAATCAACAACCTCAACAAACACAACAGTCCCAGCAACTTCAACAACAGCCACCTCAATCTCAACAACAACTTCAGCCACCCCAGCAGCAACAGCTTGCATCTCAGCAAAAGCCAAAGACCGATGGAGGGGCAAGTATGTCCTCATTCTACAGACCTTTGAACGTTAAGGATGCGTTAAATTACTTGGATCAAGTCAAGAATCAATTTCAAACTCGTCCTGATGTGTATAATCACTTCTTGGATATAATGAAGGATTTCAAAAGTCAGTCGATTGATACGCCAGGTGTCATTGAAAGAGTCTCCACTTTATTTAGAGGTCATCCGTCTTTGATTCAAGGATTCAACACCTTTTTGCCTCCAGGGTACAGAATTGAGTGCTCCACTGATCCTTCTGATCCCAACTCAATCAGAGTCACCACTCCTCTAGGCACCACCACAACCATAGCTGAACCAAAGCAGAAATCAGTAAATGGTGAGCATCTGGTTAACGGTTGGGGACTGCAGTCAAATGCAAGCCCATTTGCCCCTGGTGGACCTCAAGTCAATCAGAATGATCCAAGAAAATTCTTCGATGGTCAAAACCCAGAGTTACAGAAAGGCAGACAGTATAGCTCTTCTAATTCCATTGCCCCTCATGAGGGTTTTGGTACCGTTGATCAGCAACAAGCTCAGCAACAGCATCATCATCACCATCAACAGGCTTCGATTTCGGATTTACAAGCTGCTGCTAACAGAGGAAATAGTACTGGTGCTTCGACTGATCGTAAACAAGGCGGTCCAATTGAATTTAGCAATGCTATTAGTTATGTGAACAAGATCAAGACTCGTTTTTCCAATCAACCAGATATATACAAGCACTTCCTGGAGATTTTGCAGACTTATCAAAGAGAACAAAAGCCAATCTCTGAAGTCTATTCCCAAGTCACGCTGTTGTTCCAGCATGCTCCTGACTTATTGGATGATTTCAAACAATTTTTACCTGACACCAGTGGGCCAACTGCAGGTGGATTGATACAGTCCCAAGGTCAGCAAGGAGACTATTATGGTGGGCAGCCTCAGCTTCCTCCTGTTGGAAACTTTTCCGCTCCATCATCGGGGGGTGTTGCCACTGCCAAAGGCAAAACATCTGAGGTTTATGATCCGACCAAACTCAACAAGGACATCCCAGTCTCAAGTGTGAGAGGCAGCGTCACCGCAACGAGCCGTAAAGTTGGCGAGGAGACTGCTCCTACACTGGTTCCTGGTATCCCTGAGCCAGTTGAACCACCAAGCAAGACTTCGACATTGTCGGAAGAGATTGGATTCTTTGATAAAGTTAAAAAGGCAATCGGAAGCAAGCAAAGTTACAATGAATTCTTGAAGATTTTGAATCTTTACACCCAAGATATTATTGATAGAGATGTTCTGGTCGAAAGAGTAGAAGGATTCATTGGTTCACACCCTGATTTGTTTGACTGGTTCAAAAGTTTTGTTGGGTTTGATGACAAGCCTTACCACATTGAGAACATCACGTTCAAGAAACATCAACTTGATTTGTTACTTTGTAAGCCATACGGTCCAAGTTACAGAAAGCTACCAAAGGTTGAAACCTATATGCCTTGCTCTGGTAGAGATGATATGTGCTGGGAAGTTTTGAACGATGAATGGGTTGGTCACCCAACTTGGGCTTCTGAAGATTCTGGTTTTATTGCCCATCGTAAGAACCAATATGAAGAGATTTTGTTCAGAATCGAAGAAGAAAGACATGAGTATGATTTCTACATGGAGTCCAACTTGAGAACCATTCAGACCCTTGAAACAATTGCCAATCGAATCGCCAATATGACCCCTGAAGAGAAAGCAAATTTCAGATTACCAAATGGCCTAGGTCATACTTCTCAAACTATCTACAAGAAGGTGGTTCGTAAAATTTATGGAAAAGAGAAAGGTTTCGAAGTTATTGATGCCTTACATGACAATCCTGCAGTTGCTGTTCCTGTTGTTTTGAGAAGATTAAAGCAAAAAGATGAGGAATGGAGAAGAACTCATCGTGAATGGAATAAGGTTTGGAGAGAGATGGAACAAAAGGTCTTTTTCAAATCTTTGGATCATTTAGGGTTGACATTTAAGCAGACTGATAAGAAACTGCTCACCTCCAAACAGTTGATCTCTGAAATCAGTACGATAAAATCTGAACAAACAAACAAAAGATTGAATCCTCTTACCCCAAAACCTCAAAAGCAATTGGATTATGACTTTCATGATAACGAGATTCTCTATGATATCATCAAGCTGGTGTTCGTGTTTTTGAGTTCATCGAGCTCGTACTCTTCAAATGACAAGGAGAGACTATTCGACTTCCTCAAATCATTCATCAAGTTATTCTTTTCGATTGATTCTGAAGAATTAGACGCCTCAGTCAATGCAAGACTGAATATAAAGGCTCTTACTCCAGAACAGAAACAGGACGCTGATTCAGAGAAAGCACCTGAGGGTCCTCTATCAAGTCCGGGTTCCTTAAGTGAAGCTGATAGCTCACGTAAGCGTCACCGTGAACCAGACTTATTGAAAGATGTGCTGAAGAAGTCAAGATTGAACAGAAACGTCAAAGATGACACTCCAGAGAGTTCGGTATCCCCAAGTCATGACTCGATTCCTGAAGATGATCTTTCAAATAATAAAGCTAATGAGGATGAAGAAGATTTGACTCAGGCCATCGATACCTGGGTTCAAACTGCTACCTCAGAGTCACAGAATGGAAGCACTGCCAACGCTGATAGAAAGATTTTCAACTTATTTGGTAACACTAACATTTATATTTTCTTTCGTCATTTAAGAGTTCTATACGATAGATTGTTGGAAGTGAAGGAACTAAACGAGGAGGTTACAAATGATATCAAGAGTCGTTCAGATGTTCAATTTGCCAAGGACTTGAACTTGATATCAAACCAATTGGCCGACCTTGGATTGGAATTTGCTAAAGACGATGCATACACTCAACTGTTAAGCCTATCAGAAAGACTCATTGCTGGCGATGTTGAACATCAGTGGTTTGAAGAATCACTACGTCAAGCCTACAGAAACAGAGCATTCAAGCTTTATACGATTGACAAGGTTACTCAGGCGCTGGTTAAACATCTCCACTCCATCATTGCTGATCCCCGCTCTTCAGAGATCATGGTGCTATTTGAGAATGACAGAAAATCCGCCAGCACAAGCGCAAAAGATCAGATCTTATACCGTAACTCTGTCAGGGAACAAATGAATCCAGATGAGAACATGTTCAGAATCTCATTCAATCAAGCGGAAGGTCATGTATCCATCGAATATGTTGCTTTAGATGATCTAACGTTGAATGACCATAAATCTGATGAAGAAAAATGGAGCTACTACTTGACATCTTATGTCATTGCACATCCAACTGAAGGTGTTAATGTTAGTGAGGTCAGATTACCATTCACCAAATCCTATGATCTTGAAGACGTTGATGAAGCTGATTTAGAAGGGTACGCGGACTCTCAACTGAAGATTCAAATATCAAAAGAAAACTACAAATTGTTTTTCGTACCGGGAACTCATGACGAGTTCACTAGATTGTCAGTCTATAACTCCTCTGCTAAGGCACTAACTAGAAATTATGAGAAGTTGGCTAAAAAGTTTGATGATAAACTAACAGGAACTGCTGAGGAAGCAGAAGATGCTAAGGTTTTGTTAGATGAGTCTAATCAATTATTCCAAGCTCTCGTTGAAGATCCACAAAAATTTAAGCAGTTGGTGAAACAGAAGAATGAGTCACTGGAGAAAGAAGCCAATACAAAGGAAAACGATGAGGACCAAGACCAAACCATTGAAAAAGCGGATGAGACCTTGCCAGACGCTAGTATAGCTGTCAAGAAAGTAAACCCAGCAATTGCCTCGGTGCTTGAGCAAGACGTTACTGTTGATGCTGATTCCACTATTCCTCAAGATGACACTGAAGTAAAAGGTAATGACACCACTACTGAAGAAAATGCTGATGTTGAGGACAATAATGTTACGGATACCACTAGTATAATACCAGAACAGTCCAAGACTACTGAGACAGTCGACAAGGATGGTGATACTAGAATGGAATGACTGAGGAACGAAGGTGATGTTTATTACAAAAAAAAAGAAGTATTGTTATAGTATAGTTCTGTTCATTTCATGTAGCTGTGTGAGATCAGGAATCAGGATCAACACCAAAATCAGCAATACTCTCTCCGTATTCATTACACCAATGATCTATGTTTTTCGTTTCTGAGCTGGTTAACTGATCTTGAGAGCCTACATCATGATATCCATCAGGAGGCCAAGGGATGGAGCTTAGATCCTGCTCAGAGCCATCGCTCGGGTCAATAACATACTCATTCTTGGGATATGTTATTCCATCACCTAAAGCGGACCCCCAAGGTAACATCCAAGTCCATGGATAACCCCATGCGTTGACTAGGTTTTTCCAAGGGTTCAAATCATAGGGAAACACAATGTCATCAATGTCTATTGGAGAGGAGCTCGTTTCGCCATCATTGTCTTCATCTTGATCCTTCACCATCCTATGCACAGAAGACCATGTGGAGATAGACTGCAACTCTCGACCATTGAACAATTCATAGTTGTGTTTGATCTTTTCAATGAATCTGGCACTTTTTATGTGGGATTCGATTCTCTCATATTCCCAACTTTCAATTTGTGTCATTCCAGTGAATGCTATGGAATAAAGCCATCTTAGAGTCATTGTTCCAACTGTGACCAGTACCAGAAGACTGAGTGGTGTTAAAATTATAACAGCTGTCAATTCCAATTTTGACGTTAGATAGATGGGTAGTTCTCTATTCTGCCATAAGGCATAGACTCTTTTGCATAGATGCACGAAAGCATAACCATTTGTGTAATCAACCCAGAGTAGAAATCTTAGAAAGTGAGGCATATTATCATGTCCAATGCAGTTTGCGATCCAAGGACAGTGATGATCCATTCCAAGTACACATTTACGACATGTTTTGCAGTGATGGGTTCTTTCCGGTTTGAAGTGTTCACACTTCTTGCACCATTTCCTCCACTGGGTTGGTAGTGGCTCGAAGTTCTTAGGAGGAGATCCAGGGTCTTTGAAAATTGCCATTATATAGCTGATCCACAAGATAGTCAAACATGACTGGAACCATATTTGTTCAGTGGTTGATAGATATTTGCGGAATATCAACAAGTGTCCTCCATATCCAATTGATGAGATCAATAAGACGGGAATCTGAAGGGACTGTTAGCGGACAACGGGTTCTTAGCGATTTTGTGGAAGTAACATACACCGATACCTAGAGAAGGGGGCAGATCCCAAGCCATTTTTAGCCTGTTAGTCTCTCGTTTCTTTGGAGAATCTCTTGATTTGAACATACTAGTTAAGAAAAAGCCCATAGCACTAGAACTGCCCGTACCAATACTGAAAAGATATATAAAGCTACTGCAATATCCAACACAGAGAGAGAAACAACGCTTAAGTAGCAGATGCTTTGAGCCAACAATATGAGCACGGTATCAAACCAAGAGCCACAGAGAATCCCGCAGCAGACAGTGAACTCATCACCAGCTTCTTCAACTCTTCCAACCCAAGCATATAGTCAAGGACAGTCTCCACAGCGACATGGGAGAAGTAGAAAGAAGGCAAAAACCACTGAGAAGGCAAACCTGCCTACACAGCCAAAGCCAACTGGTCAGGCTGGAAATAGCCATCCATTGATCTTTTGGGATTGTTCCAACATCAAATTTGTTCCTACTGTACAAAAAGTCAAGAAACTGCACATATACGATTTTGACAATACTCTATTCAAGTCGCCCTGTCCCAATCCAAGCCTATACAATGAGTCTACAACTGGATTGTTGTGCAGATCGGAGCCTCTAAATGGAGGCGGCTGGTGGTCAAATCCCCTAGTGTTAAGAAATGTTGGCGAAGGGTGGGATATTGAGAAACAACGCGGATGGGAATCTTTTTGGAATGAAGATGTGGTGGATCTGATGAAAATCTCCACCAGTGAAGAAGATACATTGACCATTGTTATGACTGGTAGGAAGAAGGATCTTTTTTCAGGGCTTATTACTGAGATGTTGACAACCAAAGGCCTGGCATATGATGCATTAATCTTGAAGCATAGTGGATTCGATGAGACCTTAACGTTCAAAAATCAGGTTCTTATAGATATACTTCAATATTACTATAATATCAACCATGTTACATTCTACGACGACAGGAGAAGTCAGTTAAATGGATTCCAAGCTTGCTTGAATGAGTACGTCGAAGCTGTGAGACCCGATTTGACTTACTCGTTGATTCCGGTGTTCACACAAGTGACATATCTTGACCCAAAAATTGAGAGACAGTTGATTGAAGAATACGTGGAGTATCACAATGAAGTCGTTGAAAGTGGGAAGTCAGAAGCTGATTTTGGCAAGGTGGCATTAAGGAAAGGTTTCTTCTATTCAGCTTATGTTATTGAGACTGAAAGCAAGGCAGAGATTATCAAATATGTTCTGGAAAAGTTCTCCAATATATTGACACCTGAAGTGTTAACATACTTGAGATTTCAGCCAAATTTCATCCCAATATCAAGGTCTAAACTCAACAAAGAAGCTGCGAAACTTTTAAGTGACAATGAGACAATTGAATGGAAAGTCACAAAATTTGGCTACTGTGAACAAAATCTTTTTGTGGTTCAGGTTGAATCATGGAACGAGAATGGTGTTGATGAAAGGCCACCAACACAACTAACTCCACCATTATTGGCGATTGCTGGAAAGGGGAAATCGCAAGATACATCGATAGAAGAGTTTATGAAAGTAGAGAAGTATAATTGGATTCCTGTGACTGACCAAGTCATAATTAGATCGACGTTTGGCCATATCTTCAAGTTGAAAGTTGCCTCGCAGAATAGACATGATCATGGTTCGAGGGGCCAGAAAAGACCAAGAACAGCTAACCAATAGACCCTACAAGAGTATTAGGTGTGTGCTCACTCACTTATCAATACACACGTCTAATTTCTAAGCTTTGTAGGGATACACCGGCCAAGTCAATACACGGAAAAGCATAAACTAAAAGGCACTAAGACTATCCAATCGTTCTCTTCAAATTGAGAAGAACAATAGTACTTTCATTTCTGCACAAAAACGGCACCACAAGGTAGAAGGTTAAACAATACCAAGAGGGATTTGACAAGATGTGCAAGATAGTTATACAGTGAGATTCATAGACAGTAAAACCATCACTACTGTGATATCTTAAACTGCCAACGTTTCTCGAGCTCTTATAAGTTGATGAATATTTAAAATACAGATGCAAAAAGGCTCGAGAAAAATTTTCCTCCTCTATATTTGAAAAAGGATGGTGTTTGGATGTTTACACTCCCTCGCGAAAATCGAAAAGGTAAATCAGTTAAACGCGTCGCTACAGCACTATTTATGAGCTTCAGAACAAGCCTAAACCCGTCAATTCGAAACCATGGAAGCTCACAACATCACGGTGGTGTGGCATGATAATAATGAACCTGTTTATAGTGTCAATTTCCAACCAAGTAAGGATGGGAATGCTTCCGAAAGATTAGCAACAGGTGGTGGGGATAATAACGTCCGTGTAAGTATCGAGATCCTAGAGAAGCAGCCTTTGATAGCACCCTCACTAACCCAGCACACAGATATGGAGAATCACAGATGATCAAACGGATGGTAAACCAAAGATTGAGTATTTGTCTACTCTTTCCAGGCACACACAGGCTGTTAATGCTGTTAGATTTGATCCCAAAGGAGAAATGCTAGCCACTGCTGGTGATGATGGAGCGGTGCTGCTTTGGACATTGAGTGATTCCATAGTTAAGGAATTTGGGCAAGAACCAGATGAAGACCTCAAAGAGTCTTGGATTCTGAGACATGCTTGTAAATCAAGCTCTTCCGAGATCTATGATATAGCGTGGTCACCCGACTCGAAATACATAATAACAGGG
This sequence comes from Wickerhamomyces canadensis, assembly GCA_003707015.3. NCBI lineage: Eukaryota > Fungi > Ascomycota > Saccharomycetes > Phaffomycetales > Wickerhamomycetaceae > Wickerhamomyces > Wickerhamomyces canadensis. Next base: position 180,737 of record PPMU03000013.1, on the reverse strand, counting down.
TCAACTGATAATGTTTCGAGGATTTATGACGCACGCACTGGACAACAGGTCAGTCAAATAGCTGAACATAACCACTACGTCCAAGGCGTTGCATGGGATCCATTGGGAAAATATATTGCTACTCAATCAGCAGATCGTTCTGTCCATATTTATCTATTGAACTACAAGGATTCATTTGTCATCCAACCAACAGTTTTCTACAAGATAGCAAGAACTGAATTGCCCACCAGATTCCAGGTATTAGAGCCAACAAACGAAGTACCATCACTTGAAAACCCTACTGTGTCGCCTTCCGCGCCAACTTCTACTACAGCGTCGATAAAGACAGCAAGAAGTCCGTCCCCACTACCTGCGGCAAGAGTACAAAATCCAACATTGTTGAACTACAATGTATTGAAAAACTCGATGCTTTATCATAGTGAGAATCTTGAGTCCTTCTTCAGAAGATTGACATTTTCACCAGATGGAAGTTTCCTGTTCACACCTTCTGGTGTCTTTAAAAATATGAATACAACAGATGAAAATTCTAAAGATGGACTGACCAATACGGTATACATTTACACCAGACAGGGCTTGAACAAACCCCCAATTGCACATTTACCTGGTTTCAAGAAACCAGTAATAGCAATCTCTTTTTCACCAGTATTTTATGAATTGGATAAAGCACCCACTGCTGAAAAGTGTTTTGATTTACCGTATAAGATGGTTTATGCTGTTGCTACACAGGATTCGGTTTTTGTATTTGATACACAACATCAAGAGGCTTTAGGATCTGTATCTAGTATCCATTACAGAATACTGACGGATCTGACATGGAATAGTGATGGGAACTCACTAATGGTGAGCTCTGCTGATGGATTTTGTACATCTTTGAAGTTCAAGGAGGGTGAATTCGGATCCAAGCTTACTGTTGACCATTTAAGCTTGCTGCCTCAAAAGGAACCTGTTGTTAAGACCAGCATGGAATCACCAGCTCGGATCAATAAAAGACAGTCTACTGATGTTTTGGACTCTGTCACTACTAAGAAAAGAGTTAGTGGAGGTATAATAACAGTGTCAAATCCAGCTTCACCGAGTACAAGACCAGATAAGATTGATGCTAAAGTGGCGTCGAAAGAAATGCCTAAACCAGCTACGGAGCCCATGAAGATTACTGATATGCTGAAGCAAACAGTGACTAATCCCTCAGCGAAACCAAAGAAGAGAGCCGTTCTGATAACAGAAACTAATAGTGAATCTGCGGTATGATCAGCATTTATTAAGAAATAGACACAAAAGTAGTAATTAGAGCTTATTAGACGCAACCTAATAAACAAACTATGCATATCTTATAGCGCTGATAGATCCTGTTCATTTTTCAATTGTGCTTCTAGTCTTCTTCTGGCGTTGAGGATCATCGCAGCTTTCTTCTCTTCCAGAGATTTTGCTCTGACATCTGGAGAAGCGGACCATGTGTTGGATGGAGCAGCAGTCTTTCCCACATCATTCTCGTTGATGCCGTACTTCTTTAGTAGATTCTCCGGTCTGATGTTGTTCTCTTTGTTTCTTGCATCGCCGCTGGCGTTGTTGACAGTTGGTGCTTGACCTGGCGGGAATGGAAGAGTGCCTTCACTTAAGATTCTATCTACCGTGTCCTGGACTGAGCCTGTTCTCTCGAGGTCGTACTTGATTTGGGCATCTGTTAAGTGTGGGGCAATGGACTTGACAACTTCGATCATGTCACTGTTAACATCACGACGACGACGAACAGGCTGTGAATTTGGCTGATCAACTCTTTCCTGGTGTGGATTAATAGAGTTGGTGACACCATCAATTTCATCATCATCTGAAGTGATAAACCATCTCAAGAAAATGAAACCGGTGACTAGAATCACAATAAAGGTAACTGTGGAGGAGTCTAACATTTTGAAAACAGCAGCAACCCGATTTTCAGCTGATAATCTCTGTCTTTCAAGTTCAAATTACTCATTTCACCTATATCAGTATTTTTGGCGGTGTCAAGATTTCCTGACTCATAACCATGCCAGTTACGACTCCACACTATCATAAGTGATTACCCGCTCTAAACAAATGAAACACTTTTAGTTGCTCTAGAGAGCAGACCTTTCTCGCATCATTGATAGTACGTATACAACTACAATGATACACAGCTGTATGGAACATCGCGATCCTCTCACCACTAATATCTGAATTCTGATTCCTCAAATATTTTGCTTCAGGGGCATTAGCCACTACAGCTTATGCTCTTGATCGCGAATAGCACACCAAGAGCCCTTTACGCTAACTCGAGGATAGATCAAAAGAAAAGGTGTCGATAGTGATGGTAGCTCTACGTAACAGATTAATGGAGGATGCCGATTGCTTTATCTAAGGTTGCTGGTCTTTGAAGTTCAATTTGAAAGCTTTCCCTTGGTTGTTCACCTTATAAAGGAAATTCGTTATCGTATCGCTCTCTTTAACATATTGCGATAGAAAATGCTTCTTGACCTCCCTTGCTAGTTCTGACTTTGTCACCCTATCTTTTCCCTTAGCACTATATGTTCTCTTGCCAATCTCTGAGCCCAGCAGATATCCTTCTTGTGTGAGTGATTTTTTCGTTGGAATTACAGAAGGCCCATAGTAGTCCTTGTATGCTCTCAAAGCTTTATCAGGCAGTGTCTCGAAGTCTAATGGATCTTGTATAACTTTGTCTTTTGGGCCATTGGAATGTATATGTTTCGCTAGCAGCTCTGCTTGAGCAGCCTGGGCAGCCTGGGCAGCAGCATTTCTGATCTTAGTTGAAGCTCTTGAATTTGGGTTTGTGGTTGATAATTTTTCAGACTCAGATGCTGATGGTGCTTCTGTGTGCGCTGGTGCTCTGGTGGAACCTTTTGGAGGCATTTTCTGGACCTTTGTGAGTAACCGTGATGTGTATGTGTGAAGATTTGTCTGCTAAATTCTGAATAGAACAAAACAATGTTAGATAAATGCACACCAGTTATAGAAAATCGTATTCAATATTACGTAATAATATCGAAAAGTTACATAAGCACAACTATCAAATATCATAACATTTCCTGATACATCAACACCTGTCTAACTATGAATAGGATGCTACTCAGAGTTGGAATAGTAGAGACCATACTTAGATCATTCATATGACACCTGCAGAATTTGACAGACTTGTCTGGAGGATTGTGTTTGTCTGTTCTGTCAGGATGTTCAATTCCGGGTGTTGAAATACGGGAAAACAATAGAGAGCACTTTCACCTAGCAGCTCCTTCCCATCATCTCCACTCCTCAGTCTTAAGTCTTAGGTCACCTCCAGCGATTACAATTGAATTACTTCACAGGTGTCCTTCCTTTAGAAATGAGTGAAGTTGAGAAGAACACCACCGACCAAATGACCGAGTCGACTCATATTCAATCCTCTATCAGTGGGTTGCAGTCCGAAGTTCATGATTTGAAAACCCAAGTGGCCAATTTGGAATCCAAAATATTAGATAACCGCTCTCACCATTCGAATCCACCAGATGAACTGCCTGATTTTGAACTTATTTGGATCTGGGTGAAACGTTTCGCATTATTTTTTTTGTTTATCTTTATGGTAAAATTTCTAAAGAGTGGTGAGCTAATACTGGAAGCATTCGCAGCTAAGAAAATCAGAGAGCTTCAATCATAGAAAACACAGTGGTGTTATAAGTCCTGATATTTACTTTGAGTGCTGAACATGATGTATGATTATCCATGTTATTATAAGTTCTTCTTGGGATCTCTGGTGATGAGCAATACCTCAGTCGTGAAGTAACTTCATCAAAACATCGGATCATCGCATGATCCAATACTCTACAAGATAATGAGTTCTCCATATCTGAGTTCGTTACAGTTAAGGCTAAAAAGTCATTATAGCTAAAAATCCATTGGAACTGTTCTTAGTTTATAAACGTTTATTATTGAGCCTTTAGACTGTTTTCACTCTGAACTTCTTTGCTTACTCTTGTACAGCTCTGTTAGCTCTTCAACCAATTCGAACAGCCCGACCTCAGGGTTCAGCAGCCCAACGGTGTTATCACGCAATGCCAGCATTGCAACAACATGCTCAATTCTAGAAACAAAGATATCAAAAAATTGTGGATCGATGAGATCTGTTCTCTTGAACTTCACAACATTCAGTGGATTGCCCAATATTAACGAACTAATACGATCCAATCTTGCTGTTAGGTCTCTCAGTTTATGAACATCATCTCCAGTGAGGTCAACACTTCTCTGGAATTTCCATCTGGAGCTTAGTTGCTCTGGGAAAATCAAGGTAATCTCTTCTTCCGTCTCTAGACCTTTTAATGCAACTTTACCAAGTGGCACAGTTGTCCATCCAATGTTCAGTAAAACTTCAAATTCATTGGCATATGTCTCTGAAATTTCATGTGAAGCACCAAACGCTTCTTCCAAACCTAAAGTCTCAGCTTTGAACGCTGTGAACGCATTTTCGATCCGTCTGAATTCGTTCAATGAGTCCAATGTCAAACTTATCTCACCACCATCAGCAACAGCACAGACTCTGGCTGTCTTGTTGACCATTGGACCGAAATAGTCCATTCTTCTGGTGATGATATCAGGCTCACAAACCGGAGTACCCCAATGAATACCCATCCGAACAGATAAACCCTTATATATCAACTTTCCTTCAGCATCATTCAATGGACAACCTTCTTCAGACTGGAGAATTTCAGCTGGCCAATCTTCCTGAAGTAGCTGTTGCTGAACATTGAAACACCAAATCATCGCTGCAGTAAGCGTAGGGAATGAAACCATGAATGCATCACCCTCAGTTTTGACTTCGTAACCACCAACAATGTGTAGTTGTCTTCTCATTATATCATTATGTGTTCTGATCGCTGATCTCATTGCTAGTGGGTAATTCTCCCATAATAGAGTGGAGTTTTTAATATCAGTGAACACCATAGCTAATTCACCAATAGGAGGAGTGATTTCAGGTTTCAATCTTCTCAACTTCGAATCTTCAACTAACTGTTTAGATAAGGGGATGCTTTTCTTCTTGAGTTTCTTCTTGGTCAAAACAACAGCAGAAACTTTGGTAGTGCACCCATATGCAACTGCATAATCTCTCAATCTTTCCGCAGTCAGCATTGGATTATCATTTTCTCTAACAATATCACCTATTGTTTTTATAGGTAGGTAATCAAACAATTCCTTGGTACCAATGACTAGAACTTCATCCTGAAAGTTAGTCTCTGAAATATCTGGGCCAGTATGTACATGAGGTAACAAATCTTGGAAACCAGCAGCTCTTGAAACTGGAGAAACCCCATCAACTTTATCGTTTGGTGAAACAAATCCACCACTAGTTCTGATTCGATCAAACTCAACAGGAGTGGAAGGTTGGTGGTGCACAGTCAAAAAATCATAACTGCCATCAGATTTGGCCAGCATTGCCATAGTATCACCAATATTTGCTGTGTAAAGCTTGTTGTCTTTGACATAAACAACAGTAACAGTTGATCCAGTCAAACCGTCTTCTGAGTTTAGATGGGAGGAACTAATGACAACGTTCAATCTCAGAAAGGAGTGTCTCAAAGCAGTGACTATATCAGATTTTTTCAGTTCATCATCAAAGATTCTGTGAAAATTCTCACGGATGATGAAGGAAATTTTACCAGAGGTCATACCGTCGAATAAGCCAATCAATATACCACCATGAATCTGTTCATAAACAAAATCTCTAACAATGATGCTCTTTGAAATTCTATCAGAAATACCATAAGAGATACTTCCTAGCATACTAGGAGTGGTACGAACTCTAACATCAACAGATTCATCAGGCAATGCAGACTGAGATGTGATGGTCAAATCCATCAAACCTAACAGTTTCATTTTAGGAAGATTCAAGTCTTCGGTAATCTCAAGTTTCTTGTTACCAGAAAGATTCAAGTATTGTAAGTTCTTGTTTTCTTTCCAATTCCACTCATATTTTGAATTGGAGGTATTGTACTTCAAATCATTGGAACCAACATCCACAAATTCCAAATTCGTCAAGCGACTTAAATCTGCTGGCAAAGTTCTGAATCTGTTACCATTGATACCCAAGATTCTCAAGTTCTTGATTTGGTCAAAATCATCAGGTAATGTACTCAGACCATTACCGGATAAGTGTAGCTCCTCTAAGTTCAGATTCTTTCCGAGTGTACCATTTGGTATTTCAACAAGTTTGTTGTAACCCAATGATAAAAGTTTCAGTTTCTTGAAGTTTTTGATTACATAGAAACAATTGTCATCTAGTTGATTATCCGCAGCTCTCAGATTCACAATACCATCATAAGCAGACTGCGCAAACTCTGAAATCAAATTTGAGGAAAGGTTCACACTTTCAACAAACGAGACATCAGAAATGGATTTCAGATTGTTATCATGGACATCCAGCACTTTCAGTTTCTTCAAGTTTGAAAAATCAGGCAATGTTTCCAAGTTGTTACTATGAATGGACAGTTCTCTTAGATTGGTTAAATTGGAGATATCTGGCAATTCACGCAATGCGTTTTTATTCAACTCTAGCTTCTCCAGCTTAGTTAAAGACAATATAACTTTTGGCAATGAAGTCAATTTAGCGTTGGAGAGATTCAGTGAGGCCAACTTGTGACTTAATAGATTCAACTGTGTGATTGGATTTCTTTGAATATCTAAAGTTCTCAAACTGGACAAAGGATCAGCAATGTTTGAAATCTCATTGTTTGTCAAGTACAGATTTTCAATGTTTGTGTTGTGTAAATGTATAGCAGTGATGTCATTGTGTTTCAAGTTCAATGTTCTCAAGCTCACCAAGTTGATATCAACAATGTTCAAATAATTGGAGGAAATGTTCAGCTTCTTCACGGACTTCAAGTTGTTTATGGAAGATGGGATACTTTTCAACTTGTTGTATGATAGATCTAACTGTAGAAGATTTGATAACTTATTGACAGTTTCTGGATAGACTGAGAATTCATTGGAGCTGATATCAAGGATCTTTAAGTTAGCAGGCAGCTCTGGTAAAGATTCCAGTTTATTACAACTCAATGTCAAGATGGACAAATTCTTCAACATGGAGACATTATTAGGAACAGAAGCAATGAAATTTCTTTCTAGGTCCAATGAGACCAGTTCCTTACCATATGCAATATTTTGTGGGAACACCTTAGTTCTGATGTTGACCATTCTCAAACTACTCAATTGAGAGTCTGGCATCTGGAAAAAATCCAAAGGTAGTGATATATCACCGTTATTTGATACATCTAAACTTTGAACTTTGGAGGAATAACATAATGCTGGGATTTTCTGCAGATCCTTACTCTTCAAGTTGACATGAACAAGGTCTCTATTGATGTGTTCTTCTTCAGCTGGACTCAACTGCTTCAATGCATCTCTATGTAAAATGAATTTGAACAAATGGCTCAAGTCAACTCTACCGACTTCGTCCAATCTATCATTTTCAGAGAATCCAGACAGGAGCAATAGATTTGTTTGGATTTTGAGTGGCCTTTGATTTGGTTCTAGCTTTTTTGTTACTTTACCAACTCTCAAACTCAACTTATACTCGCCTACCAAGGAGTATTTCTTCTTCAAGTATCTAATCAATTCGTCAACATTCTCGTTGAATGGTCTTTTCAAAGTTGAGGAAAAATTGTCGTCTTCCGCAAAGATTCTAATGTGGAAGAGTTTTTTCTCATATTCTTTTTGATGTGCCTGATCCATATGGGTCATGGTATATGTTCTTCTAACAACATATTCATCATCTTGTTCATCACCACTAGAGTAATCAGCACCTTTTATCTTCTCATTCTTGACATCCCAACTTTCAGGTGCAGCCCACTTATCCTTTTTCACTGGCTGGTATGCTGTGATACCGTCCTCTGAGGCTGTTGAATCAGCAGAAAGGACAGAATCTTTTTCTGTCTTCTGTTCTGGGTCAGCAACTATACCTGTCATATCAGCTAGCTCGTCCATGTTGAAAGTAAGAACAGACTGAGTGTGACCGTCAGCACCGTGTAAACTTTCAATATTCGTACTGACGCTTGGACTATGATTCATGGATTGGGAACCAGCGACATCGCTTGACGAACGACCATGGTCATTACGGAAGTGTTCCTGAAGTTTGTCACTGCTGTGCTGACGCGAAGTGATGGAAGTCAGCCCGAGCTGTTCTCTCAGACCACCGACTGATGATAATCTTGATAAAGGACGGGATACGCTCGATCTGGCAGAACCAGCTGCACTTTCGGAACCGCTAGATTCACTTCTTCTCTTCTCATCTTTGATTGAGTTGATGAATTTCCCAAATAATGACTTTCTGGTTTTGGGCTTGATTGGATGTTGTAATGGTGGGATAGTCTCAGAGTTACCAGCATGATGAAAGCCTTTATATGATGCTGGGACAACACCACCGGAAGAACTTCTGCTGCTCGCTGTTGAACCACCAGTAATACTCTTGGAACGGAAAGAATTCGTTTGGGGACTTTTGGGTATTGCATTCAATGGGCTCAAATTATCAGTCTCAGCAGAATACGAATTTGATTGGCCATGTGGCTGGGTCTCAGCCAGCGATACTTTCCTTGATGTCAACGGAGATACATCCCCATCGGAAACGGACTCAACGCTCGGTTTCTTCATCTTCTGCGAGGCCTTGATCGAGAAATCGACATATTGCCCTTCACCCAGGTCATCAGCTGTGCCATTGTTGCCGGCTTGTGCCATTTTGAGAGTGGATTATGGGGCCCTTTGACGGTTTTTTTGTATTTGAATACTCATTGGAAATGGCGATTGGATTTTTTTTTTGGCGACGAGATCAAAAAGACTGCTATGTTGCGAGCCCGGGGTTTCATCTACGATGATTATGTAATCGATATAAGCATCAAAGCGTTTTGTTCCTCCATCTAAAATCATTTATTTGGACATCTATATGTGTATAGCTAACTACGGTAGTCACCGTTGATGGTAACGTATTCATGGGATAAGTCACAGGTCCAGAAGAAAGCTTCTTCACCACCACCGGTTCCTAATTCAACACTTATTTCCAGATCTTCAAACTCTAAAATCTCACTTGCTCTTTCTTCATCAATGTCTTGTGGTTCACCATCGACTAGCAACTTCAATTCAGCAGTTCCATCTGTTGGGATAAATGATACATTGGTTTTGCTGGTGTTGACTTCGACATCCGAGTAACCAATTGCACATAGGATTCTACCCCAGTTGGCATCTTTACCATACAAGGCAGTTTTGACTAATGGAGAATTTGAGATGGTTTTGGCAACTTTCTTCGCATCAGCATAAGATAGAGCATCTTTAACATGAATGGTAACGAACTTAGTAGCACCTTCACCATCACGAACAACCAATTGAGATAGAGTCTGAGCAAAAGAGGTGATTTCGTCACGGATCAAGTTGTATGATTCAGTTGTTGTTTCATCGATAATTGGACCACCAGCAGCCCCATTTGCCAATGCAGCAATTGTATCATTGGTGGACATATCACCATCAACAGAAATACAGTTAAACGAGTGGTCAACGGCATGGGTCAAGATCTTACTCAAGGCTTGTGGGGCGATTGGCGCATCAGTGACAAAAAAACCTAATAAAGTGGCCATATTTGGACAAATCATACCAGCACCTTTAGATAGACCAGCAATTGAGTACTTATGGTTGTTGACTTCAATTTCCTTTGAGACTAGTTTTGGGAAAGTATCAGTGGTCATGATACCTTTGGCACATGTTAACCAGTGTTCATGATCTGAACCCAAGTTTTCATTATAGAGTTTTGATATACCTGGTATTATCTTGTCCATTTTCAAAGGTTGACCAATGACACCAGTGGACATACACAAGGATGATTGTTTCGAAATGGATGGGTCAATCAATTTATCGATAGTATCGACTATTTTATTGGCATCCTTAAGCCCTTGGGTACCGGTTACGGCGTTTGCACAACCACTGTTGATGATGATGGAATTGACTTTATCGTTGTTTTCCAAAACTTTAGCAGAGACTTGAACTGGAGCAGCTTTGAATTTGTTGGTTGTGAACACGGCAGCAGCACTCGCTGGGCTCTCAGAAACAATCAACGAAAGATCCAATTGGTGGTTCTTTTTAACTCCAGTAGAGATAGCACCGACTTTGTAACCTTTTGGATAGACACCGCTAGTTGGGACATATTTCACGTACTTGTTTGAAATAGAAGCAGCAGACGAGAAGAGTCTCTTGGTTGATTGGACAGAGCTCATCTTTGTGTCTCTGAAGAAGCAGATTCCTGTATAAAATAGAGATCAGATTAAGTGATTTATCGTCTTTTTCTTTCGGTGACTCAAAGTGCGGTGATCAGTAATAATTAAATTGATTTGCTCGAAGCTCTTTACGATGAGCCCACTGCGATGAAATTAACTGAGCTCTGTAAAAGAATGGGATGATCTAGGAGAGGACACCCAGACACACTGTGGCCTCAAATGCCTGGCTATCCACGCCTTCTGGGCACTTTATCTGCTCTGGAGAGATCTCATCTCCCATCACTGCATAACCTTTCCCGTTTTAGCGCTTGCAATAGCGCAAAACTTTCGAAAAAAATTTCATCTCCTCCAACAGTTTGTTCGACAAGCACAACAACATCGCATCTCAAACCTGCAAACCATGTCTACTTCCACTGCTACCACCGCCTCCAAGGACAAGAAAGATTACTCTCTGAACAACTCTGACGTTGTCGAGAAATACAAAACTGCCGGTACTATTGCCCAAAAAGTTTTGGCCCATGTTAAAACTCTAGTTGTTGCTGGTGCCAAAGTCTACGACATTGCCAAAGAAGGTGACGACTTGATTGAAGAGGAAACTTCAAAAATCTACAACTCCAAGAAGAACAAAGTTGACTCCAAAGGTATTGCTTTCCCAACTTCCGTGGCTCCAAACCACATTGCTGATTATCTGTCCCCAATCAACGCTGAAGATGAAGCCAATATCACCTTGAAAGATGGTGACGTCGTCAAAGTCCATTTAGGTGCTCAAATCGATGGGTTCGCCTCAATTGTTGCTGAAACAGTTGTTGTCGGTTCTTCAAAATCATCACCAGTCACTGGTGCTAAAGCTGATCTTCTAACTGCTGCATACAAGGCTTCCGAAGCTGCTTTAAGAGTTATCAAACCAGGTAACAAAAACTGGGATGTCACCAAAGTTGTTGACCAAGTTGCTAAATCATATGGTGTTGTTCCTTTAGAAGGTATGTTGACCCATAACCAGGAACGTAACGTTTTGACTGGTCCAAAAGAAATCATCATAAATCCAAGTGAATCTCAAAGAAGTCAAGTTGATACTTTTGAATTCGAAGAAGGTCAAGTTTTCGGTTTAGATATCCTAGTCTCATCAGGTGAAGGTCATGTCAAACCAACCGAATTAAGAACTACCATCTACAAATTGACTGGTAACAACTATCAATTGAAATTGAAATCATCACACTTGGTTTTGAACGAAATCAAGAGAAAGGCTTCCCAATTCCCATTCTCCATCAAAAACTTGGACGATCCAACCAAAGGTCGTACTGGTTTGAAAGAAAACGTCAACCACGGTACCATGGTCGCTTATGATATCATGCAAGAGAAAGAAGGTGAATTTATCGCCCAAGTCTACGTCACTGTTGCCATCACCAAGAATGGTCTTGTCAGATTTACTTCCACTCAATTCGACTCAGAACTTGTCCAATCTGAGAAATCTTTAGACGAAGAATTGAGCAAATTGATCTCAACCTCTTTGAAGATCTCCAAAAAGAAAGCTGAAAAAGCTGAAAAAGCCTAGAGAGATGAATATCAGTTTATGTTTTGACTATTAATGAAAGTTTTACGTCTTTTGATTACTCCCACATAAAAAAAACGCGTAAATTTTTGTAGTATTTCAACAAAATCGAAGAAAAATTAAAGAACCAAAAAATTGATAATCACCAGAAACTCACACTTTCAAGACTTTGCTAGGTGCTCGTTCCCTTTTAAATCGCTACGAGGCTCACCATATTGCTGCTTAATACTGCTACTTGCTACTGCTGCTTTTCCGTTTTGCCATTGGTCCATTTTCCAGTTTGTTACCCGTGTGTGTGTTTGTGCTTTCGTCAAGAGTTCTTGTGCTCCGTTGTTAGGCTGATATTGTCTGCTAGCTAGGTGAGTTTTGCTTTTAGAGCACCATGGTTTCAGCGTCGTCCTCACAGAACACTCGCTTGGAGACTGACATGGCTGAGACGACGCTACCGTCCCCAGTTTCCAGTGTGAAATCTCCAAATGAATCTCAGACATGCTCGAGGCGAAGTTCTCCCTCTACTGAGGCATCCGATTCCAGTGGGAAAAGAAGACGATCCACGAGGATATTACATCAACCGGAGGTCAACTACAAACCTCATCAAGAAATCATCACTTCATTGGATAACTCCCCGAAACTTATACTAAAGAAGATCAAACTTGATGAACCGGAAAGGTCCAAGACTCTAACCCCAGAAAAGAAAGTTATTTCATTGTCCTCAAAGAATGGTAAGCTCCAGTTCAATGAGCCATCACTAGCTGATCCTATAATGAGTGTTACTGGCTTACCACTTGATGCTCCTCCAAATGCTAAAATAAAGAAGGAAAGTCTATGGCCAAGGAGAAAATCCGAAAAAACCAAATCTTCCGTAACCACTTCGTCCAGTGATACTGATACCTCTACGAAAGCACCTGATGAACAGAGCAAACGTGAGGAGAAGCAACGTGAGTTAAATCAGGGATTGAAAACCAAAATTAACGAGGAGATTCAAAAACCGAGCTCTATCCGTTACTCGAGACGGATGATGCCCGTTGCTAAGAAAGGCTCAGACAAATATGCGAAAGGAAATACAACAAGAAAATCAGATATTCCTACAACCCCAAAAAAGAAGTCAGCATCCAAAAATGCTGGTGATGGAAGCGAAGGAGTGAAAAGGAAATCTGGGAATGCCACTTCAACCAAAGATGACACAAGAAGAAAAATCAAAAATGCCTCCCCAAAGAAATCTCGTGCAAATGCCTACGGTTATGATAATCCGATCCAGCTTGCCGGTGAGAAGAGAGAAACGGCCTATGATATCAACGATACCACCAAGGACAATGATGACTTCTGTTCAGCATGTGGTGAGCCTGGTATCTTCTTATGTTGTGAGTCTTGCCCCAAATCATTTCATTTTGCATGCTGTGATCCTCCTTTTTCAGATGATAATCTGCCTGATGATGAGTGGTATTGTAATGAATGTGCTGCAAAGAAGAACCCACCGAAACCTACCAACACTGGTCTGTTTGGGAAATTGCTTAATCAGATTGAATTCAGAAATCCCGTTCAGTTTCAACTGCCTAAAAAAATTCGAGATAGATTTGAGGGTATAGTAGTAGGACATTTTGGTGAATATGAGGATTATGATTACAAGGATTATAAACCAGCCAAGATTCATGCTTTTGAACAGACTGATCCAGATTTGCATTTTGATAAAGATGGTAATGTTCTTATCTGTCCAAAATGTGGAACTAGTGGTATCAGCCCAGACAAAGCTAACGGAGGAAACGACAAGCTCATTATAAGCTGTGAATACTGTCCTTCAGCCTGGCATTTAGACTGTCTAGATCCTCCATTATCCACCGTCAAACAATTGGGAAGAAAATGGAAATGTCCAAATCATGCTGATCACTTCTTGCCTAATAAAGCCAGAAGATTGAAGAAGCCAAACATTGTTGATGTTGATCAGACTTATGGATTCTCAAACAATGGAGACATTGAGATCAAATTAGATGAAGAAGATGAAGATGCATACCATGAGATTCCAAGGCCACCATTCTTCGAGAATAAAGATGTGCCTGGTGGGATTTCTGCTGAGTTACAGAAACATCAAGAGAAGTTATGGAATGACTCATTCAAAGTAATTAGAGTTCCTGAAAAGGGTATAGTGATTGATTTCTGGAATAAGGTTACAGATGAGAGAGAGGCTAACCGTCAAAAACTAAGAGAGATCTGGGAATTATCAAGGCAGAATAATGCTCTATTGACAGAATTAGCTACAACAAAGAAATACGATGATCAGGAAAAGGAGACAATCCAGACATTGGTGGAGTTGAAGGAGGTTGACTTCAAAGGTTTAGTAGAGGTTGCTGCTAAAGAGTTGAATCAATCAACAATCGTCAGAAATATTGATGTTACAAATGATGAACTTGACGAACTTCGTCACATTAAAAAATTAATGAAACTGAAAGGTACAGAAAAGCTAATGGAGTTTTTAAAGAGCTGAGTTCAAAAATTTATACAAATCATATAGCACTAAGAAATAAGACATGCATTATATTCAGTGTCGTAGCAACATTACCAGACTAAAAACGATCTCGAATCACTCAAAACCACTATCGTTGTCGTCATCATTTTCTTCATCTTCTTCATCATATTCACCTTCACTATCAGCTTGAGCATAACTAATACGTTTGGAGGCACGTGAACTCTTTCTGATAGGTGTATCACTCTTGGCAATCACTTGAGTGAATGATCTATCCCTAATGTCATCCTCTGAGTCAAACGTTCTCTTTCTGTATTTCCTCTTTGGTGCCTTTTCTGTCTTGACTTTTTTAGGTTTAGACTCATCAGTAGTCTTAGATGAAGGCTGACGTTGACGGGGTCTCTTTCCTGAAGTTATAGTAGATATTTTTTGTCTCACAATGTGTCTTAATCTCTCAACAATTGGATCTGGAATGAAACTTTTGGAGACAACTGATTGACCTTCCTTACTACTCTTCATAGACTTGAACAACTCAGATGACAGTTCTATCTTCCCAGGATAAGTTTGTAAGGCCCAATTTTTGGCAGTTTGTAACTCTTTGATAGCCAACTGTGTTAAATCTGCAACTTTATAGATATTATCGATATTATCAACTCTCTCTTCAAATTCTTTGTCAGTGAATGACGCATCTCTGTATTGTTTGATTCTTGTAGCAAGGTAGAACAACAATGAAATGTTTTGCTCAGTGGCAACTGAATCCAAGAAGAATGAAATAAACTCCAGTGTGAAAATGTATGCTTTCAACAAACTGTCTTCAGTATCTTCACTGATATATTCAATGAATTCATCATGGTGAGCAATAATGTAGATCAAACCAGTTAAACTCTTCTCAAAAATTATGTCAGTATTCTTCTGTTGGTCCAGTCTTCTTGAGAAAGATGATTTGATCCATGTTTTGATATCCTTTTTGAGTTGCTCATTTGGTTCATAGGCAATATAGTAGACGAGTGGTAGGAATTTTAAGGATATTTCCTCATTTTTCAAATATGTAGTGATCTTTAGGATGAATCTTGAGCGAACATTCTCGCATTCATCTTGGACTAGTAGCACTACCTTTTCAATGGTCGATGGTTTTATCAGCTTATTATATTTTGGGAACTTGGCCAATTTCAGTAGATTCAAGCCGGCCTCCAATCGCAATCTAGTCTGATAGTGTTTTGGAGTTGGAAAATTAGCAGATTTTGATGAAACAATCTCCCCACCGTTAGTGATTAATTGGACCAATAGTTTCAGCACACGCTCAGCATTTGAAACTATGGAACTATCAGATTCAACCTCAGACTCAGTTAGTGATCTCAGTCTGTTAGTGAATGCTCTAATTGAACTGATCTTGGAAGAAAGTGACTTGTTCTCAGGTTTATTGATGTCCTCGTCATCAATCCAGACTGGATCATCCTCCTTTCCAGACAATTCATTGCTTAACAAGACTTCTTTGATCAGAAATTGTGTCAGTTCTGATGATCTTTCTTCAGGAATGGATGGTGCAGTCAAAAATAACTCAGAAATCGTAGCCAGATGTGTAGCAATATGTTTACTCTCCGAATCTAGTGGGTATATTGACTCAAATAGTTGTAATGATAAGGTCTCTTTGTGTGGCGATAGTGATAGGATTTTAACGGCATACTTGGCTTCATTTGGGAATCCTGATTGGCCAAACTCAATAATCTTATCGAAGAAACCATAATCCTTAGGGTTCACAAACTCTTGGCGATTTCTGAAGATGTGGTAGATAGCTTTCAGTGTGTTGGCTTTATTTTTTGAATCATTACCAGGTGTGGATCTTTTTACTATATCCACCAGATCTGAGATTTGATTTTGAAAAGCAGATGGAGTGATGGTGGAGATGTGATCAATCAACTCTTGGGAGACTTTGGTGTACTTCTCATTGTTGTTCAATTTTAAAAGGGCTGCAATGTTGGACCGATTGAAGAATGTCAAACTAGATCTGTAAACCAGCAACTTGAAAGTACCGAATAGTTCATTGACTGGAAAACTTCCATCTCTCTTTGAACTGTTGACAATCTTAGGATCCTTAATTCTTGTGAAAAATTCTTTTGCTGAGTTTCTCAGTGTCTCGTAGTCAGAATCAGAAGAGATGATATGTTTCAGCAAGTAATATAGTCTTCTGTTATTAATCTTAACAAATCGTAGGATTGAGTCTTTTGGTGCATATGAATCTGGAAGCTTAACAGATAGCCAATCAACAGTTTTCTGGATTTTATTCATCACTTCAGTATCAGTCTTCTCATTCCCGTTGTTCTCTTGTGAAAACTCAATAAGTTTTCTTAAAACTTGCGAAAGTTGTTGTTGTGTCTTGTTGAAAGCAATGAAAGAAGCTTTTGCCTTATCATCTAAGTTACCAAAAACATTCAAGATTCTCTCAACTCTTGAAACATCATCACTATTAGGTGGTAAAATTTTCTCTAACATCGTTATGTCAACCAAAACGTTGATATTCTTATCATTGATGTAATACAAACTTAGAAGTTGATTTGGAATGTCTCGCACTATTTTGTAGGTCTCCTTTGTGATCCCATTTGAATACAGAACATCATAAGAATCATTAAATAAATTTCCCAAAATCTCAATAGCTTCTTCTCTGATTTCAGGATGCTTCTCTCTCGTCAATTGAATGATCCCATTCAAAATTATAGTGTTCTCCAACTTATCGAGAAGAACACTATGAGGGATTTCGCTCAGTGTTTTAAGAGTGCTCAGTCTAACTTTTTCATGCGTGTCAATTAAAGTCTTTGATAATCCATTTGTGATTTCCTGTATGACATCGATTCTGTTGATTAGTATATGGGCAGTTTGTTCAACCCACTCAACACGCACAGCAGGTGAAATATCCAGAGTTTTCTTCATCCAATTATTCCATGTTTGTTTATGAACTTGAACAAAGTTTATTCTTGAGTGAGACGCTAAAATCTGCCCAACAGTTCGAGTAGCTAAAGCACGATATTTGGTGTTTTCAGCATTCAGCTCATCATCAATCAAACCCATAACTGAGCCCAAAATTTCAGGAACGTGTTTCCAGATTTCGATGGATAATCTATGAATCTTCTCCAAATTCTTGAATGAAATCTCTGACTTCTCTTCATCATTGTTCTCATATAGAATTTCTGAAAAAAACTTGGTGAGCTGTCTTGCAAGTCTATCTGGGTTTGCATTACAGATACTTAGTGTGAAGTTGAATGGATTTGAGTTTGTAGATGACGCCAACGAAGAAGAAACCGAGTTTGTGGATGAACTTGATGTCAAGAATTTGTTAAGGATCAGTTTCAACACATTTGTGGAGATTTGATCCCACTCTGAAATAATTTCAATGAGAATATCAGCAATTATTGGTTCCAGCTTTTTATTGAAACTGTTATTGGAATCATAAAACAACTCAAATATGCTTTCAATTAAGGTTGTGTTATCTTCGATATCGGTAACCAATATTATACTTCTGACTTCAGCCAATCTTGTGATTAGATAGACCTGCTGAGAGTAGTATCCATTATCCTGAGAAGCCAGCTTCTTGAATTGTTTGATGAATAATTTGAAAATATCAGTCAACTGTGGGTCCGTGAATGGAGCATCTGGTGCATAGATTCTTAAAATATCTGCAATGCAACAAGCAACTAAAGCTTGAACTCCAGAATCTTTGTGATTGATGAGCTTCTTGTTCACCAGATCATCTTTATACTTGTCTAGCGATTTGGTATCAAAGCTATCTTGATCAATCTTCGATAATTCGGTGGATAACACCTATGGGGGCAGTTAGTAGCCATTGGTTCTCGATTGTTAAAAGAGTGACATACATCTAAGCGATCAAGTAATTCCTTCAACGATATCGACTCTTTTGGAGTACTCAAGATGCTCTTTTTAAACTTGAGCTGTGGAAGACGAGAAGTAGTCATGCTTCTTCAGGATGTGCCTCAACTCCTTGTGAATTATGGTATTTTGATAAAGGATGGCAATTTAGTTATAATTATCCTTCATTTTTTTAAATTCAGATAAATTACGCGTAATTACTTCGCAAAATTTCGCGTCTCTAAACAAACGGAAACTGTACTGTCAGAGAATTTCATATAGAAGTGATTATGTAATGGTGTAGTGCTGCTTATGTAATGTAGTTCTGCTTATGTCAGCGATAATCGCTCGAGCTTAAAATCCCTGGATGAAATTTAAAATGATAAAATAGGTTCGAAATTGTCCCAGTTTGCATTGATTTGAGGGCTCAAATGGTTGATATAGAGGATGTTTTATGCTTTATCAAAGATAATGAAGCAGAATTCTTCTCAAATGAGGGATTTCTCAAGCTTCTGGAGTCATATCAAGCCAGAAACGACGCGACTTCTACAGCACATGAACCTGATGATTCAGAATTATTGATATCCCACGATGGGGATCCCCAATATCTGGCTGAGGATGCTGGTCCTCAAGTGGAGAGGAAGACTATTACTTAGGTGGAGATAATGATATGGGCTGGTACTCAGACAATCATGAGGAAGATGCAGAACCTATGATCAAATTTGGTGAAAATGTCAAAACCTTGAGAACTGCAGAAACTACACAGAATTTTGATATTGAAAGTTTCATGACTGCTGATAGTCTTGATGTAGACACTGACTTAGAACTTGGTGAACTTTTTGGAGCCCCGTCACAAAGTCTTGCAGAGGTTTTTGAGGAAAATATCAGAAAACAGAAGGGACACATTATCAAAGATATGATATTCAAGTACATTCCAGTAGATCTGCTCAAAACAAGGACCACAAACAATTCATTGTTTCGCACATATGATGACGCTATTGAATCATTACATTTATTGCTTTTCATGGAAAACAACACGTCATTTATTAAGAAGCGGAGCTATCCTTTGAAGGGTGATATTGCATTCCAGATGACCAGACATATCTTTATGTGTGAGCTTTGTCACAAAGAATTGTTTACCCTTGTGACCAATGATAAATCAGGTGCTACGAAATTGAACTACTCTTTGGATAACCCGCCGTTAGATCACCATTGTGTCACTGGCGAATTTGAAGAGCTGAGTGCAAGGTAATTTAAAGAAGTTTGTGATTCGAAAGACGGTTCACGTGGAACTCTTGTACGTTGGTTATGGGGGAATGACATGAAGTAGAGCGAGTAGTTTGATCAGTGTTCGTGGAGACTCATACATATCTCTTTCTCATTATTATAACAGTTGACTATTTAGGTTTTGAACAATATGCATCGTCCGGCTGAAGGACATTAGCAAGGAGAAAGGTGGAAGAGGAGTTTTACATACCGATCTCCTCACATGAAATCAGACACTCAAATATGCTTTCAGTGGAGTTCAATGGGGCTTCAAATATCAACTGATCTTGGAGATATGTACCTTACGAAAGTCAACCAAATTACCAGTGGATAAACCTGCAGGAATTATGAACTGCTGAACGTCATCTGAAAGGCGGTGATAGTCCTTCTTCAGAGACTTGGATGGTTGTTGTGACTGAACTCAAAACGAATCAATGTCAAGACTCCAATATCTTGTAGAATTTATCGTAGCAAGATACTTGCCAAATATTCAATCAACCTAACAATCACCTTACTATACTTCCGTTATTCTAACAATTTATATACCCACTTTAGCTGCAGAAACTTCAAGATGGTTTTCTTATGGATGTTGATTAATTTATGAAAGTAACTATTGTTCAAATTACTGTTTCAGAACTCGTGGTTCCGGGTAGAACTCTCCTGAAGGAGGCGGTGAGCATCCTCCTACTGGGGCCGCTAGGCCCCAGTCGCCCACCGTTTGGGCGCCTGCGCTGCGGGTTAATTTGTTTCGTTCTTCGCAGTACAGTTTCACATCACTCTAAACAATCAACACTTACATAATCATCATAAACAAATCAAATATCATTTAACTATATGTCCATTTCTATTATCTATATGCTGGTTGTGTATATGCTGGTTGTGTGTATGTCAATATAGTTGTATGTTCAATCAAAAGAGTTTAAAGTGCAGTGAGAGGTTTGATATGATTTGGATTCATAACGGGATCTTAAGTTTCGGTTTGCTTTTCATTTTGATTGTCTGTTGTTTGAGTATCATTCATAGTATCATCAATCGCAGATTCTTCCTTAGACAGCTCTAACGGGAGTTGTTTTGAGAAAGATCTTGGCCTGAGATTGTTTGATCCTCTCCGGACAGCAGACTTCGGTTTCTTGAGAGAGTCTCTCATATCATAGTTATCAATTCCAGCAATAGCATCAGCTGCTTGTGCAGCCTTTGCGGTGATACTATGACGGTTCAAATGTCGATGTAGTTCTCTCTGTGTTGCCGGTGACTTCTGAGAAATTGATTTGAAGAACCGCCTGCTGTTATTCGTGATGACACTTCCGATTGAACTTCTTCTTTGTACAGGGTCGATCCCTTGTTCTAAATCTGTTGGTGGTGCTCTATGATGAGTGACAACTCTCTTCAGGGTTTCACCAAGTGCATTTTCTCTGGCATTATATCCACCTTCTCTTGAATACTCAGCTTCTTCATTTTGTTGAATATCCTGAAGAACGCTGGCTCTAGATCGGTATGAGGCAGCATCACTGATAATACTACTGATGTTATCTTCATCATTCTCCCCCTCAAGGTCCAGAGATCCGGCAATGGTTTTCTCTCTTGTTAAAGGTTCACCCATACCTAGAACTGGAAAGACACCTGGTGGTGATCTCAAAGAGCTTGTAACAGAGCGATGTGATCTTCTGGATACCGCTGAAGAGACGGGGCGTAGTGCTGTTGAAGTTGACGTTGGCCTATACGAAACAGGATCAAAATTCTCTGGTTTCTCAAAATCATCGACAGATGTTGAAGACGATTCTGATGGCCCTTCAATAGGACCAGATGAAACTCTGACAACTCTTGAGTCAGTAGCCAATTCCGGTTGTTCATCTTTAGCTTCATAGGTTGGTAGGTTCAACAATTTTCTATCTCTTTCAACGACAACCAAATGGAGATAGTACACAACAACAACACCAAAAACACTTCCACCGAGTGCATTTCCTAACGTGGCAGGAATCAGGGTACGCCATATGTAAGTTTTGGCATTCATGAGATGATCGTAATGGCCAGAACCTTCTTTCAGAGCATTGATGATATCTCTAGTTTTATCCGTTGGAAAGCACCAGACAAACAAAGCGTTAGGAACAATGAACATATCTGCAACAACATGGTTAAAACCAACTGAAACGAAAGTGAATATAGGTAATGACATAACTATGAGTTTTGAGTGTATAGGTTTACATAGAAGTTGTAAATAAACCGCCAGACAAACACAGAAGTTAGCAGCACAACCTCTAATGAAAGTCTGTATGAATGGAGGTGACAGCTTGTCATAACCCATTTCTAGAGAACCTCTAGCATAGTTTTCATTTTGGTCCATCCCTGACAAGTGAATAATGATGAAACAAACAAACAGATTGGCCAATAAGTTGAATAGCCAACTGACGAACCAACTCACAAGCAGATCAAGTATACTAACAGCTCCACGAGAAACACCAACTGAAAAATAAAGGATGTTTGAGTTATATAATTCGGCACCCATCATAATCACATAGAATAACCCAATAGGATAAACCATACCTTGCATGAAATGAACAACACCCGGATTGGATGAATTTAAGCCTGGATTCTCAGAACCAGCAACCACATGTAACATTCCACCTGCACTGAAAAGGACCCCACCAAGAATAGAGTTGATGATTAACGTGTCAAGCCGAAGACGTGCTTTCTTCATTGCAGTAGCAACGACGGCTAACGCTGCTTCATGAGGGGTAATATAATATGTGTCATCAGCCATGATTTCTGAACAATAGATCGACTTATTTTCTTGATGACCTTAGTGATCTGAACCTGAATTATAAGACTGAGAGTAATCCTCAGGCGTTCTCTCTTAGGAGGATTCTGTTCTTATTATTGACTCTTTTGGTTGCAACGTTGTCGGCTTTCGTCGAAAATAACAGAAAACTTTTGGTGATATTCCTATGGCTTGAGACTTTCTTTGAAGTGGTATTAGGGTTGATTCCAGAAAGGGTATAAGTTTCCCGAAATCACACAAAAAGACCTGTATTCGGTTGAGTGAAAATCAGATGTGACGTTCTCTGCAAACACCCTTGTATAAGAACCAATAGCGAAAAGATGGGATATAGAGGTTCATAATGCCAGCAGTGTTCTTCGAGTCCCAGACATTCCAGTTCCGGTGACGTCTTCAAAACTGCTTCCACTTTTTGGCCGTTCTATGGACGGTACGGTCTTCCTTCCTGCGGCGCATACCGAACAAATTAAACAACTACTCATAAGAAACTCGAAAAAGCACTAGGAAAAAGCTCATTCAGCTCACTGTACAATACCACACTACAGAGCTCAACTTCAGCTATTTTACGCTGTTATTTGACCGTTTTTGGTTTTACAGTGAGTCCATAGAATTCCCATCTAAACCGTCTTTTTTTCGTTGTGCGTGGATCTGTTTTGACACAAAAGCTCAACGGACCAATCAGCGAAAATCAGCTCCTCGGATGAGTGATTTTCTGCGCAAAAGCCTATAACACCCAAACACCAGGATTATGTCATGAGTTTTGTATTACTATGGTTACCATGATGTCAGATTTTTTCAGGTTATAAGTATAAGACTCTCGACCATCAGTCTGTCAACATGGCTTCGATCTACTCTTTCGATAAATAGTACAATTGCCAGCTCCTGAATGTCCCATGATGGCTGTCATTATTAATCAAATTACAACTCCAAATTCAGAAAATCTTAGCATTCTAGCATTTATTCATGTATACCTCTAAATTAGCTGAGTACTGAAGACTGATCATCCTCGTCATCAAGCAGCTCAAAGTTGATGATGAGCAATGGTACGCCAAATGCAACACCCAATTCCTGATCTGAACCTTCTCTGAGTTTCAAAACATATCTGACCCTATTGAACTTATCATTTAAATAGCTTGAGAGGTTCAGAGAGTAACCTCCAGGTAAATTGATGTTGAAGTCTGAATTGTCCAAACTAATGAGCCCTGAGAAAAAATCAAATTTATAGACACCACCTTCTTGAAATATGAAAGCGTTTTGATTGGACTGTGTTTGAAAGAAAACTTGTCTCTTTGCTGGTTCGACTGGAATAGTCAAATCTTCGTCTTTAGTTAAATCTTCATCGATCAAATCGACACCATCAACTTTTGAATCTCCGTTGTCATTAGAGTCATTGATGACATTGAAACTACTTAACGCTTTCCCATACAGATATGGATCATCAATGAACAAATCACCATCAACGCTAGGATCAACATACCATTTGAAAAGCTTGAACCCAGTTGAGACCCCATAAGGTAGGTAGTCTTTGATAGGATACCCAAAATCATTTCCAAATAGCAAATTATCACCGGTGAATGTTCTCTTTGGTCTCAAAGTCACTTGAATGGATATGTTTGTGTTCAGTCTTTTATTGAAGTACTCAGATGACTTTGGGTCATTAGAATGATGAGCCTTTGAGCCTTTGAAATCTTTGATTCTGATAAGGAGTTCAGTATCTGCATATTCAGAACTGATGCTCAAAGGGATATCAGAGTTGATTGGAACAGTTTGTGCGTTTAGATCATCATATGAATTTGATGCTGTGATGTGGAGGGATTTGTGGTGAGTTTGTACTGACGAAGAATCAGTCTGTTTTGAACCAAACCAACGAGACATCGTGATTGTGTTGAAGTTTATGAGTTGGATTGTCTGGTAGTGAAGGAAAGATTCCTAAATTCGTTTCATTATGGTTGCTACTTGCCATTCTACTCTGTATTGAGTTGGAATTACGTAATTCCATGTCTTCAATAATAATCAGTATCAGCCATCATATCGAGCACACTTCTTTAACTGTTCGACACTATATTTGACTGTAAGAGTTCTGTGGAGTATGGGGTCATAGTTATCACCAAGTTTCTCAAAGAATTGACTAAATCTGTTGAGTCGTAAAGCCCGCCATACCATCAGGTGAAGGCAACACTGTGCGCGGCTGTCCCTAACCCACGCTGGCCACTGTCTACCGGCCAAGCTGGCCAGCCTAGCTCTTTTCTAGAGCCCAGTAGAATTTTTCTTCTTGGGGGACAGCTCTCATAGTGTGCCTACCGCCGAGACACCCCCAGTGGCCAGCAGCCATAACCGGGTAAAACCCACGCGCAATAGACGGAGAACAGTTTCCCAGTAAACCTTCAATTGCTTAATTATATAACAAACTACCATTTTCCTTTTTCTCCAACCAACTACAACAAACTGAAAGACCACCAACAAAATGTCATCAAACTCTTTAGAACAATTGAAAGCCACTGGAACCGTCGTCGTCACTGATACCGGTGAATTCGAATCCATCGCCAAATACACCCCTCAAGATGCCACCACCAACCCTTCTTTGATTTTAGCTGCCTCCAAAAAACCAGAATACGCTAAATTAATTGACAGCGCTGTCGAATACGCTAAGAAAAACGCCACTGGTGTCGAAGCTCAGACCTCATTGGCTTTGGATCGTTTACTAGTTGAATTCGGTTCTAAGATTCTAGATATCGTCCCAGGTAGAGTCTCCACCGAAGTTGATGCCAGATTATCCTTTGACAAGGAAGGTACTGTCAAGAAAGCTCTTGAAATCATTGAATTATACAAATCTGTTGGTATCCCATCTGATAGAATCCTAATCAAAATTGCCTCCACTTATGAAGGTATTCAAGCTGCCAGAGAATTAGAAGCCAAACACGGTATTCACTGTAACTTGACTTTGTTATTCTCTTTTGTCCAAGCCGTTGCTTGTGCTGAAGCTCAAGTCACTTTGATTTCCCCATTCGTTGGTAGAATTTTAGATTGGTACAAGGCCAAAACTGGTGAAACTTACACTGGTGAAACTGATCCAGGTGTGATCTCAGTCAAATCCATTTTCAACTACTACAAGAAATTTGGCTACAAGACCATTGTCATGGGTGCTTCTTTCAGAAACGTTGATGAAATCAAAGCTTTAGCTGGTGTTGATTTCTTGACCATCTCTCCAAAATTATTGGAAGAATTGATCACTTCAGACGCTCCTGTTCCAAAGAAATTGGATGCTGCTAACGCTTCAGCTGAATCATTTGAAAAAGTATCATATGTCGATGATGAACCAACTTTCAGATTCTTATTGAACGAAGATGCCATGGCTACTGAAAAACTATCCGAAGGTATCAGAAAGTTCGCTGAAGATGCTGTTACTTTAAGCAAGCTTTTGGAATCTAAAATCAAAGCTTAAGGTGCTGCGCTAATGAACTGGAAGAAAAAAAAAATGAAACAAAGGTTTACATTATGTGAATATCAACGATAATGATGGTTTTTTATGCTAAATCGTTGTAGAATACGTAATTTCATGTAGTTGCATTGATGAGACGTATAAATTATAGATTCTTGCTCCACGAAAAAATTACCCGCAAAATAAAATTGGCTAAACCAAAACAACGCGATGTACTCCAGAACAGATTCAAATTGTCAATCTCCATAAGGAAGATGTCACAGGAGATTATTTCTGAGGTCCTTGAGTACCAGATCATGTATACCACTCAGATCACTCAAAAAATAAAGAAATGGAATGATGGGAAGATGAAGTATTTCAAATTCAATAACAAGGCAGAAATCTTCAATGAGGATAACTTGCTAATATCAAAGGAGTTCTTGAGGAACGATAGTCATCTCACCAATGAGTCAAACTGGGGTGAACAGATCAAGATTGGCGGAGTGCTTATAACCATTGACTCGCTAATCTCAGAGTCTTCAAGAGATATATCTAAAGTTTTCCAGAAATCTATAAAGCAAAGTGAAAGAACTCCTGCTCCATTGAAAACTATACAAAGAAGTTTACCTACCCCATCATCAATCACCAAAAATGCTTCTCCAGTAATTAAAAGAAGAAGAGTTGGACTCAGTAGATCTGGCACACCATCAAAAATATCAATTAACCGTTCTTCTAATGCTGCTACAAATTTTGCCTCATCAAGAACATCAAGTCATGCTAAATCAATGAAGACATCCTTTATTGACAGAAATCATGAAGACGACACAGTACTCATCGACACTCCATCAAAGAGAGTGATGAAATCTTCACTGAATACACCTATCTGTCCTATTTCAAGAGCCATACCGTATACCATCAAGACGAATACAGACTCTTCCAAAGAACGAAAAATCATACCTCAGATTTTCAAAGACACATCAATTGTACCCGCAAAACAAAAGTTAGAAGGTTCCATTGAAAAAGATCATATATGTCCTGTTGAGTACGATGCAACAGCAGTACCCAAAAATACTTCAAACCCACATGATTCATCCAATGTTGCTGCAAACACTATCTTGAACAATTTGATGCCTGTATCAGCAAGAACACCAAGATCTCTATTGTTTTCCAAGAGTGCCCCACTAAAGAGATCTCAGATCACTGAAAAAGATGAAAATAAATCAGCAGGTATACTAGAAGTTAATACTGTCGATGGACGTGGTAATGATGATCCTGAAAAGAAATTGGAATTGAAAGACGATCAAGTAATGCATAATCAAACAGTTCGGAACTCAACGAGTCACTTACTGAATGAGATATCCAAAGTCCTAGAGAATGAAGAATATGACAGTGATGGTCGTTACGAGGCTAGTCTTGATAACAACTCTATGGTGATAAAGAAAGAGATTATTGAATCGGAAAGTGAGGAACGAGGAGATTACATTACATGGGATTCAGGCGATAAAGATGACGAAGAGTTTCTCGACTCAATAAAGAACTCAGTTGAGCTTCAGAAGAAAGGCGGTTCCATCGAGAATGCAGCTAGAACTGAGGTCAAAGATAATCATGCACATCCTAGAAAGAGAAAGGTATCGGAGATTATAATTGATAAGAGAACGCCCTTGCATGCAATCAATTTGAATATCCAGACGTCAAATAATTATCTTAACAAAAAGAGATTACTCCTATATCCTTCTAAGGCCACCACTTCACAAAGTCTAGAATCATCTGATGAGGAAACCATTGAAGAAACTCAATCAACGTCGGAAAATAACGCTATTGGAAACAGAAGATTGACACAGACGATTACTTACAATTATGGAGATGCAAGTTCAATTGGCGGTGTTAAAATTTCAGAAGCTGTGCAAAAGCGGATGTAGTTTTGATTCTGAACTCAGGTTCACACTTCCCAGCCGTACTGATCGAGCCAAGATCAAGGAGATACGTTGTTCCGACATCATCAGTACGTCACCGGTGGAAATTGGAAACACCTATTTGATTTGTTCAACTTGGTCTGGTTGGTTCTCAATATGCGTGCAGTATGTTCACAGTGTTGGTACGTTCTTTCCCATGGGTGGTCATGGTGTTTTTTGATCGTATTTAAGGATTGAACGTGATGTACGTGTGGCTCATGACCAACTTAAACTCTGTATGAGACTGACATTCAGACCAACGTTATAGCATCCATGCAGAATCGGCTATAAGTCTTGCTGATATCCATAATAGTATGGACATTGATTTTTCACAGTAGTCATCTATGTTTAGGCCGCGGGAGATGTTTCGATTCGATGAGGTCTGAAAATTTGCGGCTCTCGTACGAGAGAAAACTTGGTTCATTGCATGTATTCAGGGTATGAGGGAGAGTGTTGGGTACCATCAATTATCTTGCACAAGTGTTAAGCACGACGACATCCTCACTTTTCATGAGTCACCCGTTTCATACTCGCAGTTTGATCTACATGTGCAGAAGCAACAACCCTACTAATTATATGGTGAAACATAGGTTTATATGTGTATAGATATGTATAGTATAAGTAGCTTAGTACAGCTGCAGGACTGGGATCCATAATAAAAGGCATAACAGATTAGCATTAGAGACAAAACAGTATAGAATATTTAAATGTATAGTTTGAGGGGTCTATCATAGACGACTCAGGTCCATTTCAAGGATGTGAAAATCCATGAAGAAGATCGGACAGTAACCAATTGTTAGCACCAGCAACAACAATAATCATAGCATCATTTGCGTAAGAAGAACATAAAGAGGAAAAGCAGAACAATCAACAACACAATCATCAATCATCATAACGACATCATAAAGTAGATAGAACAAAAAGTACATCTAGTACCGGCACATTTGTAATCTCTTTCAATCAAATAGATTGTCAAATTTCAATGAAACTCCATTATTTATAGGTGCTGCGTTCCAATTGAATCCCATATTTCCTTGATCTTCCACCTTGACGTAAGTCGAGTCATTAGTAGCCCAAGTCGCATCTAAAGAAGATGGTTTCAATAGCATCTCTTCGATGTTATTGTTCAGCAAATTTGAGCCGACTGGAGAGTTAAGTTCACCATTTGCAAAAGACTGGATTGGTGACATCAATGTTGAGTTGGAGTTGGAATCACTGAAGTGCAAGTTATCTAGATCCAAATCATTTAAGGTCGACATCTGATTTGTCAAGCTTGATGGTGAGAGTGCGCTTGCAGGGCTGAATATTGAATCTAATGAGTTTGGTTCTTTTTTGATGTTGTTGATATTATTATTAAAACTGGAAGATGAAATTGGGGAGGAGACGTTGATCAGATTGTTATTTAGGTTTGTGTTTTGGTTTGTAATGTCCAAGGATGATGACTTGGATAGATATGTATCTGGTGAGTGGACATTGAACTTAGTCTGGAAAGATGAAACCAGTGATGTATTTGATGAGTTTCTAGCTTTGGACTTATGGATATGGTTATCAGAGTTTCTTCTTACTTTGGACAAGGAGTAATGATGATAGGATCCATGAGCTGAGCCACTGCTGACACTATTTGAGGGAGTAGAAGAAGCAGCACCGACATTGATCGACGATGTTGGAGATGGTGAGCTCTGGTAATCCAAGGACGACGATGATGATGTATGGCTCGGATGAGACTTGGGTCTGTTAATTCCGCCATCGGTAGATGAAGTAACATGGGTAATATCATCAAGAGTGTAATCCTCACTAGACTCAGCCAAGTTGTCCAGCTTCTCGTTTGGTAGAAGTTTACAAATGACCTTGTTGATATCGAACTCTCCATCGGCGTTCAAAAGTTCTGGATCGTTGATGAAGGATTGAAACTCGACCATTCCGACAGTCTTCGGCTTGTTCAGCAGCTGGTTTAGACTCTGCACGAGAATGGACACTCTTGTTTCCAGAAGGTCAACGTATGAAGCAGGATACATCTGGTCAGCCTTCTTCTTGTTCATATACGTGCAAATTTTGCCGTCTTGTAAACATCTCGAGCACGGTCTTTGACCATCACATTTAGTCTTGCTCTTGCGACAACAATCGCATGCCTTACTAACCCTCTTTTTTGTGTGTGTTTTATCTTTATCCTGTGCCGGCATTGTGATGTTTGTGAGCTATGTTGACGGTAGAGCGTAGACAACCTGTCGTGAAGTAAGGCTGTTCTATTGAGTTTAGCTGAAACTGAAAAGTGACAGAAACGGCCTGCTTTATAATATTTTTATCATGCCCACTTCAGAACCTAGGACGGTTATTAATTAAAATAGCGCTAATATTTTGAAGATGCTCCTTCTGCGGTGCCATAATTTTTTATGCCTGAGCTCGTTCCGCCTGGTTCCAACTTCCGCTTGCCTGGAAGTTGACCTGGGAAAGTTACAGCTGCTCTCTGCCCAAGTGCCTAGAGCCATTTGCGGTCCTTTTACGGTCCTTTTCCGGGACGCACACGGCAATCGGCCCTCACAAAGCGAGCTTTTTTTTTTCTCTAGCTGGGTATGCGCTTTTTGCAATTCCCGCGAATCATCCTCAAAATCAATAAACCGTACATTTTTCTTTGTCAACCTTTCTTTTTTGAACCTTTTTTTTCATTTTAGCCTCAGGATCCCAATTCCCACATTGTACAGGAAAATGTGATATTGCTGAATCAGAAAGCTTGATTTCAGGGATCAGGTTTCAACTCTTGAACCTTGATTATCGATTGCTAAGACCCCCAGTCCTATAGTTATGGGGTCTATTAAAGCCAAGCAACTATGAAAGAAGGATTTTTCGTGAATATTTTGGTCGCTCCACGAAGTTCGAAGACCTTCTTTCTGTACAATTACGTCATTCTAGTGCCATTATAACAACGATAACCGGGCCAGCTAGATCGATTAAAGTAGGCTTACATGCTCAAAACTCATACTTCTTTGTATAGCGAGTTGATAGACATGAACAATAGTCGACTGGAGATTATGGCATAAAAGATCGAACGTTAATGTAATAGCTTTTTTGAAATGTACATCTAGACGTTTCGGGTTTGCTACCTGTACAGCTACTACGTCTCACTAGTTCGGTACTCGGGCCTGAGATAATAATTAGCACCAGCGTTGATCATAGCTCAGTAGCTACTAGCTACTAGCTACTGCTGGTCATCAGATAGATAACACCATTCAACAAAATATGGTACCATAAATTATATGTTAACTACAACAAGTGTCCCCGTTCAATATCATTGACGGAGGATCATGACTTATCAAACCACCGCTGCTATTGTTAGAGTTCTATCCATGACTTTACTTGATCTGATAACTAAGGAACAGGCTGCCTTGGCTACCCTCGGTACTCCGGATCATGGATTATACTCATTGCATACTTGGATTCTGATCTGCTTATATCCTGCAGAATTTTGTCACTAGTAATCTGGATTTGAAGAATGATCGGAAACCAAGAAGGGTTGACTATTATAACATCAAGGTTTATGCTGTTGTGCCCGTTGGGCTTGCTAGTTTTGTCTCCATGATTGGTCTTCTGAGAGAATTGTTGATTTCAAGATTGGATATTGATAGAAGGGAGGACAACTTGCTTACCGAACTATTGAATCTCCCCCGAAAGAGCTTATTGAAAAGTGTGCCAAGTGCTAATCATGTACAGTGTTGTATCCCATGTTGAGAATGTCACCAAAATGTTCACTCTACACTGCGTATAACTTAAATCGGTGGTGATAGAAAGATATGTGCTTAGGTTCTACGTTCTCCAGCTTGCGGCGGTACATGTGATACACTCTACAAACTTCCACTCGTCATAGATGAGACATGTTTTGCAGCGTCTGTGATTTTTAGTGGGGCATCTCAGCTTGAGTAGATCTAGTTTTGTTATCTTATAATTCAGCAAATTCGTAATAATCCATGATATAATAACAATCTTTAATGTGATGAACGGGCCAATTAGTACCAATGTTCGACAATATAAATACTCATAGCAGACACTTGATTCCTGATGATTTTGGTGTATAACCCATCAAATCAATCAGACATCAATGTCTGGAGTGTAAACACGAGGGACTTCTACTTACGAACTGTCAACCTAGAATCGAAGATGGAGGTGGGATAAGTTATGAACCAGCTCGGGAAGTTGGACATGTACTTATGAGTTACTACCAATGGAGCATACATCCAGGCCCGTATATCCATCAATGAAGAAGTCTCGTTATAGCAGCTTCTTGTATTCAACTGACGTTTTAGTCCAAATCTGTCATTTGGTCCGAAACTCGTTCCCACAGTTACTAATTTTCAAGATTTTGACACAAAAATGGAAACCTTAAAGAGTGAGCCATTCTTCACACACAAATTATCCTCAGAATCTCACAAAGATGTAGCTATGTGAGCTGAATAAATCCCGATTCAGTATCTCTCACTGAAGACGCATCTCTGCGTTCATACCTAATGGTAAGATTCATAAATGAAGCCTTCTCTTCGCAGCCACAGCGACCAAATTTCAAACCATTTCCAAAATCCAAACTCTCATTGTAGTATCAATCGCGTATGACAAGTAGGACCACAAACACAAATAAACGAAATCCTTTTCGTTTGTTTCTGCGAGCAATTTTATCACCAATGATCTGTCTTCTTTTTTATAATGAACCTCAGAGTCGTTTCTGTGTATCAACAACATCTACCCAGCTCCCACCATTATCTATAGGTTTGGCTGCTGATACCTGGTCAGGTGAGTTCTGAAAACACCTATCCTTTTCAGTCCCATTCCAAGAGCTATACTAACATCTATGCTATGGCAGACATTTCAGTTGGATTTGTGTTTCATCATCACTTCAGACATCATTGGTGTCATGTTGCTTTTTGTTGAGGTGCGATTCCTGTTTCCCATACACAATTCATGAAATTCCTTCTCCTCAGAAGCACCTGTTTGATCGGTTTCCCCACCATTGCATCACCACGAGATTATCAGCTGTACGAATTGTTCATATTTGATGGTAGGATTGGTCATCCTCACCCAAGAACTTGACATTCATCAGTGCGATAATCTTCAGACTTCTTGGAACTGCCTTTTTGAAACTCCATTGGAATTGTTGCACCATCAAAAACAGCATAGCTCTGCACTTGATCTGTGATTAGTGTTTCCCCAGCACTGACACCAATGTTAGTTTGTTCTTTGAATCGTCCATTTTGATCGGTTTCCCCACCATTGCATCACCACGAGATTATCAGCTGTACGAATTGTTCATATTTGAATGTAGGATTGGTCATCCTCACCCAAGAACTTGACATTCATCAGTGCGATAATCTTCAGACTTCTTGGAACTGCCTTTTTGAAACTTCATTGGAATTGTTGCACCATCGAAAATAGCATAGTTCTGCACTTCATCTTTGATTAGTGTTTCCCCAGCTCTGACACCAGTGTTAGTTTGTTCGTTGAGACCTTCCCCAGCAAAACATTTGACATTGACTGTTCAAACAACATTCAGTCCACAAGAGTATTCAGAAAGGGAATCACTAACTAATCGTGATCATTCTGAGTTTAACCAAGGTTCTGTTTTGGCCCGTTCTGTTGGCTTAGTTAGGTCTGGATCATCCCCCACCTAAAAATGATTGTGATTGTTGAAGGTTCTTATGTGAATCTTGGAACGGATTGTTTCTCTCCCCAAAACTTCCTATACGGGATTCCTAAGCTTTCATCATATTCCATCAAGCCGATTGCTGGAGAGCTACCTAACGATGTGCACTGACTGGATTTCAAATTTGGTGGTTTCACGTTTGAAGGTCTTCCCCAATCTTCACTCTGGAACTTCCTCGTTCATTCCGATCTGCCATCTTTTGACCTCTTTCAGCGACACAGGGTGGGAAGTGACAATGATGTTTGTTTGATATCACTCCAGCAACGATCTTACAAGGTTACCCCATCAACCAAGATCCATATTTCCCCAAACATAATTCTCATTTTGCTCAACATCAAAAACAAACATCCCCAGAAACATGATCAGAGGCAGCGGACGGGCCAGTAGAACATACTAACAAGCATAGCAGGACCTGATTTCCTTTATTCGTTGAGTTATCAACGTTTAAAGGAAATTTTTTAAAAAAACTCATTTGGAGCCCATCTGTGTCCGATTTTTCGTAGTGATCTGCAGTTTCCAAATATCGATCTAACTCCATGAATCTTCAGCAATTCAGTCCATTCTCACAAGAATATGATAGTGGTTCATGAGAGGTGTTTTCCCAGGTTCTTAGATCCTGTTTATCTTGACTGTTTGATGAGTTATGTTTACTTCTATAAATTTGCCATTTGGCTGGGGAAAATGTGTCCTGTACCGTGAAATTGGTCACATGATACATCACATGACAGGATCTGGTGTGTGTCCCTTAACGATAAAATAACACTCTACCTCAAACGCGGAACTTGAAATGCTAATAACTTTTTCAGTCAAAAGTAATATACAATGTTCTGAGTATTGATAGTTTCTCCTATGTCTGAGGTTTTGACAGGATCTGTCAGAATCCCATTTAGACCACAGGATACTGAGTTATTGAAGAAAGTCCTTATATATGTGTTACGTAATTATTTCGCGGAATCTTGATATACAGCTGCTGCTGCAGCTTGTTGTACCGCAATATCGATTGGTCCAGTTTCTAGATATGAATAATGTTATTTAGATAGGAAGAGCCTGAGTAATATCATAGTCTGATTGTGCAAAGATAGCTCTATCACCTGAATTAAGCCTGGATCAATAAATTGACTCATCATGATATAAATAATAATATTATGAATCATCAATCAATTAGCTAGTTCGGCCAGCCAGCCCAAAAGAGTTATGCAGCTACTATTGATGCTGATAATTAATGTATTTTATCTCAGAGAATTTTTGACGGTTCAGCAGCTGCTAGTCAATTAGTTCTTTACGGCGAACCAATTGGTACGAATCAGGCTGATGTGTCGAATTCAAAGCTTTAAAGATCAAAGAGCTGCCCACTCGTGAAGACACCTAATCTATAAACTGCGCGGCAGACATGCTGGATATTACTTGCATTATAGCTGTGCAGATCATGAATTATAATATTATTTAATAAGTAGTACCGCAGCTCATGATATTGATGAATTTATATTAAATATATTAGAGCTGGCGCTGCATGATCAGCAGCTCATGTACTGAATTAATTAGATATAGCTGGCTGAATGTCAATAATTAGATCTAATATTGTTGAATGGCAAATGACTACAATCTAATCAATAGTGTAACCAAAGCCTGGATTCATAAGTAAGGAATAATAGATAAACTAGAGGAATCTCTGGTCCTTAAATAGTCAGAGATACCACTTGAGGTAATAAAATAGAGATAACAAGACGTCATGACACGTCGACAAGAAATATAGATTATGTTTAGTAATCTATTAGCAGGTGATTATGTAGTACATGTACCCCATAATACATTAGAAATATTTCTAATATTTAATATCTGGTAGTACAGCTAAACGACGTTAATCAATTAGTACAGCGAGAGTACTACGTAATAATCTTCGGATCATAATATTCATTAATTATTAGACACGACGTCGTTATTATATAATAACTGAAATATTATTAATTAATTCGATCATTACTTAATTAATATGTGATCACACAATTAGCTAGGCGCTGAAGTATAAATTATATTAAATACAAGTTCTTACGGTTTGTGTGACCCCCCGTTCAATATAATTGACGGAGGTTGGTCGGTCAGAAATTTGTAAAATTTCTGGTGAATACCCAAGAGTAAAGATGTTATAACTGGAAGTTTTCAGCGATCTCCTAGCAGGGTGCCGCATAAGAAAACCACGTGATACACCTCGGATATGAGCATAAACAGAATCCGATAGCGAAAAAGAAAACAAAACCACAACAAAACCCCTTAAAAAGTCGACAAACTTCATTAAAATCAGCTCTCAAACATCGTATAAATTTTTTCAGAAGAAATGAAGTTGACCATCATTCGTTTCAGACTCGTACGATTCTAATGACACTACTTTCAATATCGATACGAATTTTTTCGAATTTATTGTTTCCGAGGGTATGAAATTAATATATATAGTGTTTAATATTTAACGTCGTCGTCGTCTAGCTGAAATTAAAAGACTCATGACGTATTATAAGTCGGCGTTAGTATTATATGGACGTAACAGGAATGGATTATGATGCGATAAATAACGTGACGACGTACTTCTTACCTGAATTACATACTCTGCACTTAGTAAAATACCTTTAATTGGTAAACAGATCAAGCCGATAAAATGATGTACTAATTCCGAGACCCGGTTCCCGATTCCCGCACAAGCTTTGAATGCTTATATAATATCTTAGTCAGAAGTCTTGTTCATCTTGAAAAATCAACACTTCAAATCAAAGAGTTGCCACTAACGCCAAACAAAGATAACTCTAAGGGTCATACACCTTATCGAATCATACCCACAAACCTAAAAAAAAAATGCAAAGAGTACAAAGACTGTTAGGACAAGGTGGTCTTGGAGTCCCACAACAACTGGACGGGCCAGTAATTGACAATAAGGAAACTGTCTATGTATCTTCATTGGCTTTGCTGAAGATGTTGAAACATGGGAGAGCAGGTGTCCCAATGGAAGTCATGGGATTGATGTTGGGAGAATTCGTTGATGAGTATACTGTCCATGTCATTGATGTGTTCGCTATGCCGCAATCTGGTACTGGTGTTTCCGTTGAAGCTGTTGATGATGTTTTCCAAACTAAAATGATGGATATGTTGCGTCAAACTGGAAGAGATCAAATGGTTGTTGGTTGGTATCATTCCCATCCAGGTTTTGGTTGTTGGCTGTCCTCAGTCGATATCAATACCCAGCAATCTTTTGAACAATTGAACCAAAGAGCCGTTGCTGTTGTTATTGATCCAATACAATCTGTTAAAGGTAAAGTTGTCATTGATGCTTTTAGATTAATTGGGTCAGCTCCTCTAATGCTTGGAATGGAACCAAGACAAACTACTTCAAACGTTGGTCATTTGAATAAACCCTCAATTCAAGCTTTGATTCACGGTTTGAATCGTCATTATTACTCATTAAACATCGATTATAGAAAAACCCCATTAGAAACAAACATGCTGTTGAACTTACATAAGAAAGAATGGCAATCAGGGCTAAAATTACACGATTATGAACATAAGGAACACGCAAACTCGGAAGCTGCTTCCAAGATGGTTAAGATTGCAGAACAATACGTTAAAAGAGTGGAGGAAGAAAAAGAACTAAGTGAAGATCAATTGAAAACTAGATATGTCGGTAAACAAGATCCAAAGAAACATCTATTGGAAACTGCAGAAACTTTGATAGAAGAAAATGTTGTGAGTGTTTTGACTGGTGCCGTTGATTCTATAGGGATCAAATAGCTGAAAAGACCGTTTAGAATTGGTATAATTGTACATTAGCTAAGACTTAATTGAAATGTTATTCGTTTTGCATCTTAATCAAAGACCAATCTGACTTTATCATTTTATTCTCTCCCAGACTTGAATATAGCTTTCACTCAAGAATAGAAATTCTTTCTCTTTCTCTTTGATGTTCAAGTTTTCCACTTCGATCCACTCATTATCGTTCTTTCTTAATTGGATCTTCCAATTGATTTCATCATCTTTATCCAAGTCATTTGATTGGATACACTCATCAATTACGTTTGATATCAACTTGTACTTGATCTGGCCCTGATTGAAATCAAGTATCAACGGGAATTCCACGATAGTTTGATTCCTATCTTTATTACTTAAATCGATCTTCAGGCTTGAATCCTTGAATCTATTCAGATGTAGTATCAAGAAAGGGGGATATATCATAATTTCGTAAGTTCGTACCTCTCCAGGTAAAAAATGTTCAGTTTTCCCATCATATTTCTGTAATAATTTGGATAGTTTTACTTGTGAGATTTGATTCATTCCGAATCCATCTTTGAATAATGACTGAGGTGGTAGATCTAAAGTCAAGATCCAGAATTTCGTCACTTTAGCCACCATCTCTTTGTCAGGTTTGAAATGGATTTGTGCTTGACCATTTTCTTCCAAGGGGATCTTTTGTGATTTGACCTTTAACTTCCCTTGAAATGCTCTATTGAAAACTGTCGATTTGGAATTTTTGGTGATGAAGGTTGACTGCCCCGTATTCAAAAACCAAAGTAGAAAATCCTTGGGATCTTTCTGCTCGTTGATTGTGAATTTTTTGTTTGATAGGATTGCAATATGTTGTAATAGATCATGGGGTGAAATATGATTCCTAAACAATTTGGAGGACCATAGTTTTTTAAGGAATACAATGAATCTTTTATTCAGTTCATTCTTCAGTAGTTCTTCTTCATCATCATCACTGATCACTAACAGTTCATTCCGAATCAATCTAACATGACACAATGCCTGCAATATGACATTAGAGTAATCATTTTTTTTAATGTTATTCAGCCCAATGAATCCAGGTGTATAGGCGTTATCATTCAGATCCTTCACAATATCATTGCTTTTCCCTAGCGCCTCAACAGCAGTAGTGCTATATGTTGGAAAGATGGCATATTTGATATCATTCAAAGTACTGGACTCGACCAATCTATTATCAGGCAGGATATAAACTTTCAAGTTGTTGAAATTTATGAAAACATGATGATCCTCATCAATTGAATGCAAAAAGGCAGGCGAGGATTTCCCTCTTCCCTGAAAGTATTTCCCACATACTAAGCACCCATATATGTTCACATTGGATAGTGTTACACTGCACACTTTCTCAAAATCAAAATCTAATCTTTTTCTATCGATTGTGTCTAAGTACAAGTTTTCCATATTGGCTGAATGGGTAGACTCATTTTGTCCATCTGAGTGTTTGTGTCTTTTGGAACTCTCATCCTCTGAGCTGTCACTCAAGCTTCTTGTCCTCACACCCATCAGTGACTGGCCCAAACTGCTTTTCTTGCTCAAGAACTGCTTTGATTCTAATATTTCTCTTTAACATATTATTCCAGCAGGTATCCGCGAACTTGTCCTGTGTCAAAAAATGCCGCGACCACAGCGCGCGGAGTTGTAGTTATGAATTATCGACACAGAACACAATTCGAAATAAAAACAACAAAAGCGGTCGAAGAAGCTGTTTCAGTCAACAACTACAAATCTCAGCCAGGTATTCACGCTTCAATCTCAACTCAACACTTCTTACCCGACTTCAAATTGATCACCACACCAGGTTTAGACACGTCTACTCAGATCCTCAAAACTAAACAGAAGCTGGCTTTCCTCTCCAATCCCTAATTCACCATCATCACCAACCACACTATATAACAACACGTCCTTGTCACCAGGAATCATGGCCTCCAATCCAACTAAATTCAAAGCAGGTGATCGTGTGCTTGCTAAAGCAGCTCCTTTTGTACCATGGCCCTCTTATGTAAGTACAATTGCTTTGCTCCACTTGAAATAGAAATTTACTAACCTAATACCAGATTGTTCCATACTCTTTGATTCCTGAGAAAGTGGCTAGGTTCGGTCGATCAAAAAAATCAGCAGGCAAACCGTACTGCGTCATATATATAGACTATGGTGACACTCCAAATTATTCCTGGGTTGCGGCCAAAGACTTGAGCATCTTAACGCAAGAGGCTGCTGATGCATTCCTCAATTCGAAACCCAAGGATAAGAAGGACCCAGATTTGGTGACGTCTTACAAGGGTGTA
Source organism: Wickerhamomyces canadensis (assembly GCA_003707015.3). NCBI lineage: Eukaryota > Fungi > Ascomycota > Saccharomycetes > Phaffomycetales > Wickerhamomycetaceae > Wickerhamomyces > Wickerhamomyces canadensis. The sequence continues at coordinate 141,450 of PPMU03000013.1, read as the reverse complement.
TCGAAATACACAAGCTGCGAAGACTACTTGAGAAAAATCAATGTGATAGGGGAAGATGATGAGTATGATGAAAATGAGTCCTTCAACCCTGCCTATGAGGCCAAACAAGCTGCTGCTGAAGCAAAGAAAGCAGGAAAGAGGGAGGCAGAGTCAGACGATAAGCCTGATACAGCCAAAAAACAGAAAAGGGGGAAATCACCAAGCGCTTCTCCTGAAGACGTGGTTCTGACACCGGATGACATACAAAAAAGGGCACAGATTTTCCGTCATAAGCTACAACGAGGTCTAATTCAAAGAACAGAAGATCCTTCAGTAGAAGAAATGGAAGAGGCAGCTAACACATTTGATGAACTAGAAAAGTTTGCTTCGAATATTGATATCGCTGCTTTAAGATTCTCAAAACTTCATAAAGTGTTGAAAGCCATTGCTAAAACTCCATCATTGGAGAGACCTGATGATTTCCAGTTTCATGCTAGATCAGATCATCTACTATTGAAATGGGAAAGTATCATATATGCATTGAGAGCGGAAAAAGATAAAGAGAAATCACGCCTTGATACTCCAAACTCGTCCATCTTAGATCACAATGATGCTCCTAAAAGCGAACCAGATTCCAATGGTAATGAAAAGAATGTAAAGCCTTCCAATGGCTCTGACTTCAAGACCGAAACATCCAACGAACAGGTGAATGAAAGAGTTATCAATGATGAGACCATTACTAAAGAGGCCGATGGTGAAGTCGAAACGAACGGTGACTCAGAAGTCAAACATGAAACTGAAGAGGATTCGAAAGTAAAAGAGGATGAACCGAATGAAGCTTAATCATAACCTTACTACTCAATGTTTGTTCCATGCTAAATCAGAATGATGAGAGTAGAACTGAAACATGATTGCCAATCAGAATGCTAGATGTACCAAAAGGAAATAGAGAACAAGAAATCACAGGTTGAGAGTATGCAAAAGTTTTGATTATTCTGTATTAATAAATAAGTTAATTGACAAGTATGTAGTGATGCTTTAGGGATGTGTGTTCATAAGGGGCATGGGCTTATGTTCCATTTCGGATATCACTAAACACCACCAGAGAATAACTGCTGTATCATCAATCCATTTGGAGAATTCAGTACTTGCTCAGGCAACTTCAATATTCTATCCTCTATTACACCACCGTTCAAAAACTGAATTGCTTCATTTGAGAAATGATTGCAGTTGTTGTAGAATAAATCGTATGAACCATAGGTGAACTTGCCACCAACTTTCAAGTCCTCAAGATATTCTTCAAAGATATCTTTGGGTATGAAAGTCTCTCCAAGGTCAATGATCTCTAATGGTTGACCGAACCTAGTCCCACCTGGGATGCCTTTAACTGGCCCTTCTCTATCGAAATAATATTCATGGCCATATGCAACTATTCCTGTATGATATATGGCATCCAGATGAATCCCTACGAACGCCTTTGAGTATATCTTTGCAAAACCATGGGATATATCATAGACGTAGAGTTGGATCTTTACAGACTCCTCCTGATTTGTCTCTGCATCTTGTAAACTTATTGTCATGACGTTATCAATTGCCAAGTTTCCGGTTGATATCACAGTGATGAAGATCTAAGTTTGTAATGAGTTGTTCTCTCTGATGGTCAGATCGAGAGTTCACAGAAAGCTTTGTGAGTGAGAATCGAAGATATTGGATGGATGAGAAAATCAAATCATCGCTTATAAAATAAAGATTTGCCACTAAAATTTGCCACTATCGCTGTCATCAAACACCGCCGCCGCCAGTGGGTGATCCAATAATTGTTCCGTAAGTTTCCTTCAACACAGAAAGCAGGCTGGTGTTCTCGAAGCAGCAGGGACAGCGTTGCGGCTGTATACTTGAACTTTTATAGCAGTGCACAAATCCAAAGATCAGCTCCTCAAGCGGTGGGCCCTTTTCTAGATCAGTTTATACGAAAATGACCCCAGAAGTCACGTGACATAAATTGTAATTCTCCTGAATTTGAAACGAACATGTCCCACTTCCGAAACGTTCGTTTTTCTATATAATTGGATTTGATACGTCTGAAAGGTGGATCATACATCGTCAGTGGAACTTGGCATAGTCACCGCTTCATCTCTAGGTTGTCTGTGTGCCACCCATCCCGATCCCTTGGTACCTGATTTTCCACAGTTGTATTATCATCATTGCTTACTGAGTATTGATTATTACGGATCAAGATCGAGGTTTGTTCCCATTTAACAATCTACAAGCTCAAATATTTTCAACGTCACTCTGTTTTGTTACACCCATCGATCATTATCTGCCACTCTCAACAAAAGGACACTACGTATAATAGATTTGATCTCATAGAGTACTCAAACTGAAAAATGTCGTCAGTGACTTATATGTCTATGACGGAGCCAACTCCGTCGGCGCAATCGACGACTGCTCAGTCGACAAGTTCAAGTAACAATCCCAATAATAATGCTACCACACAGCCTTCATCGATTCTGTTCTTCATTGCTGTTGCTATTGGTGTTCTGATTGCAATAGTATTTATTTTCTTTTCCATGAGGTACTATGTTCGAACTAGGTTGGGGATATATGCTACTGCTAGAATCACGACAACTAATAACTCCAATGGGATCGTTTTGCTCACTGGAGACTTCCCCATGCGGAGTTATAATCATTTCGGTGCAGAAGTGGGAAATCAAACGAGACACAGAAGGAGAAGAAGATACATGAAGAAGAGAAGACTAACCGAGGAAGAAGTTGAACACCTATTCCCTGTTAGAACCTATAAGGATTGGTTAGATGGTGGTGCTGAGAGAGATATTAAGGGTAGAGACATTCATGATGTATTGAAAGAAGAGGATGATGCCGAGATCAAAGAGAACGCAACTGAAAGTAATGAACAATCACACGAAGGATCTTCATCTGTTAACCAAAAGGATGTTGGGCAAACAACAGCTGATTCATTGAACGAGATCACTTCTACTGCTAATGATAATATTACTAATGACCATATGAAAGAAACGACAACAGCAACAGCCATCGCAACGAATGATGAATCGGCGGATTTGCCAGGTGATGTTGATTTAGGAAATCCATTCCAAGAAGAGATTCATTTTGATTCAGGAACCTGTGCGATCTGTATTGATGCATTTGACTCTGAAGATTCTGTTCGTGGGTTGATCTGTGGACATGTCTTCCATCAAGAGTGTCTGGATCCATGGCTGACCAAAAGAAAAGCCTGCTGTCCAATGTGTAAACGTGACTACTACATGAAGAGAAATACTGGCAATGTCAATGGTGAGGAAAATGATGAAGAGGAGGATGCGGAAATGGTATCGGTGAATAACTATACCACTGAATTACAGTATACCACTCTTTCTGAACGTGTTGCAGAGATCATTTCCAGGGACCCATCTATTGAAGAACGTGCCAAGGCATCTATTGAGAAGTACTTGAGTTTGAAATGGAGAATATTCTGGTTTGTTATGGGCATATCCAGAACTGATCTTATAAACTCTGCTGTTGTCAGTGAAGATCAAAGGACCCGAGATTCGATTAGACCAAGTGGTACACAACCGAGATCTAGCGAATCATCCCAGCCATCAGAAATACGAGAGTCTCCAAATACAGATGTGGAAACAAACACTGAAGATCGCTCAAGCTTACCTGGTCGTCAGAATGAGAGTGCTGAAGAGGCAAGAGAAAGAGTGGAGAGACTAGCGTAGTTCAACCATCCATTCCGTGGGACACTATTCCAGCCCCTTCTTTCTTTCTTTGATGTTTTATTTATTTTAGTTCACTCAGGTGATGGTTATTAGTGAAAGTTTCCCTCTGGTAACTGATCAATCCTTTGGAGTACTGACCCCTGTTTTGGTTTGAGGTTTTTTGGGTTTTGGGTTCTTGGTTTTTGCTTTTATTCTTGTCGTACACACCTCTCAATATGGAAGTCCAAACTGCGCTTGTTTTTATGTTTTTGAGTTTGTACCATATACACACGACGTCTCTTTATTCTAGAGTTCAACATGTAGTGCAGTAATTAATGATTCTTTACAAGCTACAAGGCCAACAAAATAAAAATGAAAAACTCTATTTTACAAAATACTAACATCGATGCACAGACACTGATCGTTAATCAGTCTATTTTTTACCAACAACTTCCCAATCTTCACCACTTTCTTCGACAGATAATTTAGCAGTTGAAGCTTCCAAAGCAGTGACATCGTCTTTAGCTTCTTGCTTGTTTTCTTTTTCCTTTTCTTCTTCAGTATCTTCATCTTCATCATCTTGATCAGCTAAGACAGAGAAAAGAGATTTGGCTGATTTCTTGACAGGTTCTTCCTTGGTTTGTTGTGGAGATGACTGAGCATTACGAGCTGGTAAGCCTTGACCACGAGTCCATGAGTCCTCTTTATCAGCATGGGTCTTTCTGACAAATCTCTTTGGTGGTAAGGCAGTACCCGATCTGGCCTCACCCCAATTTAATTCTGGTTCTTCTTTTCTTGGTTTACGTTCAGATTGTTCTCTTGGTTCTCTTGGTTCTCTTGGTGGCAATGGACCTGATCTAACGGCACTCCAATCTAGAGATGGTTCTTCACGTCTTGGTTTACGTTCTCCTTGCTCTCTTGGCTCCCTACCTTCTCTTGGTGGTAATGGGCCACTTCTTGCAGCACTCCAATCTACTTCAACCTCTTCTCTTCTTGGTCTGCGTTCTCTTTCTTCTCTTGGTGGTAATGGACCACCTCTTGGTGCACTCCAGTCTATGTCAACTTCCTCTCTTCTTGGTCTGCGTTCCCTCTCTTCTCTTGGTGGTAATGGACCACTTCTTACAGCACTCCAATCTACATCAACTTCTTCTCTTCTTGGTCCACGTTCTCTCTCTTCTCTCGGAGGCAATGGGCCACCTCTTGGGGCACTCCAATCTATTTCGACACCACCAAAGTCACGGCCTTCTCTTCTAGAAAACCCTTCTTTTTCTGGTTGTGCAACATTAACAAAGACACGACGACCGTATAATTCAGTAGCAGACAGTTGCAAAGATTGTTCCAGTTGTTCTCTGGTGTTGAAAGTGACAAAAGCAAAACCTTTTAATTTACTAGGATCTTCACGATCTTTTGGAGCAACAACTTTCAAAACTGAATCTTCTGCTTGTAAGTGATTAATGAACCATTCAGCAATACTGTCTTCAGTGGCATCCCATGGTAGATTGTTTAATCTGGCTCTGTATGGAGGAGCATCTGGGATTGGGTATTCAACGTGATCAGTACGACGCTCGGAACCACCAAAAGCTGGGTCACTGAAGTTAGCGTGACCAGATGCACCAGCACCACCACTTGAAAATTTGTTGTTAACAGGGATAGCAAGGGTTCCTAAATCGACATCTTCGTCATCCCAAGATCCACCACCTAATGAACTATCATTTAGGAAGGTGGACAAGTCCATCTTTTGACCTTTGTTTTTTGGAGCTATGATGTTGTTGTTAGTTCATTATTGATCAATAATCACACTGGCCGATGAATTGAGTTCTCTGGTCACTAAAGATGCTCCTTTCGAAGACAACATATAGAAGCAAGTGTTGCAGCATTGAACTGTTCATTCTCAATACACCTGATATTCTCAGAGATACGTACGCATATTGAATGTTTGCTTTTGTTGTTATTCTTTGTTTTAAAGATGTCTGAATCAAACTATAAGATCAGACCTGAGTGAAACTTGAGCAGAAGGAAACTATGATAAGAAAACAAAGGTCTCATTTCCTATCTTCTTTTCTGTCCTTCTTTTTCACTTTTTTTTTCGTACAGTAGAAATTTTTTCAAGTGCTTATGTAATACAAGTTCACATGATTCACCAGTGCTTCGTAACCACTCGCTTTCTTTCGCTGAGCTGCCGCGGTTACCGCTGACTTTGAAATTTGATAGACACACCAAACAACGGCAGTTAATCAAATCTGTCCTGTGTCCGCCATCTCAGCTTTTGCAGGCAATTCAATAATTGACCATCATCAGTAGTAGTTGCACTTACCGGCTACCATCAACCAGTTGGAAAGCCTGCAATTCCTGGCCTTCTTTGTCTAGACAGATCCGCAATTCCTATTGTTAACAATCTTGAACGAGACCCTGGGAATCCATGTTGTTTGCGTTTCTCAAAGGGTTTCTCGAGAACACTATAGGCTCGGCAACACTTTGGAAATGGCTCTTCATATTCCTTAGTTGTGTTGGGCTTTGTCACCTCATCCTGTGTTTGAGATTTGGCCTCTCAATTGGAATCATCAACCCCTTTTTGTTCAAAATCTACAATACTGGTTTTTCTAACAAGATGTTCAGCGTGAAAGTGAAGTCGATAAGGTTAGTGTTTTCCCTTACATCCTGGTCCAAAGTTCTGATAGTGCTGGATGGAATTGATATTGTTCTCCATAGTCCCCAGCAGACTGGCAAAAACCACAACGATGAAGAAGTCAATATTGTTCCTGAGGATGCTCCGTCGGGGACTGATGGGACCAACCTGCATCCCAAGTTTCAAACTCACAATGAAACTCCAATTTCCATACTACCCAATAACTACTACCTCAGGAGATTGGTAAAGTACTATCTGTTGTATTTCAGATTTGTTGGAATTCAATTCTTCAATCTCAATATTGAGTATGAACCAGCTGGAATGGTTTTCAATACCGACTCCTTATTGGCAAAGGTTGCTATGCATAAGAAGAAGGATCATTATTACTTCAAATTCACTACAAAGATGTTGCAACAGAGTATCAATGATGTTGAGTTATATGATACACTGATATTAGAGGTCGGTGGTAATCTTCGGGTACATGATGGAGTCTTATCAAAAGTCAAACTTGACTTTGAACTCCGAAATTTATGTGTTCCTGTCTTGACTTTGATGCACATATTCTCCAAAGTGAAGTCAAATACCTTTGCTAGAAAGAAAGAAAGTGCTGAAAACTCTGATCATGTGATACATTTTTACAACCGAATTTGTCTGATGAGTGTTCTTGTGAAACTTGTTGAGGAGATTAGTATCTCATTTCATGGAATATCATTCACTGAGATTCCACTGGCTAGTCATGATATTGTCCATTGTGAAAATTACAAGCCATTAGTTCTGTTCCAACTGAAGATAAACTCATATGTCAGTAAGTTGAGGAGAATGCATTTTGATTCGCCTGGCTACGGATTATCATATTTTTTTGGTGATAAGCCTTATAACGTCATCAATAACTTCACTGGTATCACATTGTTGTTAGAGAACACAAAAGCCAACACACTGAAGGAGGTAATCTCAATTCCAGTCATGAACTTCACTGGAAGTACTAACCATGCATTTCAAACAATTGAGGCAACAAGACTCGAAAGTACTAAACCTTCTTTGTCCAAAGCTATATTCATGGGACATCTTTCAGAGCCTGTTGTTGATTTTTCCACAGATGATATTACCACAGCAGCCTTGAGTGCTTTAGAATATTTGAGACATAAGCACATTCTGCGAACTAAGATGCCAGATAAGTTCAAAGAGACAACTAGCTCATCATCTCCAGCAATTGGAGGTCATTGGAAGAAATATTCAAGTCTATGGCCGAGCTTGGACTTGAAACTGGGTATTGAGAACCCTGTGCTCATGATCAAGAGCTCTTTTGAAAATGAGTTTTATAGAATTTTGCTGTTAAAGTTGTCTCTGATTTCCATTGAGTTCAAAAGTTTTAGGGATCTGAAAGATGGAATTTACAGATACTTGCTTCAGCAGAAAGTTGATCTGAGCCAGATTGAACTCCAGTACAGAAATAATGCGACTGGGCATGTGAGCAACATTTTGCAATCTGATGCGATCGCCTTTAGAAAAAATGCAGAAGTTTTACCAAATGCCAGTTATGAGAGCTCAGTCAGCTGTAATACTACTAAAGTGAATATGTCGGAAATTCAGGCACTGCATGGAATCAATTACATATTCAACGAACTGAGAGATAAGATTAGTCCAATGGTATCACACTTCAAGCATCACACAAGTGAATTTGACTGTTACTGTGCTCATCTACACGATAATGAATTACCCCCAGACATGGAGAATGTTGACTTTGATGAGTCTCGACCTATTTTGCAGATCATTGATGATATATTGCCCGAGTGGCTTCACTCTTTCAAGTTCTCGTCGCAGGATACTACCATTCTTCTTGGTTCTAGATCATTGCTTTTATCCAAAGAACTGTTGAAGTTGATTGATCCTCAAACTCAAGATGATCTAGTAAATGGCGAATTGAGAAAGGTCGAACTTTACTTCGAGTCCTATGAGCTTGTTGTATCATTACATGATCAGATCACGGAAAACGAGGCTTTGAGTGCTGGCTCCTCCTTAGAAGATGATGATAAAGGTCTTGCTGATAGTTTCTCTGATATCTCTTCTGAGACCTCGCAATGGAAAATTGCATCTGAGGTGAAGAAAGTTGTTGGAAGGATTATATCTGAAAAGAGTACAAAGAGAGATGAATTGGTTGGAAAAGTCTTTTTGAGGCTGCCAGGAACTGTTGTAACACTGACTCCATGTCGTGAAGAAGGTGATAGAATCATTTTCAATCTCAATATTCCTAAAGTTGAATTGTTTTACTCTGTGATCTCCCATTTCATTGCCTTGTCAAGTGTACACCTAATAAGAAACACTATATTTGAATTCTTACTTCCTCGAGAAGGTGAAGAAGTACCACCTATGACGAAACGGAGAAGGGCCTCGGTCATGGATTCTGCTGGACTAAAGAATAAGTTGATACGTTCTCTTCAATTCAATGTTAACGTTGACTTCTTTGACTTAATTCTGGTCATGCCAGACCACTTAAAGCTCAGATTGCAGCTGACACAGCTGAACGTGATGGGACTTGGAACTAATCCTGTTCTTATAAACTCCCACTACACAAGATTATGTGCTGAATCACCTACTGCGCACGGTTACTGGGTTAGACTGGTAACGGCTGTTGATGGTTCCACTACTATCAATCTTCAGACGATACTGGAGAAGAAGGATGAATTCTGGTTGAATTTGAGGAATGATACTTGCCATGTTACGATCCCTAACCAATTTGTTATGTACAAAGTTTTTGATAACATCTCTGTCATGTTCAAGACGTTGAAGCAACTGCACCATTCACTGAAGTATAATACAAATGAATTTGTTATCAATCCTAGTATAATGAAGGGTGTTAAACTTCCAAAGCTTAATTTGAAGTCCAACCGTGTCCTTTTCAGCATGGAAGATGACCCATTTGAGTCAGAATTGAATATGCTATTTCAAATTGGTTTGGCAGAACAAAAGATGCGTTATGAGAAGAGTAGGATCCTGGACCAGAAGCTTCAGGATCTTCTTCAAACCGGGAGAAACAATGCCACAAAGTCTGCGACTTTCAACTCGACAAAATCCAAAGATTCTAAGTCTCATATATCAATAGCTGGTGCAACAAAATCACTCAAGAAGCTTGCTAAACATCAGGAGAGATCTATTCAATCACTTCATGTGGATGAAATTTCACATGCTTCAGAAAAAGTTGCATTTGCTGGGCTTCTCGACCTCAAAGATCAGTCGCTTGAGAAAGTTCGTGTTCTCCGAGAACATTTTTCAACTTCATGGATCTCTCGAGTCAAAAATTATAGAAGAAAGCAAGAACAAGATTTCCAGGCTAACTTCAATTTTCTTTGGGGAAATATTGATCTCAAGCAACTACCGGGAGACTTTGATAGAAAAGTGTTGGATTTCGTTTCAAACCCATCTTTGTTCAACATAGTTTTGGAAGGTGTCGATCTGAACCTCGCGCAGCCAGCATGTGGTGTTGAGAATATACCAAACTTCATTCATGAAGTTGGTAAAGGCGTTCCGAAGGATACGCAGTATTCTATTTTGATTCCATTAAATCTGGATTTGAGACTAACGGAATTGAGAATCCATCTGAGAGACTATCCGTTGCCCTTCTTATACATGCCTGGGGTAACCAAGAAACAACCCAAGCAACTGCCTGCGGTACGTATTCATGGTGATTTTGTGATTGCCGAGGCTATGATTCAATCAAAGAAAGAGATCAGAGAGGTTTATGTTCCGTTGGTACCTGGTTGTGATGAATCAGAACACGATACCTGTTACTCTATTGAAGTCCCAAAAACCTTAACTCTCATCAAATTTTTCACTGATCTGGCTTGGGAGTTGAATTCTGATAATCACTCAAAAGTTACTTGGGGTACATCATATCAACCTTGTATTCAACAGATCATGTTGAACCTTGACAACTTCACCAAACCACCAATCGATCCATCTGAAAATGTTGGATTCTGGGATAAGATAAGAGTGCTGTTCCATGCTCGTATGAATCTGCACTGGAATCACGATGGTCAACTTCACATTCTGTTCAAGGGTTCGAAAGATCCATATGCTATATGTGGTAAGGATTCGGGATTTGTGCTGGGGTTTAAAGATAAGGTCGTTCTGTCGATTAATAAGGATGATAATCCCAAGGATTTCCTAGTGGTGAATTCCGAACAAATATTGTTTGCTGTTCCTAATCTTATTATCGAGCCTTTGCTAGTCTGGTCAAGAGACACGTCTAACTCTGTGCTGCTATCTGATCCTGCTACCAACTTCCAGAAGTCAGCGTTTGGATATTACCTGGGTCATTCCGCAAAACCAGATCCTGTATTAGTTGAATCTTTGAAGGAAAATCGTATTCAAAAGAGTGTTATTACCTTATCAGGTGGGGTCCAATTTAAGCTTGCCATTGCATTTGAAGGGGATTCTGCTAACGGAGATAGAACTTCAGAATTTATCCCTCATTATGATGTCTTCCTTTCCCATCCAAAATATGTTGAAGATCTTTCATCGTATGACGCTTATAGAGGCTTTAGAAGTAACTACATCCATATGGGTGTCACTTTGATTTCAACTGGGGATGATGCTTACAACACAATCCAATTGACTCCTCATGTTTTCGTTCACTTCTTCTCGTGGTGGAAAATGTTTTCAAATACTTTGAACGTTCGTCATGGAGAACTATTTGGTCCTAAGAAGGCAACCAAAAAGTTTGCTCGACATCTTTATACCATGAAGTATCAAGCTATTCTGCAACCACTGTTTATTTCACATGTTTACCATGACTCAGAATTAGCTTTCAGTGGTGACGCTGTTCATTGTTACGGTGTCAAAGGTCGTGCGTCTAGGTTTGTGCTGGATTTACATCAGAGAAAGGAACTCACATATGACCATAATGCTAACCTTGGTGTTACCAAGAGAATGCTGAAGATGAAGTTCAATATCGGTAAAGTTGAATTAGAGGATCTTGACTTGAGAACTTTGAAAGGAATCTTTGAGCTCAATCGTGCTCCAGAGACTACAGCTTCTGATTACAAGAGTCGTCATAACTTCAATGTATTTGATAATGATTTATCTTGGTTAGATGATACAGATTTCAGTGAGATCAGCCAACCATTCCATAGTCAGTATAACACTGAAGTTGAAAGTGAGATTTCAGCTTTTCCCCTGCTCTATACCCCGAAATTCGTTTACAATAAGCACAATGGGTATGGTGATAAATATCAGCTTGATTTTGCTACAAGTAAGAGGATCAGACCATTTGGACATGAGGAGTTTCATGCTGGTGATTGTGAGTTAAAGAGTCGTCCCTTGATGGAAACCCAACATGACTGCTTTGAAAAAAGATTGATTGAATTGAATGAAAAGCTGGCCTTTAACCTACAGCAGATTGAAAAGCTTACAGTTGAGAAGAACACATTAGATCAAAGAGCGAAGGTCAATCAACTAAGAGTAGATAATGAACAGTTGAGACACGGCATTGTCATTGTTAGAGCTTTACTGGAAACTTACAGTAAGGCTGCTGCTCATTCAGCTAATGATCAGTCTTCTTTCAACTTCGTCATGAATGAGGAAGATGATTCAAACTTCACGAATTGCTTTACTGTACACAACATGTTGCTAAAATGGAACGATACCAACAGGGATATTGTTTACAGATTCCTCTACCTATTCGAAACCGAAGGAAGACATCAAAAGTTTTTGCAGCATAAATCCCTGTCAAAGTTGGATGAAGCTATTCAGCTACAGAAAAGTTCTAATTTGAACGGCGATCAACTAAGCCATGCCTTATCACGTGTTACTACTGCTGAAACATCAGAAAGTAGACGCTCTAAGGATGGTGGAAGTTTTGCTGAAACAACTATTTCTGAGAGACTGAAGCACTTCGAAGAGGAATTGAGGGGTCTTGCTGTCCCTTTCTTCTACAAAACTCATGATACTTATCAATTGAGATGTATCTCACCTCAAATTCAACTTCAAAGTGAAGATGAACTGGATGCTTGTGTCTTGGTTGTTGCTCCAGATATTGAGTTGAATGTTATTGCCTTTGATGCAAATGAGACTGATGAAGATTACAATGAGAATATATTTGAACAAAGATTTGGTGCTGTTTTGAAGGATGCAAGTATATTTATGTTCCATGAAAATCAAATAGAGAACACGGGTAAACTATTCTTCAGTCCTTCCTCATATGGTTCAAACACTTCGTGGCCTCCATGGCTCGGGGTTGAGCTCTGTTACGATGGATCTTTGATTGCAGAACATGTTTTGATGAATAAGACATCAGTCATTGTCCGTTATGACAAGTCAATTGCTTCATCATTTGTCCAAGTTGAAGAGAACAGAATCAACAAACTGTCATGTGACTTGTCACAAGCTGTGTTCACTTGTGACGCTTTGCAATACTACTCGTTGTACAATATTATTACGCATTTGCTGATATACAATGATCCTCGAAATGCCACTAACAAAGAGAGAGAATCAAAGATGTTACTAAGACTTGATCTGAGTGACCTTAGTGTCATCAGGAAGAGGATTGTTCAGCTACAAGAATCAGTCAAAGAAGCCTCTTACATTATTGAGAACCTAGTCTTGAGAAGAGGTGTGTTGGATGAATTTGCCCAAGACGATCTGAAAGTCGTTGCTCTTGCTCGTATCGAAGCTGCTATTGAACTTCACCTGCTGTTGTATATCTCCTTGTCAGGTGAGCGTAAACCCACCCAAGATGCCGTTGATCTTCAAGAATGGATCATAAGAGCAGATGATATCAAGTTACATATGTTAGATGAGGTGAGAAAACCTTTCTTGGATGTTATTTTATTGAACTCCCATTTTACCAGGGTTGAGCGTTCTGACCACTCAGATAGAAATGTTATCAGTATTCAGAATCTTGAAGTTATCAATCTTGATAATCAGTCTCAATTTCCCGTTGTCTTCTCCAGTCATAAAGTTGAAAAGAAGCATCCAAAAATCATCAGGGAAGCAGATATTTCTCCTTTAATCCATATCCTATGGCATATGGACTCCCCTGTTGGTGGTATTCGTGTGATGAAGAGGTTTGAAATTGAATTACAGCCTGTTCAGATCAGTCTTGAAGAGACTACTGGCAACAAGATAATGAAGTACGCATTCCCAGATCAAGTTCCAACTGAGAATTCAGACAGCGATGATTCCGATTCTGACCAACTATACTCCGATTCTGAAAAGTCAAGTATCGATAAGCAGAGTGGTTCCTTGAAGAAACGAAGCAGCTCTCTCAGTGGCCTTTTAAATGGTCAATCGAGTGGTATTTCAAATGGTTATGTGAACTCAATAAGCAATGGTCACTCTAATGGCCATTCGAATGGTCACTCTAGACCAACACTGCAGTTGAATGGTGACTCCGTTGATGGAAGTGTCCATGATAGTCATGATAGCCGGTCACTGAAGTCAGAGTTATCCAAGAGCAGGGGTTCAATGAACAACAGGTCTAATTTGGACGTAGTTCCAATTGGAGACCTTTCCTCCACAGTAAGCACAAATGGAGAAGATTATGGTGCCAATGAAATGGTTCAAAGAGCCTCCAATTATCTAAGTTTTGTTTCCTTCAAGCTCAAAAGTGTTGTGATCTGTATCTCATTCAGAGGTAATGGTGCCAAAAGACTGATGAATGTCTCAGAATTTGTGTTGACTCTTCCTGAAATTTCGTTCACAAACAGAACATACACGTTGTTGGACTTGACCATGCATTTGAAGAAAGTTATCATTAAGGCATTGCTAAGTCATGCCGGTAGTATCATAGGAAATAAGATTGCCAAAAGAAGTAATAGAAAGTCTCAAAGACCACTGCAAGGTATCAGTGGGTATGCAAGTACAAGAATAAAGACATTCAGAGATTAGTTCGGGTTGAGGTCATCCCAGAATTAATGGTTATAATACATAATAAAATGATTGGACTTTGCCTAAGCCATCGAGGTAGTAGATCACTAGACCAGCTAAACATCCACACGACGACGTTTCAAATCTTGATCGTCTCTTCCCTTTTGCTTTCTCTTTGTTCCTTGCCCACTTGAGTCTCCAATGGCTAAGTTGGCAGTATCAAAGCCTGGTATACCAGAGTCTGGAGTCTTTTGGAAGCTCAAGTTTTGACTCAACACAGAAGGGTCCAATCGCTTGAGTACTATCGGAGGACCTTCTCTATCTGGAGCAAACACGATGGGAGATATCGTTCTATCTTTCGGGATTATGGCGTGTTTCCCTGGTAGATCATTTATGTGGGCCTTGTATGACTTCCTCAGCTTGACACCTTTCGTACCATCTTCATTTAGACGAGCGACTGAATTCGCTATTGAGTTTAAATTGTATAGTGCTATGAGATTATCTGTGGGACTTGGTCGGGTCTTTGAGTAGACCTTTGTTGGATCAATGTAGTAGTACTTCTGTTGAGGGTCTGACGGGTTCGACATTGCTGTCATGAGCTATAAGGAGAAGCGTCGGTGTGTCAGATGTGATTAAGGAATGAATGGTGTTTATAAATCATCGGAATTGATAAAAGAACTCCAAATAATTCGCGGCCACCGTTTAAGAGCTCACTCGATTGCCCTAGTCACATGACTTAATTTCTAGGGCAGCAACTCTTGCTGGTGTCTGGGTGTAATCTGTCCAGGCCAGCGAAAATTGAAGAGCGACTTTCGCCCGTTTTTGTATGGCGCTTTCGCGAAGTGTGCGATTTCGTGCTGCGCCTTACCAATTCTCACCGCCAAACTCTCTGCAAAAACCCGCGAAAATAGCAGTCCCGGAACTGGCAGCGAAAGAAAAACATTGAAATTTTTAGAAAACTTCACACAGTGTAACAAGAAGACCTAAGTAAACAGATCAAGTTAAACTAGACAAGGTACGTCTTACCAGAGTGAAGAAATGGGAAGAAAGAAGAGATAGAACTAGTCTGCATCCAATTACAAGAGAAAAGAATACTATAAAGCCATTCGTTTTGGTTGAGAAGTAATTACATTTTAAGACTTTTCACCAATGAACAAGAATATCAAATGTCAAGATAAATGAATGGTAGGAATAACTATCAAAGGGATGGGAAGGCAGCATAGGTTCCACAGAAATCTATCATAGATATTCAGAATCCCGGATCTTACTGTCTGCTGCAGATATCATATGTTTCTGTTACACTCATGTCGAACCTCTCATCATAACTTCCAAAGAGGGATTCTCTTCGTGATGGAGCTCACCTTTCACAGCACTAGAATATATCTACTTCTTTCCTAGTTTCATCCTACTAACTTAGCCCTGAACCTCAATACTAACAAATCTTATAGATGGCTGCTTCATTACCTCACCCAAAGATCGTCAAGAAATTCACCAAGAAATTCAAACGTCATCATTCTGATCGTTATGCTCGTGTTTCTGAAAACTGGAGAAAACAAAAAGGTATCGATTCTTGTGTCAGACGTCGTTTCAGAGGTACCATTCCTCAACCAAAAATTGGTTACAGATCAAACAAAAAAACTAGACATTTAAGCCCATCAGGTCACAAAACTTTCTTAGTTAACAACGTTAAAGATTTGGACTTATTATTATTACACACCAAATCTTACGCTGCTGAAATCTCCCACTCCATCTCATCAAGAAACAGAGTTGAAATCCTAGCTCGTGCTAAAGCTTTGGGTTTAAAAGTTACCAATCCAAAAGGTCGTTTAGCTCTTGAAGCTTAAGTCTGATACTTGGTATAATTTCATAAAGAAAGCTCTTGTTTAATATATTATGGATGGGTTGAAGAAAATTGTACACATTATTAGTTTTTAATGCTTATGTTTTGAAGGTTCAACTTGGTTTATTTGTAGATGTTGGCATTACAAGAGAGGCTTACTGAAACAAAGCATGTTGCATGACAACTACGACACTTGATGGTAGCAAAAGTAAAGGGCATTATTTATATATAGTATAGAACATGCATTGCACAGAAATTGTGTACTCTCTGGTTTTTTACTCTTCCTGGACAACCATTCTCGTTGCATATTATATATCTCAAGAACTCCCAGGTAACACACACACAGGCTCACAAAAGAAAGACAAAAGAATACAAGGACACAAACCAAGGCAAGATTATCATAATAGAATCCCAAAGGAAGGGAAGAAATAAACTCAGGATTTATAGAAAAAGACTATAAGCAAACCGATAAAAAATTTGAAAAAGAATTGTAGTGAAGAAGGTAGTGTCCAGTAAATTATATCTTTGCATCTTAAAAGAACAACCAACCGATAATGAATGCAATTAATGCAAACAAAACAACTGTTGTTATTGGGATTGAACTTTGTGAAGCCACTGCAGTTTCAGGTTTGACAGGTTTGACTGTTGCTGAGGCAGGCTCAGCAGCAGCATTAGAATCAAGTTTCTCATTCAGAGCATCAATTTTACCTCTGTCTTCTTGAGACAATTCATCAGCGGCTTGGTTCAACGATTTGGCAGATGGTTGTTCAACGTTAACAGCAGAAGTTTCACCATTCAAAGTTTCACCTAGAGAGTGATCTTCCTCCGACTCTTGTACAAATTTGACTTTGATCTTCTTTGAGATTGATTGTGCTTTGAATTCAGCCTCAAGTTTTGGCCATACTTCAGCAACTGTTTCGTCACCAAGAGAGTAAGGAGCTGGCAATGACACTATCAAGAATTTGTCATTACATTTGTAATCTTGATCTGGTTCTTCCTTGAGTCCCAAAAAGATGACGGAAACATCAATTGATTCACCTGGTTCAATAGCAGCAGCGTTTGGTCTGACACAGTATCTATAATTCTAGTGTTAGTATCGATTGGGTTGCTTTCAAATGACTTCGGGGATCACTGTGCTTTTCTACTTACAATTTTGGGGCTGTTGTTTTAACTTTGAAGACAATAGTTTCGGAGGTGTCATTGGTGACCGTGATGTATTCAGTGGAACTTTGAGTGAATGGAGCTAGATAAAAATGTTTGTTAGTTTATGGAGCTGGTATAAGGGTGCTTGATTTGTCATTGTGCCATATCAGTCGACTTTGTACAACAAAATAAGGAGAATAACAACACAATAAGCAAAATGTGAGATAGGGAGTGATAAACATACCTTTGAACTCCAAAATGTTTGGGGAGATTGAGACCATGTTTTCTAGGATGTTTTGATTTCGTTTCTGTTGAACTTGTCAAAGGCGTAGATCACTGCTTGGTAATTTTATGGTGATTGTTGATCCAGTAGATTTGGCTTAAATTTGACGTATTTCTTTTTGACAAAAATCGGGATTCAATGATTTGTGTAAGACTTCCAGTGGGCCAATGACAACTTCAGCACGGATTGACTATTTAAAACAGAGAACACACGCCTTATTTCAACTTTTTGATCGTTGTGATTTCTCCGATTTGTTCAGCTGGCGCTTTTCAATTAAAATCTTTTGAAATTTCAGGCAAACAACGAAATCCGGTACTGAGTATCACGTGAATGCACCCTCGGAGTCTTACAACAATAGCCAAATAGAGATGATCATGTTCCTATCTATACTTGAATACAGTGGGGGTGTTATTCCTTAGTAGTCTTCACCCCTACTGACAACTTCTTTTCTGGTTGGATGCAGAAGTATGGTGTGCTCGTATTGTGCAGTGAAACTTCCTCTAATATCATTCAAAGGTGGATAATCTTGCACTATACCATCTCTGACTAAAGCATTCAATGCCAGTATATATTTCTCCTCTCCCAATCTGTCTAGATATCTACGACAGAATGGTAAAGTTCCAAAGTTCTTTTCAATACTAGATAGCAGTTGTTTTGCTCTGTTCAATCTTATTGGTGTGCTTTTCGAGTAATCTTGATTCAATGCATAATGGGAACATTCACCTTCTGCAATAACGTAACCACGACCAGTTGAACCAAACGTTTCAATAGCAAAAGCTTCACCTTCTTCCATCTTGGTTTCATCTCCATTCTTGACAATTGGGACTGATTTACCTCCATGGATTCTGTATCTGTCGATATTATGACCATTCAAGTTACGAATTGGTTTGACTGGGTAAGTAGTGCCATCTATCTCCACTTCATAACTTTCCATCACTTCTTGGATCGCTTCACCAATATCAGTCAATCTAACATCAATACCAGCTTCTTTGATACCGGTATTTGTTGCAGCTTTGACAGCTTTCAACAAGTTGTCATATTTTGGATTCCAGGTCTTTGTGAAAGCACAATCCACTATATAACCATCAATATGAACCCCATAATCGACTTTCAAAACGTCATCATATTCAATGACGGTTTTGTCTCCGGCATTTGGTGTATAATGGGCAGCACAGTAATTTCTTGAAACACCGGTTGGGAAACCAATACCAGCTTTCTTTAAGTCCGGTTCGTTGGTGAATGTTCTGACAGCATTTTCAATAGTTTCCGCTAACTCAGTAGTTGTCATACCTGGTTGAAATTTACCATCTAGATGTTTTCTGACACGACGATGAACTTCGGCACCTTTTCTGAATGCATTCCATCTCTCATCGTCTTGTCTGTCCAAATATCTTTTCTCCTCATCCGTTGTTCTGAAATTGTTGTGATCTCTGTACTCTTGCCATTCACCTTCAGGGTAGATCCCATCTGGGTAGAATTGAGAAATAGGAACAACCGTTTTCTTCTTCTTTTTGCTGCTCTTCTTTTTCTTTTTCTTCTTCTCACCAGATCCTCCGGCTTCTTTACCCTCGCCTTCTTCTTCTTCTTCCTCATCATCATCCTTTGACTGGTCAACTGAAGGACTGTAGTCAGTATTTCCACTTATTCATGCATAACCTGAAAGTCTGTATGTACTTACGATTTACTTGTGCCACTTTGTCAACCAATTCAGACGCATTTTGCTCAGAACTTTCAACAGCTTTCTCTGGATTAGCAGCACTCATTTTCCCTTTGATGTAGAGAGGTTTCTTGGTGTATCTTAATGGAGATCAAGCTTGGTTTCTTCTACGACTGATCATTGATGAGCAAATGCAAAGGTTTTAATTTCCGTACGATGAATCTGTAAAGCCGGGTAACCCCCTTCTCGAATCTCGATGAAAAATTATGAGAAAGGCCTTCTAGGAAACCTTACAAAGCTTTCACAGCACGAGAGGAAAGTTCTTTGTTCAGAGATGTTTGGAATCAGTGGCTCAAGCGGCCTAAGAACTTTGCTATCCAATGGACTCTCGCTCTCAAAGACCCAATCTTTCCGCTTCAACTCGACTAATGTCAAACCGAGCCATCTTTTGATCAAAGATATAAATATCAAAGCATCATCAAACAGTACTGGTAAAGCAGCCTTCACCTTACCTCAAACAAGAACCGAAGGGATTTTCAACAAGAGCAAGCAGCAACAACAAGCGTTGCTGAACCCAGCCAAGAGTGCTGCTGTGCTCAAAACTACAGGTCCAATTGCTGGCAGAATCATTCATGTCAAGAATGGTGATATCACAACAGCTTTCAGAAAACTGAAAAACCTGGTCAATATCAACAGTATCAGATTTGAACACCAACAGCAGAGATTCCACAGTAAACCAGGTAAAGTTCTTGAAGCTAAGAGAATCAGAAGAAAGAAGAAACTGTTTGATGAAGGTGTTAGAAGATTGATGAACCTAGTCAAAGAAGCTAAGAGAAGAGGATATTGAAGAGCCCATTGCATTCTCAACAGACTTTTCCCTATAGAAGAAGTCATTGATGATATATCATGTAAATAACGAATGAATTAGTTTATGTTAACATGTTGTAGATTTCATTAGTTGCACTCCTATATACCTCTCTCCAAGACCTAAAGGACGAGCCTTTGACAGCACTTCACTGGACTTTCGTTCCATGTCAGCACAACTTCACAAGAAGCTTCACAAGGCTTCTCAATACCTCAATCTATTTCGGTAGTAGCCGTAATGCTTCAAATTTACGATATTCCCAGCTGAATTAATAAAAGCGTTTATCGCGTTTTCGCGGTGAGGCTGCCTAGCGCGCCCACACACAACTTTCAACAAGCACTTCTTCTTCATCTTCTTCTTCTCAACGGCTTTCAAACCCTGATCACAAGCTCAGGCTGTACCCTTTCTGGTATTCTTCGGCCGTGACTCTCTCGCTTCTTTGTTTGCAGCTTCCCAATTACACCGGAACTTTTGTTGAGTCGACTGAAACCTCCGTTGCTCTTTGTGTCGCTGTTTGCTTGATCAACAAATTCAGTACGGCCTGATTCATACAACCATGGGGAACTCTAATGCTTCTGCGCAGTCAGCTGCTATCAACTTACTGAACACCATCATCGGTGCCGGTATGCTTGCCATGCCGTATGCCTTGAAGTCAGATGGTATCCTTATCGGGGTATTCGTCATTATCTTCTCTGCTTTATCTTCATCTTTTGGACTGTATCTTCAAGGTCGGTGTTCAAGATATGCCGCAAGTGGTGAAGCATCTTTCTTTGCCTTGGCCCAGTTGACATATCCACAGCTGAGTGTTGTGTTCGACCTAGCAATAGCTATCAAATGCTTTGGTGTTGGTGTCTCATATCTTGTTGTCATTGGTGATCTAATGCCAAAGATTTCACAATCTTTGATCAGTGAAGAATACCTACTGTCTCATGAAATACTGTTGGAACGTAACTTTTGGATCACCATATTCATGGTTTTGATCGTTGTTCCTCTATCATTCTTGAAAAAGCTAGACTCTTTAAAATATGCTTCAATGATTGCATTATCATCGGTGTTTTATTTGGTAGTGTTGGTGTTCATACATTTTCTAAGGAATGATATCGAAGAGAAAGGTCCTGTTCGATTTTTTAGGCCTTACTCTATAAGCTCTATTTTCTCCAGCTTCCCAATCTTTGTCTTTGCTTACACTTGTCATCAAAATATGTTTTCGTTGGTAAATGAGCTTGAAGACAAATCAACAAAGAATATCAACAGAGTCATAGCTACTGCTATCGGTACTGCTCTATCTTTATACATTCTAGTAGGGGTCACTGGATACTTGTCTTTTGGTGATAAAGTCAATCCAAATGTTATTGTTGGCTATTCACACGCAATCTCCTCTACGATTGGTAGAGTGGCTATTGTTGTATTAGTGATGCTATCATATCCCCTTCAATGTCATCCTGCTAGAGCTTCAATCAATCATATTTTACACTATTTCAAGCACGTTTCCAAGATCCATAAGAAATCCTCAGTTGCTACATTTGACTCAAGTTCGCAATCCATCTCTTCCCAGATACCTGCAACACGTGATCGTTTACTCAGCAATGAAACTGATAGCCTGGTTGTTAGAATGGATGAGATGGCTGAAGAAGGTGATGCAACTGCGGTTTCTCCACTTAGAGGTAAAAAATTCATAATCATAACGTCTCTGATCTTGGTTTTCAGTTATTTGATTGCGATTACAGTGAAGTCTTTGGCTCATGTTCTTGCATTTGTTGGCTCTACAGGATCAACCTCAATCTCTTTCATATTGCCAGGTATATTTGGGTATCAGTTGATTGGATCAGAGTACGTTGACCCAGAAACAGGGTCTTTAAAGGATATGCCAACCGAAGTCAAAGTTATCAAATACATGGCTTTGGCATTGAGTATATGGGGGTTCATGGTGATGGTCATTTGTCTCTCTGCTACAATATTTTTGGGTGCAACACATTGATATTTGAGGGTTGTGAAAACAGACTAGCGCAGCTCTCTATACAGAATAGGTAGTCTAATACAGCTTGGTAGAAGGCACGTACGTACCTCTGGTCGATCACAGGCTATTTTCACGTTGTACCCGATTCTCCTCCACTTGGTTGGTGCAAACCCCAGTACTCTTTTTCTTCGAACTTGAACGGATGATTCCATGAAAGCTGTATTTCTTAGTATTATATCCACAGTATACAACTAAATGGCATGAAATCTATATCACGTGCCTAAAGGAGAAAAAGGTTACGAGCAATGCTAGCAAATCGATCGCGATTCAAATAAAAAAAAAACAAAAAAACAAAAACAGTTTCATAAAAGAGATACGTGCTCCTGATTTCCAATATTCTGTTCTATCCTGGTTCTCCTGCATCAGCTTTTTGTTACACTTTCTCCTACATTCCAACTGCCTGATTTACGGAACTCTTTGTGCTCTGCATCGCCATCTTCCGGCTAGTTTCTTAACCAGTTCTTGGTCTTTTTTCCACACTCAGAAAAGCGCGTTTTACACATTCTTTGTTGATTCAACCAATACGACCCACCTTCGCTACTCACTCAAATACTAAATCACACAGGCAATAACGATGAGCAATAAAGAGCAGCTAGAGAAAACATCCTCTTTTAGAATTACAAACCTGACAACCGATCCATTTGCCATATCAACACTATCTGTTGGTTTATTGGCTTGGATTATAGCCTTTGCTGGTTCATTGGCATCAGCTCTCAACGAGAGTTTTCCGAGATTCACATGGTGGGGTTTAGTTTGGGAACTCCTGTTACTAATAGCTCTATTCATATTCTATACATTTGACATGGTGGATCAGTACAAAGTGTTTCTGTCATCAGGATTTGCGGTTGCTACAGTGTACACATCAAACTCTGCCACAAATCTGGTGTATGCTTCTGGTTCAAGAAAAGCTACTGCTTCTGCCGGTGTTATTCTACTATCAATGGTCAATATCATCTGGATGTTCTACTACGGTGGTGACAATACATCTCCAATCAACCAATGGATAGACTCTTTCTCGTTGAGAGGACCAAGAAGTTCTAACAACCCATTTTACAGAGCTCAGTCGCTAGCTCCAACTGCAAGATACTCATCTGCCAATACCAATAATGAAGACCTCAGACGTTCGACTATCTCTGGTGCCAACAAGTATGTTTCTTCAACAAGATTAAATGGGTTAGAAAACTTCTCTGAAAGAGATCCTTCGTCTCCATATCCCGGTAATAATAATGAAGGTACTCATATTAATGCTGACACGGTGCTCAGTGGGACAAATGATCTAGAGATAGATACCAATCTTGCTATCGATGACTTCCCATATACCGCAAGAGCACTATACTCCTACGAATCTAGTCCTGAAGATGAAAATGAAATATCTTTTGAAAAGGGCGAAATACTGAAAGTCAATGATATACATAGTAGATGGTGGCAGGCAAAGAGATCGAATGGGGAAATTGGTATCTGTCCAAGTAATTATGTTGAGCTCATTGAATAACGGGGCTAACTGTATGATTGTACAATATATGCGGACTTTTTTTTAGCTAGAACCTCAGTAGCTACACTCATCAGAATATATAATGTTCGTACATTAGTGCAAGTCAACTCATTCGCCCTTTTAGTAAAATGGAGACCATCCTAAGTAAATTACTGCCAGATTGTTAACATCGGTGGCTTCTTGAATTAGCTGTTGGACCGTCGCTTCAACACTTAGTCCATTCCCAATCAATTTCTCCTCAACTCCCTTCACCGCCCTACCAGCATCTGAGTCGTCTGATTCAATGTTGCTTCTGCTACTATCATCAATATCTTGCAATCTTCTCTTCCTAATTGGTGAAATTGCCCAGATGTACAGTGGATCATATTTCAGCACATCCAATATACTAATGATTCTTTCGACATTCTCTCTCAAAACTCGGAATAGATGTTCCGCACTCTTCTCAAAGCTTCCTTTCACACCTGTTACACCTAGCCCATCAACTAGATCTCTGGTCAGTCTGAAAGGGACATTCTCTGGGATGGGCAGCAGCTTTCCTTGGTCAAATGCAACACCCAAGTCAATATGGACTGGTTCTCCAGTTTTCTTGTCAATCAATATATTGTTTAGATGACGATCACCAAGACCAAGAACATAACCAACAATGGAAGTTGTGACGATCCCTTTGGTGTAGACTTGACGACCGTTGTACCAATCATCGACGTTTACAAACGTTTCATAAAAGAAAACTCTGAATGCTGGTGGAACATCTTTGCAGATTTTCATATAAGTCGAGATTCTCTCTCTTGTACTCTTAGCTTGAACATTCTTCATCATCACTCTTGCTTCATCGAATGAAATCTTGTCATTTCTATGCAATGGTCTCAGAACATCACTCAGAGCAATGGAATCAGCAACGAATTCAATCATACCAGATGTGGGACCCAATGGGACCACTTTATACGTTCTGATCCTCAAATTTCTCTTCCTGGTCATCTTATCATTTTGAAGAATGATGTTCACCTTCTCAAAGACTTGTTCCATGATGGAATCTTGTCTCAAATCATCTGTGCCTCCTTTTAGGAGTAATCTGTGCGATGAACCATCATTCAACGTGACTTTAAGGATCTTTGGTAGACTGATACCTGACGGGGAAATGGAAACATGAGGATAAACAGATGAAATTCTTGGTATAGATGAGTAATCACCATTCAATGAAATAGGTATATGGTTCATAGTAGGAAGTGGGATGTTCAAAGTAGGAAGTGTTTTTAGCCAAAATTCCCCAATGGCTAGGTTTTCAAGATATATCTTCTTCTCGCTTGATTTTGATATTTTGAAGTTTGCCAACTCCATTGCTGCCTTGGCTAGGTAATCGATAGGCAGCAGCACCTCCTTTGCAAATGCTGAAGATTTCTGCTTTAATCTACTCCAAATGTTTGAGGCAGAGTCAATTCTTGAGAGGATGGATTTATCAGACAACGAAATCTCATAGTTCTTTTGAAACTCCAAATTTTTGATATAGTACAGGCCGTGATATGGATGCTTATAGCAGATATCGACCAGAACTTCTTGAAGAATCGCTTGAAACTTTTTCGATCCATCTCCACTGGCTTCATTCGATAGTCTTGAAACAAGTTGGTTGATCCATGGAATGAACTTGTACGTAGGAACATTCACAATCTCAGACTCAACGACATCATTGACGAACTCTTGATCGGAATATTCCAACCACAGAGCACAAAGCTTATCCACATCTTCTTGGTCAAACTTATCATCAACAGAGATCGTCTTCAGGAAGAACTCGATGGCTTTTTGGATACAAAGCTTCTTGTTAGACTGTAGACTGTCGTAAATATCCTTGTCAGAGTCGAATTGTAACACAAGCTTGTGATAATATCGTTTAGCTTCTTTCTTGTCTCGCTCATCTGATGCCTTGTTCTGTATAATTGCCTTCAATTCCCTGAGTTCCTGTTTCTTGGAAAGAAGTAAAGTCTCTCTCTTTTTGATCTCTTCATCAATACCGCTTTCTTTAGTGTGTTTGTAGCAGAAATATCCCAGTTTATGATAAACGTCAGCCTTGCCTCTTGAAGTAGGAACATTGACAATATCTTTGACGGTCAGTTCAACATATTCCTCCATAATCGTCTCGAATCTCTTTTGTCTTGATTCAGAATTCCACTTGACCAGATATGACCTCAAGGTAGACTCGGAAAGCTGAAAGATTTGAGGTGGTATGTTCTTGAAACTGAAGGTCAATGCATGCTCTAGATTCTTCTCAAGCATTGCAATTGGAATAACTGTTTCACCCTGACTCCATAATGTACATGCAGATTCAAGATTCGAAACTTTAGAGAGTAGCAGTTTGACTTCACCTGGCTCGAGAAGAGAAACAACATTCTTCAGTATAACGGATGCATTTGCTGACCTCTGATGTTCATTATGAAGTCTTGAAAGCTCGCCATAACGGACAACTTCATGAGCAGCAGCAATCACGGATTCGTCTTGCCCGACCTGATATTGCAAAGACTCCAAAACAATTTTTCTTGATAGAAGAAGGTTTTCAAATGTTGCAAAAGAGGAAAATTTAAACCATTCATCAGTTGACTTCAAGAAGTCCAAGATATTTGTCGATAGCTCCGAAGGATTCAGCCCAATGATGGTTTCAACATTATAGATGGAACACAATGTTTTCAATAGAGGCACGTTAGAAGATGAGTTTTTGAGTAGATCTATCATCGAATTTTGGCAAATCTCTTGCACTTCAGAAGTTGACTTGTGGTCCTTGACTGATTTAAGTACATTGTATGTGAACTCGTTTTCGTTCTGAGGGTCTGCAACAACTGGGATATCCCATTTATCTAGCTTCCAGCACCACTCATAATTGTTCGACAGCTTTTCTATCGGATCAGCAAAATCATTCACAAGATGGGAAAGGCCATTCAACCCACTAGAAGCCAAAGACTTCAGTAAGTGACCTCTTGATTCTGCGGTATTATTGGAGACGACCGATGCATCAAAGGCAGCACTATTAAACATGACTCTTTTCCAGGCATTATTGTCAGTTTTGTTGAATATATTGATAGCATAGTCCAGAGAAGGATCAACAGGCAAACCAAAGAGTAAATCAGTATCACCCAGTCCCTCATATATATTCGTCAGAACAGCTGAATGTTCAGCTAGCAATCCCTCGCTTAATTTGGAAGATGTATGATACTCCTCAAACAATAGCAATGCAAATTTATCAAGACCGGAGTACGTTGCAAGCTCATATAGGTTGACTAGTTCAAGCTTCTTGTAGATTGAAGTGAAGTGTTTCATATTTTCTCTTGCACATATTCTAACAAAATAGCACAGGTTCAAAATGAGTTTCACCTTCTCCTTGTCAATCTCTTCAGTAGTGCCAACATATGATATACTATTGACTATGAACTTTAACATGTGAAGAGCGGCTGAGTGACCGTAAGTGCGAACGTAGAGAATCCACAAATGGTTAACAATTCTTGGGGAGATTGAAGGAAATAAAGAAAGGTAGGAAATGATGGGAGTGGTAATTTCTATGGTTTGTTTGATCTCGTTCAATAGTGAAATACTGATAGCCTGTGTCCACCCAATCAATGAGCTGTTGCCAACAATAGGCTCTTCCACGATCATCCCAATAGGAGGAGCTTCAAGATTGTAGGGATTCAAAATGTTGAATAGGAACGAATCCAGGGTAGACAGTGACTGTGCAAACGGGCCTAAATGTTTCTCAAATTCAATGAATGGATCAACCTGTGAGGGATCTTTGTTATACTGGTATAACACGTTTCCTAGCACCTCATCAATGAACACGATCTCATCCAAGTTTGTGGATTCTAGCTTTCTCACCAAAATTTCATCAAAAACAACATTTAAAGTGGTAGATTTCTGCTCTATATCATATTCTATACTTCTCTCAAAGTCTTCTTGTATTTTCTGAAGATCATTCCCTGTTTCGAGAAAAAATCTACCAAGATATTTTGCTATGAAAGACGCAACTGGGTTTGAGAGTGATAGCTTTGAAGCATTAAGCAGTAATTGTGCAACATCCTTTGACGTGGTAAACCCATATGGAATGACCCCAAGATCAGACTTCTTACTGAAAATCAATGTCATCACCCTAATAATGTTTTTCTTCACCTCTAAATTGTATGAAACTTGTGAAGCGTACTTCAGAGCACGGTGGAGAACATCCAATGTCAACCTTATGGGTATATCATTCAATACATCTATGAAAGGTGAGAACAGTCCTTTCCATGCCCTTTTGGAGTCTATAGCGGTATAAATGTCAATAATAAGACCTGCAAGTTCCTCATCAACGACTTTACCAGACTCCTTGACTTCTGAAACCTCATGGAATAGGTTGAACAGCCCTGAAGGATACAACTTAGAGTCAACAATGCTGGATGGATATATTCTCAAAGATGTGGTAATAATCTTTGAAACATCCATGTGCAGTCTTTCTCTCATGAGGTAAGGACACAGTGCATTGACAAGTTGAAGTAAGACATCATCAGACTTAAACCCATCATATCCGAGAATGAGTACCAATTTCAACCTTCTCAAGCAGAGAATTCTTTCATCATCATTGAAGCATCTGTTTACCTGTTTCAAAAGATTGTTAACCAGGAACAACACAATATTTGGCGTCCAAAAATCCTTTTTATTGGCTAGCTGAGATATCTGATAAACTGCGTCGGAAAACGAAATGGAGACGTAAGCCATAGGATATAGAACCACAGCGTCCTCTGACACTAATACGTTGAGGTAAGGGAGGGTGTCCAATCCTATGATATGCTTGAAAAATTCACGTTCATCCGAAACATCGACCAATTGCAGAAATCTATGAATGATGACGAAGGCCTGATACTCCACTAAAGTTTCGTCCAGAGTCTCCCCCAGATACTTATTCATCTCGTTTCGTAATCCATCGTGTGTATATGATAGAGGTAATAACCATGACATCGCCTCGAGTTGAAGAATATCGCTCTCTTTTCGTGCTGCCTCCATGATGGATGATAGTGCATCCTTCCCACCAATAACTTTTGAGTTCACAATCGAATACAACAGTATGTAATGATCTCTCATGAATTGGTCTCCAGAACTGTATCCCAGCAGAGAGAAAGGAAATGTGTCAAAGGTGCCAGTCACGGTAAACCAATCATCGAACAGTTCCAGAAGCTGTAAGGATGGAAGCTCCTTCAGAGACTTGATATGCAGGTTTCGTAGTATTGCCCCGATGGCGTCCTGGGCATAAGGTCTAAAATGTGGATATTGATAATGACGAATTATAAAACTCAAACTTCTGATCAAGAATGGATAGCAGACTGAGCTTAAATTCTCTAGGCTGAGCATCAAGGATGCAGCAACTTCGTCGCTGACTTCTAAAGATACAAATGATTGTATAAGAACATCAAGTAGGTCAACTCTTTTTTTCCAGGGCAAACTTTCCAAGTAATCAACAAGGTGTGTCGAAGCCTGAACTTTAGTAAAATTTGATCCACCTTTCAGTAACTGTAATGCAATTTCAGTCATAACTGACGGGTCTCCGAGGTGCAGTGTATCCACAGAGCTCAATAGCTCGAACAAAGAACTCAGAAAAATGGAGAGAGAATATTCATCAGTGAGCTGTCCTCTCTTAGCAGAATTCAGATACCACTCAAAAATATCAGCAAAATCATTAATAAGATCACCTGTTCCTTTTATCAACAAAGATCTGGAGAAAAGAAGAGAGAATCTTGCAATCAGGATGACACCAATAGGAGATCTTTGAAAACTATAGTCAGAAAGCACCTTCATACCAAAGTGTCTCAGCAGTAACTTAACGGAGGTTGTTTGAATTTTTGATACATCAATATCTTTGAAGCTCTCCAAAAGAGTGTAAAAAACGTGACAAAATTGATCTGGAGGGAGCTGACCCAGATACATCACACCATGGTCCACAGCAGCATTTGAGATATGAGTGGTCTCAAAATTGGAATGAATCTTCAGAATTAGCTTAAACGTGAGCTGTTCAGTTGTCTCCGTGCACCGTAGATCATGATATGATAGTGATTTATCAACAATCTCCACATCAGTTGCCTTTCTGACAGTACCAAACCCAGCAAAATCACGATCAGATTCGGCAACCTTACTCCTTGTCACTTCTGCTGAGGTACCCAAAAATATCTTTTCATCATTGATGTATTCAATCACGAATAGTCCAGATGGTCCTGTGACTCTGTATTGATTGAGATGTCTTATCAAGTCCTCTCTATTCTTGTTTGATGTTGGCTTTATGTTCTCCAGTAGTCTTCTGATATCATATTTGATCCTCTCTATTGGGCTTAGAAGCTCTGGGACAGCAGTTAGAGATTCGTATATTGACAAACCATACCCAATGCATTTGACGAGTTCGACATTAGTCTCGACCCCATCAAGCGAGTTCATTGTATTCAGAAATTTTTCCAGTACCGGCTCTAGAGACATAATATTGACCACTGGTGAGCTGATATTCCAGTTGATATTGGTTTTGACTTCCGGTATTTGATGAGGGTTTCTCAATATCCGCCTTGCCAATGCTAATTTGCTTGCCCATCTGGCATGCCACCGTGTAAAGATGCAGTCAATAACCTCGCTATGTTCTTCACAGACGAATGACGAGCCGCATATCCAGTTTATCAGATGGGGCAGAATCGGAAGGTCTTGTCTCAAGTCAAGAGTATTCCATTTTGAAAGTAGCCAGTCCACAATCTTGTCTCCAGCTTTTTTATCGGCAAACGAGAATACTTTGGCAAGGTCAGAACACACAACCCAGAACTTCAAAGAGTCATTTGTAATCAGAGTTGGTCCATTGATCTCAGAGATTTCAAACACCGACTCAAGCAACTGAACCACAGACCTATCACTGAGAACAAAACCAGGTGCACATAAGATCTGGATAATTGTCTGAGCTGCAAGATCAACATATCTGGGATCTTTGAGCATTTGGATATTAATTCTGAGTGCCTGTGTTAGCTTCTCATTTGGCATATGGCAGCCATACTCCAAAAGGCTTCTTATACACAGTGATACCCATGGAGTCAATGAGGGTTTATCATAGAGGAAAACTTTCTCCAAGCTGATTCTGTCTGTTTCGGCACAGAAATTGTGGATATGAAATGTCAAAAGTTGTAATCCTAGCTGTTGAATGCTGGTATCAGTTGACTCCAGAAGATTCTCAACAAACTCCATCGATGATGATGAACGGCCGATTATTTCAACAAAAGAATTATCAAGCTTTCTTCTCTTCCAGACTTGTTCGGGGTCATCTTTCTCTGTAATCTTCTCCAATGTGAACAACGAGTTGAGCAATGAAACCAATCCAAGAAGAGTGATCCATGGCCTAATATGGGATAAGTCCTTCAGCATAATTGTCTGAAAGTTTATCCAGGATCTCTCATCGCCTGAATCTGTGTTTGAAAATTTGATCATATCTATGGAAATCCCATGGGCGATGTTTCTCACGTAGTGTTGAAGAAGACTGTCCAGCAAACTCACCAAGAATTCTCTGAACTCCTGGTTCAATATGCAGACTAGGTTATCGTCTTCATCAATCAGTTTGGGTATATTGTTTCCAATGTATTCACTTGATATAATAAAGAAGATCTGATACTGGTCCTTCAATGCCTCGTAGTTTGTATTGACGAACTGAGAAGAGATCCGTGTGATAGAGTTTACCACTCTCAGTCCATCAGAGACATTGGTTGTACTCATTAGAATAAGTGACTGATTAGCTATCTCAAGCATTATAGGTGTTAATGAGTCCTCTTTCTTCAACTGATCAAAGTATTGAGTTATGAGTCGAGACAACGAGTCAGTTACCTGACTAACTTCAATCAGAGTATCCTTCAGCATGTGTTTCAGAGACCGTAACAGATCAGGCAGAAACTTATCTGTAACGCCAGTCTTGAATTGAAGATGTAATGCCCTAATAATCATTCCTACCAACTTCACCCAGCATTCTGATGAGAGATGGTCTCTATGAGCATCATGAACCACAATTGAGTGAAGGGTCTTTGATAAATCCACTGCTAAAGGATGAAAGATGTCACCTTTCGAAGTGAAGAATCTAGTTTGGATGAACTCTATGACGGCCTCCACTAGTCTGAACTTGAGACCCGTTGATTTCTTGGTGATGAGCTTTCTGAGCGTATAGCTACCAGTGCACAACCTAGTCAATGCAGCTGGAGTCTCATGCTTCCTATACGTTGCAATCTCATTGTCAATGAAGGAGAATAAGCTCTCTGATATTGAGGTCAAATTCTTTGGGGTGAAGTCATAATCAGAATCTATGAGGTTTGTGAGTTGATCTAAGGCTTCATTTCTTTCTCTGATTTTGGTTGAGTCAAATAATTCTATATTAATTTGTTAGTTTGTGATGAAACATGCTACTAGTTTTCTCACATACCTAGAACATTGAAGATATCCCTACTCGACATGAGTGTGTTGATGTTTCACGGAGGTTCTTTTGCAGCATAAACTACTGATTTGAGGAAGCACGGATCAATTGAGCAGGAACCAGTAAACACAGATGATTGATTCAGGCTCCAGAGACTATTGAGATCCTTAATTTCCCTACTCAACGGTTGGGAAGCGTTCTATTGTTGTCACTTTCTGACTTTGATACAAAATTGTGCTCGCCTTCGAAATTTATTTCTGAGACTGAAGGCTCTACATATGAGGCCACAACAAAATATGATCCTACAAGTCTGTCAAGGACAGCTACAATTGGTTCTCTTATGTTACAGATATGTTAGTATTTCAGCAGTACATGTTGTACTACAAATTAGGCATCTTTATACACTAAGAATGACATTAATATTTTATGATAGAGTACTTAAACAACAACACCAGAGTTAGAAGCAATACGTGGCCATAAATCAGCACATTCTTTACCAACTGGACCAGTGATAGCGGAACCTTTCATTTCACCTTTTGGATTGACAATGACACCTGCGTTATCTTCGAAGTATAAGTAGACACCATCTTTTCTTCTCCAAGCTTTGGATTGACGGATGACAATAGCTGGCATAACTTTCTTTCTCAATTCTGGTTTACCTTTTTTAACAGTAGCCATAACCATATCACCAACTGAGGCAGCTGGTAATCTGTTTAATCTAGCACCGAAACCTTTAACAGCTAAGATGTATAAGTTTCTAGCACCAGTGTTATCGGCACAGTTCATGATGGCACCGGTTGGTAGACCTAACTATAGTAATAATTTGTTAGTAAACATATTGCTGATATTTCAAAGTTGATAGAGCCTTGACAGAGGTTTCATTTCATAGAAGGGAAAGAACTATAGGTCATTTTTATCAGATCAAATTAAGAAGGCACTCAAAGATATAGCGAAATCAAGTAAATTGCACTCAGATGAACGTTCCTACTGCTGATGCAACAGTCATTTCATCGTTTCATCGAATATAGTTTGATCTCCAAGTAGCTCTTGCCAGGAAAAATAATCTTTAGGTCTTGGTTGTGAACAAGTATATGTTCTGAGTGCCTTTTGAATGAATATAACCCTGGACCTTTCGCTAATAACACATAGAGTGAAATTCAGGTATCTTTGAGATGAAAACACATCATCAGCTTGAATATGTGAGATTCGTTGATGATCTTTGACTTGATTCTGTTGTGACTAGAATGACTTGACAGATATTACCTTCGTTGACCTCCTCTGAAACTGCTCTATCTTTTCTTTTCAAGATTCAACATACTGAGATTCTGTATTTGTTACCTGAAGCACCAGTAGACATTTTTGTTGATTGATATTAGGTATACTAAGTCTCTATTACTGTTGATGTTTAGAGTTCTATATGAAAGCTTTTAATTTTTCATCAGACGGGCCTCCCAACTCTGGGACTGCCGTTCAAGTTCGCGGAAAATGCTCTTAACTACGGGATGGCCATACAAAAGACAAAAAGAGTTCTCGGTAAGGGCCAGCATCTTCTTCAAGTTGGTGTTTGGGTT
This sequence comes from Wickerhamomyces canadensis, assembly GCA_003707015.3. Lineage (NCBI taxonomy): Eukaryota > Fungi > Ascomycota > Saccharomycetes > Phaffomycetales > Wickerhamomycetaceae > Wickerhamomyces > Wickerhamomyces canadensis. The sequence goes on along the minus strand of PPMU03000013.1, from coordinate 107,976 downwards.
TTTATTTTGCCCTGATATAAATCACGTGGCACATGTGATGGTTGATAAGGGCACGTACAGATCCCGGATGGGAGTGATAGCGAAAAATAAACAACAGAAACATAAATATACCTCCTAGATGTGTATTTAGTGGAGATAGTCTCACTACAGCGAACTAGAGCATAGACATTCCCCAGTTGCTGGTATCCTGCAGAAGAAGATGGTTTCCAACAAGAGAGTAAGGGAGGTAGAGAATGATCCACCACAGGAACAAAGAAAAAGAAATAAACATGATGGCGATGGGTCATATAACAATAGGAAAGAACCAACTCCTGTGATAGATCTTGACGCTACGGATCTTGTAAATGAAGATGATGATGACATTCCATATACGCATTCGCGCTCCCAGTCGCCCGTGTTTCTAAGCTCTGAGCTTGACAGCGCGATTGAAGAAGCAGTTACTCATGCCACCACCAGGGGCCATGATAATAACACACCAGATGATGCAGAAGTGCTTGACGTTGATGATATCTTGAGTGAGTATTATGTCATCTCTGATGAGGAAGAAGATGATGATGACACTGTGAAGGGCACTGAAGGTCAAGCGGATGCTCCTCTAGGCTCCCAGCAGAAATCAACCAGTGAGCAGTTGGAGGAGAACCAAAAGCCTTGTAATTCCAACCTGAATAGAACACACTGTGCCGTTTGTTTTGAGAGTCCAGAAACAACTTACATTCTTCCGTGTGGTCATATATACTGTGGAGATTGTGTTTTCAAAGCTATCAGCTCTACTCGACAGAGTACAAAGAACGGTGGACCATGCAGTCTGTGCAGAAAATACGCTTCATATAAGTCTGTAACCCTGGCTATCTTCAAGAAGAAAAAGAAGAAACTTACAGGCTAGATTTTGTTTCTGGCTCTTGGTCAACCGGAATCTCTGGTCATCATAGTTTCATTCTGGGTGTTATAAGTTGCTCATCTTGTTGTGCGCCGCCACCATGTTGTTGGTCCCCTCACTTGGTACTTACTGGACTCATCTTTCAATGGTTTTGTTCATTGTTAGTCTTTTTGTGTCAAAGGGACAAAATCCAGAAATCTCAGAAATGCTCGAGATTTCAAAAGAGGGTTTCATGCCACTAATCGACCTGCTATCTTTCAACGATTCATAAAAAAAGGTTCTTTCATACCCCGTTGCTACATTTTAGCTCACTCAAAGCTTTTGCAGATAGTTGCAAAAAAAAACCACATACAGAAGTCATTTGATCATATTCCGCATTACAACCCCAATGGGACCATCTTCCCCTTCAGGATCGAGTTATTTCAACACCATTTTCAGGGGCCATCTCTATTACAGGAGGTCAGCTAAGGAGTATGGTACAAAGGAAAACTACCAGTACTTTTATCCACCCTCGTCGGGCTCTTCCAATGCCTCATCAAGACCAAGCACTTCGAAGCTAAGGCTCGTGAAAGTCGGTACAGTTTCAAATAGCGCTGGACTTGACGGTCAAAGAGAAGAATCTAACCATTCAAGTGCTACACCTGTTCCGTCAATACCCGCGAAGACTTTGAAGGGTGGTTCAAGAATTCAATTCAAGGATGATCGTCCGTCCGTATCACCGCCAATGATTAAAAGAGGGAGATTCAAAGGTCATTATGATGATAGAGAATCCAGGTGTGTTTTTCACAATCTCTCAGCCACAAGCTATAATCATCAGAAGTGCTACTGTACACATATGCCGTTTGTTGAATCACCTTTGAAATCACAATTCAACAACCCGTCTAATCAGCTGGAGATTGATGAAGATGCTACAACGACGATTGAAGTTGATATAGAGTCCTACACTCCGAAACTCAAAGATGCACATATCATTGCAAGAGTGTGTCAGAAATTGGTCGTTGGTATTGATGAATGTGGTCCGTTGGAGGTTGGTATCCCTTCTACAAGAAGATCAGTCCGTAAAATGCATTCTTTGAACAATTTTAGGAAACTTGGCATGCACTTTAGAATCCCAGAGGTTGATGATGAAGAAGGAGAGATGGAGGCGCCAACTACGCGTCATTGTTTTACTGAGTCTGATTCGCACAACCAACCAATAGTGGCAGTCTGAGCATCTTTTTTTCTTTTTTAAGTATGAGTGACATTCCAACTTCTTAAATCTGGTCTTATATCGACCTCCTTCACATTTATAAGCTTCCCATTATTACTTCTCGATCTTGACCTCAGGCTTTTCATTTCAGACTTAAGTGTCTGATCTAGTAGCTCGTTCAATCTAACGCCATCTTCATTCTTTGCCCATCCATCTCCGCCTTGTAATATATCCTCAACCGTTTCCAATGCATTATATTCACCAGGTCTTACATCCCATGATAGCTCAAACGTCTTTTCGTAGAGCTTGGCAACAATCGGATCATTAACAACCATCAACGGCTTATAAAGTGCTTCACTGACCTGTGATACACTTCCACCATTCTTAGTTCTTGCCCCACTTGGTGAGACTAAACTCTGGGAATCCAATCCACTTTCATTCCCAAGCACAGATGAGATCATGCCCTTTCTTTTAAATGTGCCAACAGCAGGCACGATAAAATCTTCTCTGTTTCCCTTTATTAATTCAATTCCAATACTGAGCTTTAAAATCGCATTGATTTTTGAATCCATTAGAAGATTTCGTATGGTTGTTTTCTTATCGTTAAACTGAACCAATTCCGATAGGTTAATTTCAACTTTTCCCAAATATTGACGTTCACTGTCAGATTTATGTGGAGATATTGGAATCATTTCTTCTATGTTTTGTAGTGTTGGAGGATGTGGGAACTTGTTATGTGTTGTTGATGTAGGTGAGCTTGAAGGTGGGCCTGAGGGTGATGATCGATGTAATGGATGCTGATGATGGTGAGGAACTAAAAAAACCTCAAGAACCAAGATTTTTGGGAGAAGCTGTTTATTTGATCTATCAATCTTGAGTTTGATCAATGACTCTGCATTGTAGTTCCATTGGACCTTATAGTCCCTAATGTGAGCTTTTGGAGTCTCACCCCTAACAGAGCCAGTGGTATCCTTTATATGCCATCTAATATAACAAGAGCCAGAAGGCTTGGGGATATTTGTGAGTTCTTTGATTGATATGCTGAAGAGAAATTTCGGTTTCCTTCTCGACTGGGGCTGAAACATCGATGGATTGTAAATTAAATACGATACTGTTTGGAATAACTTAACTATTCACCAATAGGTGCTTAATGCTCGTGACTATTTTTTAAAGGGAAACAATGCTGACAAAGCATAATTCCACTATGGTTAATTCATGCTCTTTACATCTTGAGCTTTGAGAAAGGTGTCGATGTTTACGATAGTTCTAATGTTGTCCATGGCAGTAGTACCAATCACTGAGAACCATCAACAACACTATCTAGAACTAGTACTAGCTGTACGAGAGCATGTCGGCTCTAGCTGAGTTGGACGTTTTGACACAAAAATGTCATGAAAATGCCGAAAAACAAGTACTGTTGAAGTGAAACAACTTCAACCTATAGCATCTTTCTAGCTACTAACTGACGTCATGAAGCTCTACTCATAGATGTACTCATAAAGGATTATGGATTACAAGAATATGGCTAATTTCAAGGACTGCGATACAATTGGTTCATCGTCAACACTAAAATACACAGTCTCTTATATTTGCCTCAGTAACTTCGTTAGCGGTATTCTCTCTCCATCTCTGCGGTATAGAACCTTCATCTGTCTATGGTTTTGGAATCTTCAATGATTTTGAGATAAATCCAGATCCATGAACGAAGAATGCCAGTGAAATTGGATGGAATTCGAACGGAGTACCTGCCAATAAGGTGCCAAATGGTAAGAATTCACCAATCAAGTTCTTTTGTACCAAAAAGGCCATTGTGAAAACTAAGGCTAAAGAGGTTGGGATTGGTAAACCTTCAAAATACTTGGATTTGCCGCTGATATCTTTTGGGATTGTTGTTACTGTAACGTTGAATCTTGCTAATCGTGTTAAGCCACATAAAACGAAGAATGACAAAATCAAAACGTCAATGGTTGATTGCAAACCTATGGCAAAAGCAATTGAAGCTGGAGCAACACCAAATGAAATCAAATCAGCTAATGAATCTAATTCTTGACCCATCAACGAGGATTTATTTCTTAATCTTGCAACACGTCCATCAAAGAAATCAAAAAATAGACCCAGTAATATGAAAAAGTGGGCTCTCTGAACATAATGAGGTTGAGAGGTTAAAGTGAATCTCAAGCATGAAACAATTGAGTAGAACCCTGAAAACCCATTCAACAAAGTGATGAAATCAGCCATGTGCAAGTTTCTTATTAGACTGAAATGAAACTCATCAGAGGTGAATTTGGTGATATCAGCTTCATCTGGGGGATCCAAAGGTGTTGAATCAACCAAGTCTAATGAGAACAGCGATGATCGTCTTCTAACTGGGGCATTGATAACAATTTCGTCTCCAGATTCACCATCCTCCAGGACATTATCATGATCTGCATCTTTTGTGCGCGGTTCCGAGCTAGCCGCCTGTTCTTGTTCTTGTTTCTTCATCGATCTCGTGTTTCTTCTGGACATTTTCAAATAGCAATCAAATTTTTGACGGGATATGCTTTGTTTTTATACCTGTGTGTTTTTTGCCAATTGTTGTTGTTTTACTTTGTTCAAAAGCGCTGCAAAAATGGCAATGCTAGAAAAATAGTGACAATTCGCGGGTTTCGAAAATTTACATGTGATTCAAAATGAAGGAAGAATGACCATATTGGGAAATGTTCCGTTTTGTGTAATGAAATTATATATAGCTATGTGGTGGCAGTACGGATCACTTCCTCGTAAGTTGGCAGGTTTCTCGTCGGTGGGGGCTGGTTCTCTGTGCCCATTGGAGGGGAAATACCACTAAGGACGTCTATAGGGACATCCAGCTCGACAAGGTTCCCTTTGGAGTTCAAGTCTGCACTTTCATTAAAGTAAGCAGATATCTTCAACTTGTAGCTCCTCTCCAGATTGCAGGTCCTGAAACTTGGGACTAACTCTTGATGACTAGGCATCATAATATCGCAGTATAACTCTTTTGGCATTTCCAATTCATAAAGGGCATTCCCAGTCAACTCGTTCAATGCTTTAGATTTCTGTGCTTTTGATAGATCAAACTTGTGCAATGTTTTGAACCCTGTGAGTTCAGTTGTTTCATTAGTCACTTTAACGATATCCAATGCTTTCAATTTGGTTATTGTGACTAGATCAATATTGAACTTACTCAGGTAGATGGATCCCAGTCCTGATGATTTGCCATCGATACCCAGATACTTCTTTGGATTGATCTTGCTCAGTAAATATAGTCTCAATTGCAATGGTTTGCCCAGCATCTGAATGAACCCATAGGAACGTACTTCAAAATAGAATGGGACGTCAAATGATTTGATTATTGGTGGTTCTTTGTTCTTCCTGGGTAGTGGTGGTGGTAAGTTTTTTGATGAATGATCTGAATTGGGTGCTGGTGTGGTAGAAGGCCCGAAGAGCAGATTTCTAAGACGAGATGTGGTGGACTCCTTTGGAGATTCTGACTGTTGTTGTTGTGTCTTTCTAGTAAGTTTATTTTGGGGGTTTGATGGGGTGTCGATGATAGCAATGATTTCTGGTATCTTATCTTTAAATACTGATTCTTTCCTTATGTAGTTCAAGTTCTTACTCTTGTGAACGTATTCGACCCCATTGAAAGGAATGATCGGAATGATCTTGGACTTTTTGATGTTGGACTTGAGTAGTGAGGGCCTTATAATAATAACTTTCAGATAGTACTCTATGGTTGATTCCTCATTCTTCCTCTTGAAAGATGGCGGTAAAATTGATGGTACATGATGAATTGCCCCAGAATTGGAAGAATCGTTAATGATCAATAACGAAGATGAAGATCGTCTCAACTTGAATATGTTGTTCTCTTTGGTACTTTCTTTCTCATCATTCTCAGCACAGTTCGAATTCAGTGGGATCCTGAACTGGAAATCATATTCATATTCACCAGGTCTTAGATTGAACACTTTTTTGTCATCAATGTCGATACTCCGTTTAGGAAAAATTGTCTGAATATCATCAACGATGCAATGTTTCTCAAGCTTTGTAATAGATTTCTTTTTATCTGAGTTTTTCAGCTGTGTTTTCTCTACAAGTTTGGTGGTATTGACACCTTTGAACTTGATTTGTATGCAGTTGATGGATAATTCAGATCGTAAATTAAGCCGTATTTTCCCTTGCAGTGTATCCAGGCTTGTGTAACCTGCCGATCTGAGCTCATTGACCTCAATTTTGACATCATGGTTGTTGCTAGGTTTCATTCTTTTAACTGTTTCCAGCAACTCTCAGTTATTGTGTGCTTCATAGAAAGTTTGCGGTGCTTAAAAGGAGCTTGTTTCTAACTTTTTCATTTTCCCGTACTACATCCGTAACAACAATAGCAGAAACATATTGTACATTCCATTGTTCCTATATCAAGTCTTTGACCATCTTCTTCATGTATTTCACGTTCAGCATAACAACATCATAGATCACGAACTTCAAAATATACTCATTCACGAAATCTATCATCAGATTCAACTTGTTACAAGCCTCTTCATCTTCATTACTCGAATACTCATCAAATATTAGATTTATTGTCATTTTCAATGACTTCAGATTAGTGAAGTACTCAGAGATAGACGTTTGGTCTTTTGCTGACCTTGATCCTATCCCTGATGCTGATCCCGATGATGTGTTTGTCATTATTGTTGATGTGGACACGGATCTTGAATGACGACTGTTAGTGATGATTGGAATTGGTGATGGAGTCATGTTGTGCTGTCTATTGGGGTGGTCGGTCTTGCTGACGGCATCTGATGAAGATGATAATTGTGACGGAGATGTAGCTGATGAAATCGTTGATCCAGAATTAGTATGAGTTTTTGTCAAATTCGATGATACTCTTCTGATGTTCTTAGCTTTCAACTTCCCCAATAGTGAAGAATCATTTCTCTTGTGAGAAGGCTGGTTTTTAGACTGGGAGGATGAGGTTGGTGAATTAGTTTTGTTCATATCATAAAAATCGTGTTGATCATCTGAATTTTTCGGTGACTCTTTTGTTGGACTCAACAGTGAGGTGTTATCAATGCTAATCAGGTCATCCGATATCTCATCAATATTCAAAACTCCAAAAGCATCCATTAGTTTCTTATAGTAGTGTAATGTGGTTTCAATGTATCTGGGACTTGGAGTATTATTTTGATTGTCTTTACTCAAGAACTTCTTCAATTGCTCATTGATCTCTTGGATGATATTGATTTTGACGCTCCCATTCAGTATGCATTCGTTCATTTTGAAAATGGAGTTATTCAGATAGATTTCCTTCGTCAGAAGAACACCATTATGCATAGGTAATAGTGATCTTGACGCATCATAAGTATCAATGATTTTATCCAGAAAAAACTTGGTTCTATCGATCCCAAACTTCGGTATATCTTCGATACTTGGGAACTCATCACCATCACTCGATAAATTGTCTAGTCTATCATCATCAAGTTTGAATGTGGGGTGTCTCATAAAGGGAGATGTTGTCACTGACTTTGAGTCCTCATCATTATAGTTCTGGATCGTATCAGCTTCTGACTTCTTACTGTTGTTGATAATCGACAGTGGGAAACTGTCCATCGAATCCACATCGTCAGTATTCGAAATTTTGATGAGACCATGAGAAGGGAAGATATTTGAACTTATAGAGGGAGACGATTGACATGAATGGGACTGAGAGTTGGAAGTGTTTATCGGTGGCGGTTTGCAGTAGTACTTTTTCTTGATGGGTTCGAGGGAAATGAAGGTATCTGATTCCATTATTGATGAAAAGGTAATGTCTTCTATATGGGAGCAGTATTTCGGCTCTTGTCGGCTGTTTCTTTAACAATCAGTTGATATCTTGACTTTTTGTCCCCTTCATGTAGAGTTTTGTGGATCTTTGTCTCAATTATGCACCGCCCTTCGAAACAATTCCTCACAAGTATTCTCTCTGGTATGGTATGTGATCTAATTGAGACACCTTCTAACTGAAAAGTAAACACCAAGACCAACTCCTGGCCCTCTATTCTTCCGAATCACAATAGTCTGAGACCAGCGACAGATGAAAACTCAATAAGGCTTAAAGGAAAGAATTGACTGGCCAGCTGAACCAGGATCTCGATCAATATCATAGAAAATTAACAGGAATGTGCTCGAAAGCCCAAGATCTAGAATTGTATGACATAATCAAAAATCATGAAATCCTTAACCCCTGTTATGTGATGCTCTAGAATCTTTCTGTATTATCGCATTCATGGATCATTCCATCGTTCTTGGTTCTTATTGTGCTTCGAAATGCCCATTCTTTCTGATATATCCAGTATACGCGCCCGACTTTCTGGCGCAGGCGCTTTAATAATCCTTGTGTAATTCATTTGATTGCAAGTTACCCTGCTTATAGATTAGCCATTGTAATCGAACATCTCCAAACGTACCTTTCTTATTATTGGAGCACTTTTCGGCTGAAGTTAATAGAACAGAGCATGCTCAAAGAGTCAATCCTACCCAAGTCTGATCCACGATGTCCTTACAACACTCAGATTCCGCAGCATTCAAAACCCACCGAGGTCTTGTCCAAGAGATTCGAACTCTGGAGACAAGTTAACAAGTCATTGATCACATACTTTAGAAGTTTAGTGGTGAAATATCAAACGAACATACAGTTAAATCACGATGTGGTAAACTCAATTGAGTTTCCCTTCTTTACCGATATGCATAAATCAAGCAAAGGTGATCATAACTATGAAATATTTGAACCAAAAGACTCAAAAAAACAATCCTTCTTCTCTCCTTTTGGGGATGGATCAGTCCAAGATTTACAAATACTGTTGAAAAAGTATCATATCAATACCAAGAACCACTGTAAAAAGATCGTTGATGAGCTTTCTGTTGTTATCCTACGATTGGAAGACTTGAACAAAGATCTTTTGACCAAGATCAAAGAAATTGGATCATTGTCTGGTGATTTTAAAAGTACACTAAATCAAGAAATTGCTATAACTGGACAATTACTTAATGACTACATCAAAACCGTTGAAAACTTGAATGATGGGCACGAGGCTGATAATTCTACTGACGATCCGTTTCTAAAAATGGTGAAGTTGGAGACTCAACTGAAAAAACAGATACATCAGGAGAATTATCTGGAAGAAGCTTTCATAAATTTACAATCGACCTCAGTTGAGTTGGAGAAGATTATCTATAAAGAGATTCAGGACTCCTTGAACAAATTTGCGAAATTGATAAGTGAGGAGATATTTATAAACTATAATGACTTAATCAATGAGTTGAACCAAGGAGTGATTTCAAGACCTTTATTTTATGAATGGGATAAATTCATTGAGAGAGATGATGGGAAAAACCTACTGAAATTCAAGCATGATGATAAAGTACCAGCTTTGAAGAAACTATCAAACTTGAAAATCCCATATCAAACATCGATTGTGTCCAAGTCTATCAGATCTGGCTACTTACTCAAGAAATCAAAATTCATAAAGACTTACAACAAATATTTCTATGTCTTGACCTTGAACTATCTACATGAATTCAAAGCTGCAAATCTGAGTGAAAACTCGACACCATTGACTTCAATCAAGTTGAACGATTGTATCTTGGTTGATTCAAGCTCCAACAAATTTCAACTCCAATCGCTGAATCACACTATAACATTTAAAAAAACTGAAGATATGGATGATTCAGCCTTCAAGAAATGGATTCAGGATTTGAAAAATTTGACCAGCTTCAATTCATTCAAGGAAAGATTTGATTACCTGTCCAATAAGCTACAAGCAGTTCAGTCTTCCAGCAACAATACATCTCCATTGCCTGTGGACCTTCAAAAACAAACTGGCACATCATCCAGAACAGCACCAAATACAACCACATCAAGACCTACTATCTCGAGAATAAAAACAGATTCTTCAACATTGACCATTCCATCACTAACTATATCAGCACCTACTCCAGTTAGACCAACACCACCACCACCGCCACCATCAACGGGAGACCACGGCCCAGGAATCCTAAGTCCAATACCAGTGACACCCATCAAACCGGGACCGCATTCAATTCCATCATCATTGGAGCCATCTAGAGTGAACACCCCGATGATTGGGGACGCCAAAAATAGGGGTGAGAGAGAAGAAGAGCTAACCAGTCCAATTGATCTGAAACAGAGACTGTACGACGAGAACACGAAAGGGGATCTTGCAAGGTTGCTGAAAGAATACTCTTCTTCTTCTGCTTCATAGTTTGCGAATGATTACATAATACAACATATATATGATTACATAATTGATGACAAATGACTCGCTGTCAGTTCCCAATCGGGCAACAATAGACTACGATGATCATGAAAATTCCCCGCTCCAGCTCACCCGCTGAGGATTCAAGAAACCCGCTCTTTGTGGATAACTGCTTCCGGTTTGTCTTTTCTCTCTCTTCTAACTGGCTTCACTAAAGGTTCTTTTATTATTCAGTTGTCACTAACAGCCCAAACAAACCACTGCTTTCTGATCACTGCGATAATCAAAGAAAATATCAATGAGTCAACCGCTGAACCGAGCACAAGCGAGGCTGCCTGATTATCTAAGCAATGCCGGATTTTCTCTTTTCTCCGCGACACCACCACTCCGAGCTACTTTTCTTTTTTTTTTTTTTAATTCTGCTTTGTGTATTTCGAGTCATCATCGGTTTCTCACGTTTTCTCGAGAAATTCGTAAAGACCTCTTTCACTTATAAATATATGCCGTAGAATCCCAGTTATTCCTCTGTTCACGCTATATTTCTACAGGATAAGCACGTTTTTATTCAGTATGGACGAGAAGTTGATCATCGTGATGGTGGGACTCCCTGCCACGGGTAAATCATACATCACCAAGAAGCTATCGAACTATCTACAATGGTTGAACATACCTAATCAGATATTTAACGTTGGGAACAAGAGAAGACAAGAATTCAAGATATACGATACTCCAGTCATTTCAAACAAGGCGGACTTCTTCAATCCAAACTCTTCGATCAATGTGCAGATCAGAGATCAACTTGCTTTGAATACTTTAGATGAGCTATTGAATTATCTATCAACCGATCAAGGCCAAGTTGGGATATTTGATGCTACAAACTCTACCATCAAAAGAAGAGAGTTGATAATCAACCATATCGACTCACATTCAAAGGGACAACGTTATAACATTCTATTCTTGGAAAGCATTTGCAATGATGATTCAATAGTTGAACAAAACATCTTGTTGAAATTGAATGGGCCTGATTATAATGCCGTTGCTAATAAGACATTAGCATTGAATGATTTCAAAGAAAGGTTATCAAACTACCAAACTGTCTACCAAACTGTCACATCATCAGAGTTATCCAACAATGAACACCACTCATTGAATCTACAATATTTGAAAGTGATCAATGTTGTTAACCTGCAAACATACAATATCAATGGGTTCATTCCAATAATCTTGAATTCTTTCTTGCAAAACTTCCAAATATCTAAAAAGAAGATTTATCTAACTTTGAATCATATTGACTACGATCTTTTGAAGTCTCCCTTATCTATCCTGTCAAATGACCTGGATTCATTGCCTTCCGCCACTTCCCATCATCAAATTTTCAGAATTTCAAAAACTTTGACACTTGATGAGATTCACGATTTGATTTTGAAGATTGAGTCTTTGACAAACGATACAATCATTCAATCTACTGATGAATTCTTCATCATTGGGATACTAAAGTATTTCAATCTCTTCAATTATTCACAGAAATCAATCTTGAAAATAATGGAGAATCATATGTTGTGCATAAATCCAGATTTATACACTGTTGAATATTCAAAGATATCATTGACGAAACAATCATCATCAAAAACCAATCACGAAACAATAATGAACACAGATAATGAGCGCAGCCTAGACGAACCAAGCGATTCTGATGATGATCACCGAGATGATGAAGATTTCAGCATCTCCCCACCAATAATGACAAGATCAAACTCTTCGGTTATGAACTCGAACATTTTGACTCCAATAGACTCCAAGTGGGATAAGTTCAACTATAAAGATCTGAATGTCCTGGAACTAAGCACCAGGCTGGAACTGTTGAAATGAATACAGTGGCTAACTAAGCGATCAACAAAACAAAAAAAAGAACACTTCAATTTTATGACTTTAATGAACCAACAAAAAGCAGATGCATCAAAAGTACTCAAGTGATTTCCATTCCTGTATATGTCTCACACTTTAACGATTTTATAATGACCACTTCATTACTAATCGTAGACCACCATGATCCGTATCTCTCGTATTTTGTTCATTTGAATGGAGGTCTTGTATCCTTCTTCACTATACTCTTTTGTTTCCTCTCACTTGATTTTGTAGCTTTTGTGATCCCACCAATTCCACTCCCTGAAAACGTTTGAGTAGTTGAACCAATCATACTTTTTTTATGACTCGTTACTGGGATTTTACTCTTTGGTTTAGAGGTTCTTTGAACATGTGACGATGATGCCTGATCATTCGGTTGAACAATAAATGATCCATCTTCATCATTCGTCATGTATGTGTCATCAGCACTGTAACCATTCCCACTACCACCATTCCCAATTCTTTGATCTTTTTCATCAAAATATTCAACCAGTTTTTCAATTTTTTCCTTGATTTCCATATTCTCTTGTTTCTTCTTGAAATTTGGTAATTCATTGAACTCAACGGTATATGCATTGATCTGCAAACCATACAAAAAAGCACTGAAACTCTCGTTGAAGTTAATCAAACTTTCATGGATTTTCTGAAGTGATTGGACATTGGAATCTAGATCAACTAACGAATCATTCATTTCAATTATTGATGGTTTTAAAACTTCATCTAGAGGAGTTTTGTTGGATTGAATTGGATAATGCGTCCCTGGTGATGGGACTGTAATATTTTGAAGTTGGGACAGCCTGTGTGGCGTGAGCTGTCTAGAGGATCTTTTCGACATCTTTTGGAGTGGATTTATGTTTTAATTAAAGGAAGCGTTGCGGTTTGTTTTGGTTTGTTTTTCATTTGTTTACGTTTTTTAGAACCTATGATTGTATTATGTAATATTATGTAATCTTCTTTATACTATGTACAAAGCATGTTTCAGTTCCTATAGTGAGACTCATCTCTTTGTGGAAGAGGGTGACCCTTCATCACATGTGTTTCCTAGCATGTTTCAACTTATCTTGTAGTGCATCTTTTGGTTTCTTCTTCAACACGAGATATAACAATATTGTCGATGCAAAACTTAAACCATACCAAGTTGCAAGATATTGTAAATGATTATTTCTAATATCTAAAGTTGCTGCTCTCCCTAAAGGAACACCTGCTCTTAAGAATTGATACTGTGAAAATTCTTGAATATCATCAACTTTTGGATCTAGTTTCTTGGCCACTATTACATCATGTGTTTTTGGCTTAGACCAGAATTTCCACCATGGTTTTGGGTCTTGAACTTTTTGAACCTCAATAGGATGATCTTTTAAATCCAATAGTGCAGCAGCATGCAATCTCATACAACCAGTAGATTCGGTCATTTCATCATAGTCCAATACATGCCATAATCTCGAGTCCGAATCTAATTTATCCATAGTCAAAGCAGCTTTTGGATTGATTGCTTTGATTAAACATTCAATTTCAACTTCATGTTCAGGAACACTCAAATGTTTCAATGATCTTCTAGTTGGAATAACATTGTCATCAGTGATGAACCCTCTCTCAACTAGAATATCAGGGCCTCCATCAGATCTAACCAATGGTGTATATAGCACATACCCTTTCATTTCATTCTTAACTTTTGGCCCAACGAAAACTTCTCTTGAATGATCAAATTTACCCTTGATTATCACTCTTCTATATTGCCAATCCTGAGCATCTTCAGGACTTATGTTTTTGGGTAATGGAATTGGATCATACGTTAATCTATCTTCACATGTTGCAATTAAGTTATTCTTCCATCTTAATCTTCTCAACTGCCATGTCCCCAACATGAAACTTATGATTGGCATCAGGATTAACAATGATAGGAAAACGTATTTCGAGGTTGTCCATTGCTCTTTTTCACTTGTCTTTATCGGTTTCCAGTCGACTGATGAGGTTATAACAGTTCTTTTTTGTATTGAGTTGACATCTTTCTTGAAAAGAACATTTCTTGATTGGAGTGTTGCAGGTTTGAACAATAGGGACTTATTGTTTGTTATTAGAGCTGTTGGCCGTATGAATGACTTTATACCAGCTGTGCGAGTAATTAGCCTAAACATCGTTATTACTAAAGACGTTCAGGTTTTGAATACGGGAATTGAATAAGCCTTAAAGATCTAATTTTTTTACTCTGCGCTGAACTTTCGAATCCCGAACGAGTTCGCGGTGCCTTGACTTATAATTATAATTAGTATCAGCAGGCATTTTAGCAATAAGCAGACGTAGCTATGTTTTTACAAGTGGCATACCTTTCCGGTGGGTGTTGAATACTAGAAGAGTACAGTGCCGCTACAACGTTGATTCAACCAGCAATATATAATAAAATAAACGACCAATAAATAAAAATCATCGAGGCAATATCAATAAATACTAATCAAACCTTTTCAACATGGTCAGTGATGGTAGTAACGTTCTCTTTATCATCTTCTTTTAACTCATCATTGATGGAAGAGCCGGCACTTGGATTTTCGACGAAAATTTCTTCATGCTTATCTGAAGTATCAATCAAATGGGCAAGACCTGAATAATCAGGACATAACTTGGCACCTTTTCTTCCAATCAAATACCATGGTAGGTTGAACAAATCTTCCATGCTTTCCAAAGAACGACCTGCGATTTCAGGTAAGAGGAAATATGCCCATAGTAAACCAAGCAACAAAACTGCAGAAGCAAAATAGAATGTACCATGAGGTGTCATTCCAATCAACATGGATGGTAAAGCTTTTGAATTTGCATATTGATTAACAAAGTGGAAAGCCATGATAATGGCAGTACCCAAGTTTCTTACCCTTAGTGGTAACATTTCAGAGTTGATCAAATATTGAATAGAATTCCAACCAAAAGCCCAACCGACACCAGTCATGAATAACATAGCCAAAGCACTAACACCAGCTCTTTCCTCACTATGTGTCAAGACTGCCCCATCTTCTTCAACATTTGGAACAATGGCTAGGTAAGTTGCAAAATACATAGTGGCCAAGAATTGAATGGTGATACCCAAGTATAAACATTTTTTTCTTCCAAGGAAATCAATCAAGAAAAAAGCAGAGATATAAGCAGCTGTCAACTTGACAATACCCAAGACACCTGAGAACATGATTTTCTTAGTACCAGTAATACCAACCAACGCAGATAGTTCTGGCATATACATGGTGATTGAACCAGCAAAAGACCATTGACCCAAGATTTGAGCAGCAATACCCAACATCAAACGATATCTGATTGATTTTACGAAAAATAGCTCTTTCAAAGCATCTAATTTTGAAACTGAGCTGACCTCATTAGTCTCAACTAGCAGTTGCTCTTGAATATCTGAAATTTCAGATTGAACGTATGGATGATCAGTTGGTAAGTTTCTAATGTGTGATAATGAATTAAAAGCAGCATCAATTCTATCAACCTTCACTAACCAACGTGGAGACTCCTTAACAAATAAAGAACCAATAAATAAACCACCAGCCATGACAATTTTCAAAGAAGTTGGAACAACCCATTGTAATCTTGAAGTATTGGACATGTGTAACGCAGTACCATAGTTGGCGAAATTTGCAATGGAAGAACCCATATAAACAGCACCTGCAAAGATACAGTTACACAACCCTCTTATTGATTTAGGAGCAACTTCAGACAAATAACAAGGACCAACAACGACAGTTTGTCCAATAGCCAACCCTTCAATCAAACGACCAGCGTATAATTGACCAACAGAGAAAGAACTGACTTGAATAGCTGCACCAATAGCCCAAAGAATACAAAGACCTTGTAATGTTCTCAATCTTCCAAACTTATCAACAAAGTAAATGGCCATCAAAGACCCACCAATAGAGCCCAAAAGGACCATTGATTTGATATTTGACTTCAAGTTAGCCAGATAAGATTCAGATTTTGTTTCATCATCCAAACCAGCAAATGAAATGAATGATTTTTGTGCAACTGAACCTGCAACGTTACCTTCATCATAACCTCTTGCTGCACCCAAAATCCCAAACAATGCAACGGCAAAATACAATTTGTAATTGAAGATCTCTGGTGGTGAATCATCACTGTTGTAAAATTTTGAAAAGAACCCTCTCTTCTTCAAAGCTGCTATTGGTTTTATGGAATGATTCTCAGATGTTAACATTATAGTTCAGCTTTTATAACACCTGTAGTAGATGACATGGGGGTTTGAATGTAGAAGAACAAGATCTCTGGGGGATCTTATATAGACAGCACAACTCCAAGATATTTCAATCAGTCTCCATCACTCTCCATCCAAAGAGGAGTCATGACAATGTGTTGAGTAAGGACACCGCACAGCTGGAGGACAAATACGGTATGGTTTTAGCTGGGTTGCATAGTAAAATTTGGATTATCAGCTACCAAGCCAAGATATGTGCAAAGTCAATAGAGAAGATGATTTGATGAGATTGGTACTTTCGGAAGCGCAAAGAGGAGAGTGAGTGACTATTTCGGAGTGTAAAACGAGCATAGCAATGGAATAACTAGGGATGTGTTTGGAATTGAATACTTGGCACAATTCCCAGATGGTGATGTATTTCTATCTCAGAGGGAGTAATAAGGTGAGTGCCACTGTGGGGAGTGGTACCTCTTCCTGATGCAACAACCGCCAGAACTGGTCCCTGATCGATCTGAGTAACGATAGCCTCCACACTCCCTGGCAGTAACAAGGAGTTCATCAAGAAAACCAAGACAAGTCAGTCACACATCGTCAAGAAAAAAAGATTTTCCTGCTGAGAGAGAAACAGCCAAGTGCTGAGCTTCGTCAGGCTGCAAAACAATGTCCGTCATCTTCAGCAGCTTGCTCTATCAATTTGTGGGTCTGTTGGTGAAGTCCTGATATTTTCATCGTGGTCAGTTTGGCATTAATTCATCTAGCGGTGAATAGTGATGAACCACAACTGTGAGATGGAGTAGGAGTGAGGACTGAGGAGCAGTAGGAGGAGGACCCTGCCTAAAACTCAGGTTGCTCGCAGCTCGTAAAGCTGCGTGAGTCTGTTTCTTTTACCCTCCCATTTTTCGCCGGGTTTTTCGTCAATTTTGGCTGTTGCTCCGTGTTCAGTTCGTGCTCCGCCGGAAAGAAGCAGTTTAATAATAATTGATTTGTGGAGAACTGAGCGGCTGCAGCGACCCGTTTGCTCTACTAGTTGGCGCTACAGAGTTCCACCTCCAGTTCCTACTACAAATTATAGTAAACAGTGCAAAAACAAGTTAATCAGAAACTAAACAAACTGACACATGCAAAAACAATTCGTGAAATCAAGTATAAATAACGTAAATTACCGTTCAAGCAATCTCACACGGTCCTCTTCTTCTCTCTTCTCACTCAACATCGAGTTACTTAAACTATTGGCATCAGCATCTTCCTGATAAATCTCTTCGGACTTCTCACTCGTTTCAACAAGATGTGCAAGACCAGAATGATCTGGACATAGTTGAGCACCTTTTCTACCAACTAAATACCATGGTAAGTTAAAGATATCCTCCATACTTTCCAAGGAACGACCAGCGATCTCTGGTAGGAAGAACCAGGCCCAAACAAGACCGAGTAATAAGATACCCGAGGCAAAATAAAACGTACCATAGGCAGTCATGCCAATCAACATTGATGGTAAAGCTTTTGAATTGGCATATTGATTAGCAAAGTGGAACACCATGATAATAGCAGTTCCGACATTTCTGACTCTCAATGGTAACATTTCGGAGTTGATCAAGTATTGAATAGAATTCCAACCAAAAGCCCAACCAACACCAGTAATGAATAGCATAGCCAAAGCACTAACACCAGCTTGTTTTTCAGAACCATGCATAACATAGGAATCATCTGTAGCATTTGGAACGACTGCCAAAAATGTTGCAAAATATAAAGTAGCAAATAGTTGAATCCCAATACCTACATATAACGCTCTTTTTCTACCCAAGATATCAATGATGAAGAATGCTCCCAATAATGATGAAAAGAATTTAACAACCCCCAAAACACCTGAAAACATAATTTGTTTGTTACCAGTAATACCGACTAAAGCAGATAATTCTGGCATATACATTGTGATGGAACCGGCAAATGACCACTGACCAAGGATTTGTGCAGAAATTCCCAATAATAAACGGTATCTTATTGATTTAACAAGAAATAAATCTCTCAATGCATCCAACTTGCTAACTTTGGAAACCTCTTTACTTTCAATCAATATTTGTTCTTGAACATCAGAGATTTCGGATTGAACATATGGGTGTTCAACAGGTAAATTTCTAATTTTGGACAGAGCAATAAAAGCATCATCAACTCTATCAACTTTCACTAACCAACGTGGAGATTCAGTGACGAAGAATGAACCAAGGAAAATCAATCCTGCAAGAATCAATTTAATTGAAGTTGGTATAACCCATTGTTTTCTAGAAGTGTTTGAAACGTGTAAAGCAGTACCATAATTTGCAAAATTAGCAAGAGAGGAACCAAAGTAGACACAACCTGCAAAGATACAGTTACAAAGACCACGAACAGATTTTGGTGCAACTTCAGATAGGTAACAAGGACCAATAACAACAGTTTGGCCGATAGCTAACCCTTCAATCAAACGACCAGCATACAGTTGACCAAGAGAGTAAGAACTGACTTGAATTGCACCTCCAATCATCCACAAGATGCAAAAAGCTTGTAATGATCTAACACGACCAATTCTATCAACAACAAACATAGCGATAAGACAACCACCTATTGAGCCCAAAAGGACCATTGATTTGATATTTGATTTCTCATTAGCCAAATAACTTTCCGATTTGGTTTTATCATTTAGGCCAGCAAATGAAATGAATGATTTCTGAGCAACTGAACCTGCAACGTTACCTTCATCATAACCACGACCACAACCTAATATCCCAAATAAAAACACAGCGAAATATAAGTGTCTGTTATAAATTTCAGGTGGAGAATGATCATCTTTAAAGTAGAACTTTGACAAGATGGAAGGTTTCTTTCTTTCAGTCACTGTTGTTTCAGTCATTTGTATAGAGAAAGAATGGGTAAAGTGCAAAGAACGCATTCAGAACGAAGCTAGATCCATTTTCTTATATAGAAAGTGGAATTGCTAGATCTTGCTGATTAGGCTGCATGATGTCTCCACTTTTCCATGACCATTTGACCAGCTCACGCCTCACATTAGTCACAATCGCAGGACAATCACGGCCGCTGCAAACTTCCCTAATTGAAAAGGGCAACTGAAAGAAAAAGACAGGAAGAAAGCAGAAAGAGAAAAACAGCCAGAAATTACAACATCCGCTGATGAGTTAATCCGCATTTTTTCTTAGGGCCAAGGTTTCCAAGAGTGACCAAGAACCTTGGAATTTGCTTGTCCTTGGTCTTTTCATCCAGTTATGGCAATGGTAGTCGCCAAAGTGTTCACCTATCAATAGCTATAAGTCTGCTGAGGAGAACGGGTGTTTCGTAGCACTTGGTTGTGACGATTGTGGGGATCCAACCTGGTTCAACCTGTTAACCAGCTACCAACGAGCTCAATTCAATCCAATAGTGCCCGGTTTGAGTCGAAGGACAGGTATCAATTACAATTTGCTGTTTCCTGATTTGTTGATCGTAGCCGCTTTGTTCCTCAAATTACTTCATCGTGCTCCTCTCAATCTCTTTTCTCCGGTCTTTCTCCACTTTGCCAGACATAGTGAAGGATATCCGTAGTTGCTCAACCATTAAACACAGTGTGGTATCCTGATTGGTGAACAGCTTTTCAGGGTACAAGAAGGCTGTTTCTTCTGTCTTGCATAGAGAAACACAAAGCGAACTCATGCTTCAGTTTCAAGCACGGAAGAAAAAATGACCGACCGACAAGACCGAAGGACAAAAGGAATTATGCCACTAGTAATCCCAATCTCACACAAGTGCTTGTTACTGCTTACGCTCGCCCTTCACTACGCTCTCTACGAAAGGCCACTACCTCTTTGGGAGGCGAAGGACGCCAGTGGGCACTGGGCAGTAATCTCAGTAATCTCTTACTCTCTGAACTCTGACTGGTGACTATATATTTGAATTCTTCACTAGTGATGCAGAGATCCTATCACAGTTACGCTTGATTCACGGTCTCACGCCTCCCAGTGTGACTTTTAATTGAGTCATCCCTTTATCCTTGAGGGCAGCCTAGCATGTATGGTAGCTTCAGGCCCGGTGCCCGGTGTCCTTCTGAGATCTTGATATATAGCGACTAGCGGCGGCTGGTAGTTAGGTACTCGCGAACTTGCGGAGTGCGGAGGAAATTGATTCGACGTACTTCGAGTTCGTACTGCTACTGAGTAGTGACTTAAGTATCTACCTTATTTCGATGGAAAAACGGGCAAATCAAAAGAAATAAGTGTGCTTGGTGTGTAATGATGTGTTCAGTATTGACGTGTGATGTTTTAGAGCAGAAGAAACTTCACCTCTCGTAGTTTTCACTGCTCATCAACCCTTGGTAATTGAGGATTGACCCGATTATGTAAGATTATCAAACTACAACAAAAGAGCCTCAAACGCAATTCTCCGTTTGTTTGTTTGTTTCTCTAGAAAAGCATATATAGAAAGTGTAGAAGAGTGCAACCTATAATAACGTATCCATAATGACCGTTGAAATAAAAATAATCCAGAAATTTTCAATACCTTAATTCCTGACCAAAAAAAAGACCCTTTTCAAGACGTTCACCTTGATGAAAAATTGATGAAAAATCCACCCATACTCGACAATCCTTCCACCACATGATTGAGCGAGTTCTTCCGTGAAACCTGAGTTCTTGAACCCATACCATTTCCTATTTCCCTTACCCCGAGACTTGATCCAAATCCAGTTGGATCAATTATAAAACCATCCCATAGCCAGTATAACTAAAAAAAAAACTCCAAATATTGAAAATGAAAAAAATAAAACCAGATCACCATTTTGATCAATTTAAGAAGTGAAAAAATAACACCAAAACAATATAAGCATATCCGTTGTACCCTTTCGTTAGTTTTGTACGAGCCATACTATCCATACCACGAATAGAAAAAAATGCCAAACCTGGGAAATCTATAGATGAAATAAGTGCCAGAATATTCCTCAAGATAACCATCCACCAATATCCATCTTGTTCTTTTTTGGAGATTTGATCTCATTGCTTGTCAAAGGAGATGATGATGATTCTTCTGAAATTGTTGTGCCTGTTGAAACCATTCCACCATTCAACTTTAATTGATTAGCGGCATTCAACAATGTTTCGAATCCATCAAATTTCTTTGGTATAAGTGATCGAGACTCAGAAATTGGTGTGGTGGTCGACGTTTGTGATTCCAAAATTGTTGGAGAATAAACCATATTGCCGGCAATGGCACTGTTAGTGTTGACAAGGTTGAGGCTGTTATCATAGTAAGAGGATGAAGATGATTGATAATGCTGATATAGTGTTGAGTTGGTAGAATTTGGAGAGATTGAGAATGATTCATTCCCAGGTTCATCAACAATGAATACTTCCTCATCTTTTCCTAAAATCTTCAGGTTATCATCATCTTTCCAGGACCAAATGAAACCACCGTAATTGAAAGAACTTCTTCGAATCTTGCCTTGTGAGTTCATCACATGGTCTGAACTCTTATTGCTGATGTTGTGGTTACTGTTGGTTGATAGATCATGAAGTTGTTTCGAAGCTTTCAAAATCTCCTCCATTTCTAGAATTGGCAAGGTCTTAGACGATGGAGATGTTGTTATAGTTGAAGATAACATGAGTTTTGGTTTTGCCTGATGCGAATCTGACTTTGATCTTCTGGTCTTGATGAACTTCGGTTTCAAAACACTTGAGGATGATGTTGATGAAAAGGAGGGAACTGTAATGTTATTGCTGGTATAGACGTTGTTACTTTGACTTGTTGAAGATCTTCTTCTTTGTCTTTGAGGAGTCTTGATTGGAGCATTTACATCGATCAGCTTACCGAAGTTAACATCATTAGGCTTCAAGCACAGATTTGGGAAATCTTCACCAAACAAAGGAATCAAACAATATCTGATATTGAAACAGAAGTTTTTGGCCAAATTTTTGACAACATCAAAAGGTAACCAAGTCCCCTGTATTTTTAAAAACCCTCCACGAACTCTCTTGACCGTATCAGATATATTCGGGAAATTATCAATCAATTTTGTTATATCAGTCTTGTTATTCCCACAGCTCTTCCATAGCCCAGTGAAAAAGACATAACCAGTTGAATAATCCCATATTATCCAGTTATCGTTCAATTGATACTCAAACACAGTGAAGTAGTTTCTTTCATCGACATTTGTAGAGTATTTTCTTCGTTGAATAAAATCACGGGTGTTATCATCATCGCTAACTAATGGTAAAATCAATTTCAATTGTGAATCTGGGATAAATCTCAACAAATCTTTTGGAATCTCATGTATTTTATAGTTGATCTTGATGGAATTTAGCAGGTTATTATCGTTGACTGACATCCTTGAAGCATTGTTGTTCCCAAAGCTTGAAGATGAAGAGGAAGATGAAGATGACGGACCTTTAGAGTGGCCACTAACCATGGAATTATTTGAGGACGATCTTTTCTTCTGTTCGTTCATCTTCAACGTAATTTGGTTGACGAAAGTATTGAGCTCAGGAGTGGATTTGCTAACGATTGCTCTGAAACCTTTCTTGCTATTTGATTGACTCATTCACAGTTCGATGTGGCGTTGTTACTGAACCCCCGGTGGCAAACACGCTTGTTTAGTAGTAAATGAAAGGACCCAATAACTGCTATAAGGAAAATAAGGGTTTCTAAGGTGTAGTCTTCTAGAATCTAGTCAGATGAGTTGAAAAGTCTGAGGATCGCCCTGATAGTGATTGCTCTTCTGATCCTGGCAGTTGGTGCTACTGGGAAACAACAGGCAGTCGGTGTGATCAAAATCAAAGCGTAGAAGAAAGTCACTTCGAATTAACAAATCTCTAGGAAAAGAAAGAGAAAAAGATCCTGTCAAAAAATCCACTTTAACTGATAAGAAACTCGGTTTAGCTGTTTAGTGCTTAGCACCACAGTTCCAGCAGCAGCAGCAGCGGCAGCAGCTAGGCACTGGCAGTAGGCGGCCGGGCGCGGGGCTAACCTGGAAGCTCACACAGACTCGATTCGCGGAGTGAACATCGCGAAATTTCAGATCCTTATCACGTATTTCGTTACCCGTGCTACTGCCGTACCTTCGACGCTAAGGAGAATAACTATCAATGTGAATAAGTTGTGTATCTCGATCTATTTATGCTAGTCGATTCTCTATATGTGTGTCGCAGTTGATTAGTTATGCCTCCACAACCTCTAGCAATCCACTGCCAACGTTGTAGATCATCCCCCATACTTCTAGCTCCCCTCTTTGCACAGCTTGGATAACGACATCGTCTCCTTTCAAGATCTCCAGTTGTCTCAAGACGTTGAATTCAGCCAGTTTTTTAGCTCTTAGGTTTATATCGCTGATTTCAGTCAATTCTTCTAAATGTTCGTCTCTTAATTCATCCAACTTAGTCAGATACTTCATCAAATGTGAGTTCTTTGGTCCCAGATCTTTGAAGTTTAATGAGTTCAAGATCCCTCCACAGTCAGTATGCCCACAGACAATGATTTTCTTAACTTTCAAAACATTTATACTGAACTCCAATGTGGATAAAGTAGTCAAATCATCAATACTGACCAAGTTGGCAATACTTTTGAAACTGAAAACCTCACCTGGTGATACATTCAGACAGTTCTCGTTATATCTTGAGTCCGAGCAACCAATCCATAAAGTATGTGGAGCTTGGCCTTTCCCATTCAATTCAAAAAGATGTGGTTTTGCCTCATTTGTTTTGGCAATCCAGAGTTTATTGTTGTATAGATAGTCCTCCAATGTTGAATCTTTGGTCAATGCAAAAGGTGATACTTGTTCATCTGACACATGGATATTGTGGGAATGATCATGGTCAAGCGGACTATGGCCACGTTCCAACTGCTGATGCGCATGTTCTGTGTTGAGTATGGAAGATGTCATTTTGGTATTAAAGAATGAATTTAATAACGAGGATGCTGTTGAAGTTGATTTTGAAATTGAATTCTTTGTGAATGTTCTTTTCAATAAAGGAGAGTACCTTGATGTAGATTTCGTGAATGCAAGTGTATATGACCGTGTAGTTGATAAGTTTCTTGAGATGATGCCAATTTGCATAATATTGTTGAAGCAATATTGATCAGCTACAGATGATACACCACGTTTGAGACTGTTCCTGAGAGATAAGAGCTGGTCAATCTGTGATGGTTCCTTCGCTTCCTGGATGTAAAAGCAAATGGAAGATGTCGGTGTCTTTATATCTTTGAGGGAAGATGGCTGCTCTCTTGGTCAACCTGGTTGTTGAGTGTTGACGTAATGCTTTTTGGGCGTTGCACGTTATGATTCACCGTAAAAGAAGAGAACAAAGGAGAAAAAGTTTTTTTTGGCAAATGAATCATCCTACTCTCATCATTTTGATTAGTGACACAATCGCAGGTACCTATGCCTAGCGTGCTTTCTTTTGATTATGTTTTTCATTCCTCCCACCAAAATTTTTTTTTTGGCGAACTTTTAAACTAGAAACGTTGACGCATTTCAAATGATGTCAACAATTGTATCATCGCTTACATAAGCAAAGATTAGAAGACGTATCGAAAGATAAATACTTGATTCTTTTCAACTAGAGTCTACACCAGAATCGGTTAGCAACAGTGGTTTATCCAACTCTATGCTCTTTCTCTTCAAGCATCCATTTAGAACTTTGCCTGAGATTGACTTTCGAGTAAAATCCCTGGTTATCAATCCCAGGTCTACCTCCTATAGCTGTTGTTCGAACAATGACATCGCCTCTCCTGCATACATTTCACGAATTGTTTTGGCGAAAGACGCTCTATTGAGTAAAATTCTGACGTGAAAACTGATAACATTTATGCAATTGCGAAAATTTGGCGAAACATGTCTCAAATTGGCGCGCAACTTTTTTTACTTTTTTGTTGGGGGTCAACGGCTGCCGGCCGGTTGGGACTGAAGACTGAAGGCTGGAGTGTCGGCGACTTTGAGAGGGAGGCAGCTGGCTAGCTACTAAGAGCTGGGAGGAGCTTCTGAAAATTCAGCACTGAGCACTCACCACCAGATCCAGAAGCGAGCTCAACAGTTGAATAGAGTCCATAACGCTAAAAGACTTTTATACTGAACTACGTCCTAATTTGGGTATGCTCTTCGGGGACCTCTATGAGCTGGAACTTCGGAACCAGTAAGCACTAAGCACTAAGCACTAAGCACTAAGCACTAAGCACTAAGCACTAAGCTCCAGGCCTCGGCTGAGCTTGTAACTCCGAGTACCACCTAATGTCAATTGGCAAGCTGCTCTTTGACTTCAAATTGGAGTACAAGACTGATATTCAGTGCTATGATTACTGGGTAGTACACTAGTAGTTTCCTCGTAATCTAGGGTGAATTCATTCAAGTTCTGATTAACATACACTTGCACCCTGTTGGACCTATCAAAATCATTAGGTTATCCAACTCGATGAAAGTTACCCGCCTCCTGATGGTGTACTTCAAAAAATATGCCTCATGTCAAATTATTTATGCTTGATGGACTATATTTTGTCAATATGTATATCATTACACACTTGACTGTTTATAGTATATTGTGTCATTATATAATACTATATCCATAAATTAGTATTTATTATATAATATAATTATAAATAATATATATTTATATTAATTTCATGTATAATTTTTAGATATTTGAGTTAAATTACTATGTATCGACTGTCAAATTAGTAGCTGGAGCTTCCTAATATAAAAAAATCAAATAAAATATTTAGATCAATTAATATCATGAATATTTGATATAATTATATTAAGCTAGCCGATAATTCATGATCGGATTACACTTATCGTCAATTATAAAGGCTGCTGCAATATGGACAATGTCTAATTTGGGAATGCTTAAAAGTTATATATGTGGTACTCATGAATAGTACTAGTACTTGTAATAGACGTACTTGGTGGTGTCCAGGTGTAGTAACCGTTTGTTTTTAATTTTTCCGAGCTGCAGACAGCTGGCGAATGGCGATGTTTCCGTGTCAATGCCTATAGCGTTTACAAACAACACCAAAACTCATACTAGTAACTAGTAAGTACTCAAGTAGATGAAGACTCGATAATCATGGTGATTTGATTGTTGCATATTGTTTTAGTGATGTTTATCTAACTTGAGGTCTCACCTCGCCCGTTTTATTGGGGACCAGGTAGCTTGTAAGTACTCATAGACTGGACATTGACCTCCAGTTCTTAGTACAGCGAATTACAGAATGCCCCACAGACGATGACTACTGACTACTGGTAGTCACCAGTAGCTATCTACTGGACTATCTAGCTGTGTCGTTCATAGCCAGTACTCAGTAGCGGCCTGTAGTACTATGAAAAATTACAGCGTGCCGGAGTTCATTTTCGGCGGCAAGAACGTCACGCATCACAAAGTTGTTCCACCCAGTTCGATAACCGTTTATCGTCATATTCGTCAGTCGTCAACCATATGTATAACCCAGGCCAATCGAAGAGAAGATACTGTGTTCTGTTGAGTTCTGTTGATGCGTTTAGTGTTTATTTTACGCCGTTGAGAGTCGAGTTCTAACTGCTACTGGAAGCTGTAAAGATCTTGGGAACGTTGAGTTAGCTGGGGAACAGGAGATAGGAATCCGATGAAAGCGCTTCTGTTTTACTGTTTTGGCTCGGTGCTATGCCCTATGGCGTACGATAAACGGTCATTGGTCATCGTTTGCCAGCGGAACATCTTGTTGATCCAAAAATCTCCGGGAGAGCGGTTGTTGCATAGGTTTTTTAGGCGTGCGGCCTTTGGGCTTCTGTGGGGCGAGAAGTGGAAAAGTGGCGTGGATTTCGGCTACCCCGGTGAAAATGGGAATGGAACAACACTGAAGGACTCTCAAGAGCTGAACCTGGGGCAAATGGACGTGATCGTCTCGAGTGCCGTAACAAGTAAAACCTAAGTGCTACCTACTGAGTAGTGGGTGTAGGGTGTTTTGAGTTGTTAGAAGATTGAACCAAAAAACGAGATTAGTCACAAGGAGCCAAGTTAGTACGTTAGTCACGGAGTCTATGTCCTTATGTCCCCGGAAAGCTTTGTTTTGGAGAAAGAAATCTAATGGACGGAGCTTAGCTTGTAAAGAAATCAAGAGAAGCCGCTGGTCTGGATAACGCCTGAGCGTCATCATGCCATGTGCCAACGCTATACCGTACAACGTTGGAAGGAGAGTGCACCATTGAATGATCGTAAGTGTGACCAATGGGATCTCCAATCCTCAGCTCGAGAGTCGAGAGCCTGGTAATTGACGTATATTACAACTCCGGTTTCACTAGTTAAGGTTCAAACGTCCCATGGGGTTTTCGAGTTTGATCACAGATTGGCAGCCTAAACAATGTAAAAAAAAAACAGTTTGATAATAACGTTATGAAACAACAATACCAGCCATTCAAGTTCCTTCGTGGTCCTCTCAAATCCTTCGAAACTCAGGCGAACCGCACTTCACCATGTAGATCTGAATCGCAGCTCCATTACAATACCCATATTACCATATCAAGTATCAACACACGCCCAAGGATTTGCAACAAAGCCGTTGTTTTCTTCATTCTTGTTCCCGCCAAAATAGGCCACGCACGAATTTCACACTCCGCTTTGACGCACCTTCTCCAGAAAAAAAACACCAAAAATTTCTCCATACTGAAAAAACCACAAATCACAATACGCGGCTAAGAATTTCCAAAAAGTCGACGTTTTTTTTTTTAGCTCCACCAATATAAAAAGATCGGTTTCCCCCTTCCTCCGTCTCAATCCACTTCTACTGTTGATCTCATTGAATCTCAAGCAAATCGCAACAACTCACAATGTCCAGAGATACTCAGTTAGTCGCTTCCATCGATATTGGTACCACCTCCTCAAGAGCCATCTTGTTCAACAGAAAAGGTCAGGAAATCGCCAAACATCAAATCGAATACTCAACCACTGCAAACACCACTGCTGATGGTGAAACCAAAATCTTCACTGCTGAAGGTATCACCATCACTGCTTCTGAAGACGTTGAAATTGAAGATGAAACACAATCAAAAGGCCCAACTTTAAGATTCCCAAAATCAGGTTGGGTTGAAGTTAAACCAGCTCATGTTTTGGCTAATGGTATCCAATGTTTGGCTGCTTGTGTCTTGACTTTGGAGAAAGTCAACATTGCCCGTGCCGCTGAAGGTAAAGAACCATACAAGATCACTTCTATCGGTGTTGCTAATATGAGAGAAACCACCATTGTCTGGAATGCCAAAACCGGTGTTTCTTATAACTACGGTATCGTCTGGAATGATACTCGTACTGCCGATATCGTCAACAACATCAAAGCTACAGTTCCAGCTGAAAGACTTGAAGAGTTAAGACAGAAATCTGGTGTTCCAGTTTCAACCTATTTTTCCGCCTCTAAATTAAGATGGTTGATTGATAATGACGATGACATTAAAGCTGCCTATGAAAAAGGTGATGAATTAGTTTTCGGTACTGTTGATACTTGGTTAATTTACCACTTGACCAAAGAAAAAGCTCATGTTTCCGATGTCTCCAATGCTTCAAGAACTATGTTCATGAACATCAACACCTTCCAATATGATGATGATTTATTTGCTCTATGGAACATTGACCCAAAGAAAGTTAAATTCCCAAAAATTGTTTCATCTTCTGAATTCTACGGTTCCTTCACTGTTCCAGACTTGGCTGCTTTAGGTTACAGTGGTGCATTATCAACAGTTGCCATTGAAAAGTTGAATACCATCAAAGATACTCCAATCTGTGGTTGTTTAGGTGATCAATCTGCCTCTTTAGTTGGTCAATTGGCTTTGAAGCCAGGTGCTGCTAAATGTACTTACGGTACTGGTTGTTTCTTACTATACAACACCGGTAAGAAAACTTTGATTTCAAAACAAGGTGCTTTGACCACTGTTGGTTTCTGGTTCCCAAATCTATCTGAAGAAGAAAACTTCCCTCATTATGCCTTAGAAGGTTCCATTGCCGTTGCTGGTTCAGTTGTTCAATGGTTGAGAGATAACTTGAAATTGATCAATAAAGCTCAAGACATTGGTCCATTAGCTTCTCAAGTTGACAATGCCGGTGGTGTTGTTTTCGTCCCAGCTTTCTCTGGTCTATTTGCCCCATACTGGGATTCAGAAGCTAGAGGTACCATCTTAGGTCTAACTCAATACACCACTGCTTCTCACATTGCCAGAGCCGCTTTGGAAGGTGTTTGTTACCAAGCAAGAGCCATTTTGAAAGCTATGGCCTCAGATGCCGGTGCCCAAGGTGACTTCTTAGAACAAGCTGTTGGTACTTACGAGAAAGCCCCATTATCATTATTAGCCGTTGATGGTGGTATGTCTCAATCCGATGAAGTTATGCAAATCCAAGCTGATATTTTGGGACCATGTGTCACCATTAGAAGATCTCCAAACGCTGAAGCTACTGCTTTGGGTGCTGCTATTGCTGCTGGTTTGAGTAACAAGAACAAGTCTGAAAACTTGTGGGATGACTTAGAAGATGTTGTTAACACCATCGGTGGTGAATCATTACAAGATTTCGTCTCCCAAAGTGTTGATACTGAAAGAAGAGCCAACTGGACCTTGTGGGAAAGAGCTGTTGAAAGAGCTAAAGGTTGGATCTCAACTTAATGAGATAACACTTCACTTCACTACATCTCAAACTCATTCAATTCAGATTCTTGTTTCTCAAACCCTACCCCTCTCTCATGACCCTTGACCACATCCTTCTCTTTTGACAAGATTCAAAAAAGAAGATGATTATTATGATTATAACGAAAATAGAAAGTCAACAAACAGATGCTCAAAGGAACAGAGAAATATATTTACTTGTGTTTTATTACAATCTGTTCATATGCTTGCTAATGTATACTATTATCATGGTTTTTAATGCCTATATTTGTGTGCTTCTTGTCCAACTTTTCAGTAAGCTCTTTAGTCGATAATCACTGCGCACGTTCTAGAACTACTACTAGGTGTATTCGATTATGTAACCAACTCTACTCAAAACATCCAGACACCAAACTTGAAAACCCCAAGACACAAAAGTGAGAATTTTTCACAGTCACAAAATTTTCGTTATTCCCGCGAATGCTACCTATGAAAGCTGGGTGGTGTCTGGAAGGTTGCATGGAGGGCATACCCAGTGAAAAAAAATCAAACATCAACATCTTGATTGAAGGAACGTTAATAGGGTAGACATCAACTCATTAAAAATGGCTCCAAAAGGAAAGAAAGTTGCTCCAGCTCCATTAGCTGCCAAAGGTAAAAAAACCACTGGTTCCAAAAACCCATTAGCTGAAGCCAAACCAAAGAAATTCGGTATTGGTCAAGCTGTCCAACCAAAAACTAACTTATCAAGATTTGTTAGATGGCCAGAATATGTTAGATTACAAAGACAAAGAAAAGTCTTAAATCTAAGATTGAAAGTCCCACCTGCAATTGCCCAATTCCAACACACTTTGGACAGAAACACTGCTGCTGAATCATTCAAATTATTCAACAAATACAGACCAGAAACCAAAGCTGAAAAGAAAGAACGTTTGACCAAAGAAGCTGCTGCCATCGCTGAAGGTAAAACCAGACAAGAAGCTTCCCCAAAACCATTCGTTGTCAAATACGGTTTGAACCACGTTGTTTCTTTGATTGAAAACAAAAAAGCTAAATTAGTCTTGATCGCTAACGATGTTGACCCAATTGAGTTAGTTATCTTCTTACCAGCTTTATGCAGAAAATTAGGAATCCCATACGCTATCATCAAAGGTAAAGCTAGATTAGGTACTTTAGTTCACCAAAAAACTGCTGCCGTTGCTGCTTTAACTGAAGTTAGACCAGAAGATGAAGCTGCTTTGGCCACTTTAGTCTCCACTATCAACGCTAACTTCGCTGAGAAATACGAAGAAAACAGAAAACACTGGGGTGGTGGTATCTTAGGTGCTAAATCTGCTGCTAAAGCTGAAAAAAGAGCCAGAAGATCTGCTGATTCAGAAAAATAAGTTTTCTAGTTGATTATCATAAGTTAACTCTTATATGTAATAATATAAATCATAAAGGGAATAAAAGAGCGGATAGTAGTGTATGTGGAACACCTTGGACAAGTTTAGTTCGTTTAGCTTGCAGGGAGTATTGAGTAGATATACTGTTAAAACTAGGAATCTCTTGACCATCGCACATAACGCGGAGTTCTATTATGGCACGATAATATACTTGACACCAGATGATTCGAAAACCAGGACATTCGAGCAGAAAGTTCTTATTTCTTTTACGATAATCATGTCAAGAGCTGAACCAGGATCCAATTGCAAGTGAACACACACCCAAATACTTCCATCCCTAGTATGAAGCTCGAATCCCAACATACAGACTCATTCAACCAATGAGATTTCGGATTTTTTAAATTTCGAGAAAATTCAAATAAGGCTGCGATATACCAAATCGTTAACGAAACTTCGAAACGACAGATCCAAACTTTCTTTGATCAATTTAAACTACAGATATAGAACAAGAGATGGCATTCCTAGCTGATTTGATTGAAAGCTTCGTTCCAACTTTGGCTTTTGCCGACAATGAGGTATGTTTTGTTTTGTTTGCTTGCGATTGTTGTCATGATTACAGGAGGATACGAGTACTAATCTAGAGATTGAAATAGGAAGAAGTAAAACAAACTACTGAAGAGCCAGTTGCTGAAGAATCATCAACTATTGATCCAACTGATGAAAAGGTAGCTGAAGAAGCTAAAACTGAAGAGACTGTGGAAACAGGTTCTCCATCTGAAGAGGCCGAAGCTGCTGAAGAAGCACCAGTTGCTGAAGAATCCACCAAAGCTGCTGCTGCCACTGAAGAAGAGCCATCTACTGAAGAAGAACCAACCACCGAAGAGTCCACTGAAGAAGAGGCTTCTGAAGCTTCCGAGGAAGAGGGTGAAGAGGAAGAAGATGAAGAGGAAGAAGATGAAGAGGAAGAAGATGAAGATGAAGATGAAGAAGAAGGCGCTGGTGATCAATTGGATAAACTTAGAGAAGAATGTTCCAAGAAAGCCGAAATCCAACCATACGTCCATCATTATGCTGAATGTGTTGAAAGAGTCACTGCTGCTCAACAACAAGAAGGTTATGAAGACTTAGAGTACAAAGAAGATTGTGTCGAGGAGTTCTTCCATCTACAACATCACTTGAATGACTGTGTTGCCCCAAGATTATTCTATAAGTTAAAATAGATCCATTGCATAATCATCTAAGAGTTATGAGACCGAAACATTCCCATCACGTTCATCTCATTAACGAAATCATATTCAACGGGTACATCATTACCGTTTGAGCTCATTGAAGGACGACTAAGTGGCCCAAGAAGAAAGAAGAAGAAGGGGAGGAAGAAGAAGAAGGAAGAAGTGACATATATATCATTTCTTCTGAAGGACGATGGTTTTGTCAGATTATCAAGCCATCCTGTACATTTATATTTAATTCTTATATACAACATTTTCTCAACTACAGTACGTTCTTAGGGATTCTTCTTTGCTTTTGACTCGTAGTACTTATGGTATGTATCTATTAGGAGACTGTTATAGCCTCCTGAATACCCATTAACAAACCCATTGAACGGACTGATATTGAATAGTGGAAAGCATTAGCTGCTACGCTCTTTTCGCGACTGGTTATTTAAAAATATTTGTATAGCCGAATAAAATTATTGGGAACGGCTCGCTTAAGATAAAGTGCAATTAGATATAAATTTGCACATTGCAACAGCAGAGCAGCAGAATTCCTTTGGGAATCGGGAACACAGTCAACCAAACGGGGTCACTTCACTACACTTCTGGACTTGGAAGATCATTTTTGCTGTAAAAGAAACACATTCGCCGTTGTTTTAGTTAGCCTGTTCTTTCCCATATATTCCAAGGGGGAAATTAACTGCACTTCAATAGGACAAGGAAGAAACTAAGCACCAATTCCAGGCCCTTTCCGTTGACGTTGGCGAACCAGTCGAGAATGAAGGGCACATCGAAGAACAAATCCTCTCCGCTGTCGAGTCAGAAACACTCATTTGACTCGCAACTTCCGCAACAGTCTCAAACTCAGGCTCACAGTTATTTCAATAGACCTAATGAACTTCAGCGATCAGGAAGCCAGACAAAATCAGAGACGTTGAAGTCACAGCACCACCAGCACAGATCCCCTACCAGCACTTCCTCTACAGGGAGTTATCGCTCGCCAAATTCAGTCTCAAGAATACCCGCTTTCGACTCTAATTATTCTCCTGCGAGGTCAAATTCAACCTCACAAAGATTATCAAAATCAAGAACTTCTAGTGGAACTGGTACTAAACCTTCCCAATTCAATCCATATGCTGCTCAAGAAAGAAGTTATCTTAAAAAGATGAGAAATGATGTGGTTGATGATTACTATACAAAGGCTGTCATTGCAGATTCAAGTGATGTTGATCAAGACTCAGGTGATGACGATGATACTGATTTTCTTAACAATGAAGAAGACTGGTCTGATTATGCGTTTGGAAATTACCTGAAAGAACCTGATCTTGAAATAGACCCGTACAATGCACTGGATCCATCGATTTTAGAGAATGGCGAAGACAATCCTAAGTTCTTGGAAAGGTTGGAATGGCAGACAATGTTGAGTCTGGTTCTGAATGGTGATGTTATTAGCTCTGAGAAAAGAAGAATCAGTACTCAGAATGACTTTTCTCTACAGACAACTTATAAAGAGAACTTGTGGCTTGGAATCAAAGCTTATGTTTTGGGTCGTTCTGAGAAACAACAGAGGAAAATTATCGAATACTCAAGATCATTAGTTGATGAGGTTTTCAATGAAATAATCAATTTCAAAGTTGTCAACCAAGAAACTGCACTGGAAGAAGCCAATCTACTACTGGATAGATTCGACAATGTAAAAGATTTATGGAAGGATCAACAAGAAATGGTCCATGATAAACCTATTTGCTCATCGGATGAATTCAACAAGAAAGTTGAAGCAATGATAAGTTGGACCAATATAACGGAGGCTCTGGATAGACAGTTATTGGGATTACAGACATGGACTCAAAGCACCAATATAGATTTGACTGAAACGAGAAGTGATGGTTTCACTGTTGAGAGTTCTTTTGCAGATAATTTACTGAAAGAAGGTGATATCAAGGGCGTTTTCAGAAACAGAATCTGTCGTCCTTATATTCCATGGTTTAACAAGTCAAAGTCAGCATATCTCTCCTATCAGGTTGAATTTGAGGAGATGAATTTGCCGAGTTACATCCCAAAACTGGCGAAATTAGAGGGGTTTGCTTTACGGGTGATCCAAGAAACAATCAAAGTGCGTCTTGCTTATGCTAGAAAACTGACCAATCCAACAATGATGATGATTGATGAAATGATTGATGATTTTTCTTCTTTTGTGGAGTTGGCTGTTGAATTAAAACATGGTCATAATGAGTTTGCGAAATCCTGGAGCATAGAATTAGACGTCATTGATGGTTTTGATGCTACAATATTAGAAGCAATCAAGTATTTGTTCATGTTAATGAATAGAAAACTGATAAATACATCTTCAAGAAGTTTTAAATCATTCAAAGACCCTGATGATCTGGAGAAAATGTGGACTTTGCTGAAAAACACTGGTTGCTATATAGATGATGCAGGTCCTGAGATTGCATCCCAAATAACTTCACTAGTCACAAGACTGATATCACGTCTTATTAACTTTGTGTTTGATCAACCGAAACGATTAAGATCCATTGCTCAGAGTACAACATTGAGTGATAGCCAAAAGGAGAATGAAATGGCGTTACTTATCTCATCATCGGTTGATACTTTCAGTACAGTTAGAAGAAAGCTGTATAAACTTTCAGCCTCTATAAGAAGATCGTTTGGGAACTCGGCTCTATTCAGCATCAATAGGGTCAAGCCATTCTTGGATCTCCTAAGGGATTCCAATCATTTCTTGTTGAAAACTGGATCTACAAGCGGTATTCATCTGATTGTCTCGAAGGATTTATATGGGAAGCCCGACTCAATAGTTAAGATCTTGAAAGCTACGGAGATTGGTTCTGATGCTTACAAGCCAAGACCATCCATAGTAGAGTTGGATGAATATGAAGAAGAACATGACGAGGGTTACGTGGTGGTTATCAATGCTGCGAAAGCTATGCTATGGGATGGTTTAACTGTTTCGTTTGATGAGATCCCAGACTTGTATTATGACATCAAACCTGGTGAGTTACTATTGATCACCCACGGTTCTTCAGTCACCCTGAAACAAACGAGTGCAGAGTTCTTGAGTATTGTTGGCGATAGTGTTAACTTTGTTGAACAGAGACCGAGTATACCAAAGATTTATAGAGATATGATAAGAACTGAAAGATTGTTTTACAAGCTAATTACAACAGTTCTGAATGAAGTCAATGTTGCGAAGAGAGAATTACAGAAGGTCAACAAGAATCATGATAGTATCAACACAATCTTCATGTTTGCCAGAGATTTATCGAAAAATTACTTGAGAGTGTCAGATACTTCTAGAAGATCCATCATTGTTAAGAAATTGATCTCTTTGAGTATTGACTGGGTCAGTTATATTGTTGATGATTGCATACCAACAGATAAGAAGACGTTCAGATGGTGTGTTTCTGCTCTGGAATATGGTATGGAGGTATCCAAAGGATTCAACATTCTGACTTTGAAAGATGAGGAATTTGCACTGCTGAAAGAGAAAGTTGCCGGATGTATGTCATTGCTCATTTCTCACTTTGATATCATGGGGGCAAGATCAAACGAAGCTGAAAAGAAACCGAAGATCGCCATTCAACCAAGGACGTTACAGAACGATGCCAAGAGATTAGAGGCATTCAGTCAACAGACAATGAGAGAAATTCAGCAATTAGAGGAGAGAATCTCCGCCAAATCAGTCGGGAAAGTTCTGGATGACACTCAAACTGAGAACCAGTATCTATCATTTTTGGCTTCTTCGTTCTCAAGCCTTTCAATAAGATGGCAAAAGAGAAAATTCATTGGTGGTGGTACTTTTGGTAGTGTTTACTCCGCGTTGAATCTAGACTCTGGTGCAGTTTTAGCAGTTAAAGAGATCAGATTTCAAGATGTCCAGTCCATAAAGCAAGTTGTTCCAACCATCAAAGATGAGATGACGGTTCTGGAAATGTTAAATCATCCTAATATCGTTCAATACTATGGGGTTGAAGTTCATCGTGACAAGGTAAACATTTTCATGGAGTACTGTGAAGGTGGTTCATTAGCCAACTTGTTGGAACATGGTAGAATTGAAGATGAACTAGTCATTCAAGTGTATACTCTTCAAATGTTTGAAGGTTTGGCCTATTTGCATGATATGGGGATCGTCCACAGAGATATAAAGCCAGAAAACATTCTTCTAGATCATAACGGTATAATCAAGTTTGTTGATTTCGGTGCTGCTAAAGTGGCCAAGAACCTCACCAGAAAAGCTGCTACGAAAGCAGGCAGTATGACTGGTACCCCAATGTACATGTCACCTGAGGTGATTACTGGTAATAATAGTACCAAATTTGGTGCAGCAGATGTCTGGTCCACTGGTTGTTGTGTTTTAGAGATGGCTACTGGTCGGAGACCTTGGGCTAATCTGGATAACGAATGGGCAATCATGTACCATATCGCAGCTGGTCACTTACCCCAATTTCCAACAAAGAATCAATTGAGTGAGATGGGTCTTGACTTCCTGAACCAGTGTTTGCAACAAGACCCTAATAAGAGAAGTTCAGCCGCCGAGCTGCTTCAGGATCCATGGATGTTGGATATCAGAGCTAAAGCTTTTAGCGATGGGACATCTTCTGCCTCTGAACCTTCGTCAGATTACGGTGGTTGAAAAGAAGGGCTGCTCCCTATGAAAGAATTATGATAAGGATACAAGATTAATTAAATGAAGATACATTATGGTACTTTATTGTAGAGATCAATGGACATTGAGATCCACAGTGAGCCTGAGACCACAGTAATAGACAGCTAAAAGAGAGCTCATCAAGTCACTGATCCGGACTTTATCTCGATGCGGTAGGCGATGAGCTAAATTGGTACTCGCCACACACCCTATAAAATTTTTTGAAAATTTAATTACTAGTTCTACGCATAATTGAATAACGCTACAAAAGGTCAAAACAATCACTCAGATATGGCTACCGTGATCCCACCACAATCTAAGAAGCAGAAGAGAGAGGCCCAGAAACCAAGGGTTGTCGATTTCATTCCAGACGATCTTCCAAATGTTCTTATAAAATTCCAAGCCTCAGATACTGGTGATTCAGTAGGAGGAAGTATCAGAGTTCCTGGTAATATTTCTGAACAGCAATTGGAACAGCTATTGAATCAACTTTTAGGAGAACAAGATGAGCCTGTGCCATATTCTTTCAGTCTTCTGAATGATGCTACAAAGGGTGATCTCGTTGATATCAAGGATAATCTGTACACTTCAGTGTTGAAACCAGGTCTAAAAACTACAGAAGATTTTATGACACTGGTATATACTCCAAGAGCCATTTTCAAGGTCAAACCAGTCACAAGATCCTCAGCCTCAATAGCTGGACATGGATCCACCATCTTATGTACACAATTTGCTCCACATACTAGTGCCAAAATGGTTACCGGAGCTGGTGATTCAACAGCCAGAATTTGGGATTGTCATACCCAAACTACTCAACATGTTCTGAAAGGACACACCAACTGGGTTCTAACAGTTTCATGGTCCCCAGATGGTGAGAAGATTGCTACTGGTAGTATGGATTGTACTGTGAGGTTATGGGATGAGAATGGGAAATCACTAGGGGGTGAACTAAGAGGTCATACTAAATGGATCACATCGTTAGCGTGGGAGCCAATACATTTAGTCAAACCTGGTCAAAGCCCAAGATTAGCCTCTGCATCAAAAGATGGTACTATCAAGATTTGGGATACTGATAGAAGAGTCCCATTATTGACTTTGAGTGGTCATGCTTCCTCAGTTTCTTGTGTCAAGTGGAGTGGTAGTGGTGTTATTTATTCAGCTTCCCATGATAAAACAATCAGAGTCTGGGATGCAGAAACCGGGAAACTGATAAATATTCTGAAATCACATGCTCATTGGGTTAATCATCTTTCTTTATCCACTGATTACGCTTTGAGAATGGGTGCGTTTGACCATACCGGTGAAAAACCATCATCTCCAGAAGAGGCTCAACAAAAGGCCCTAAAAAACTACGAGAAAGTTGCAAAGATCAACGGAGTCATTGAAGAAAGGATCGTAACTGCAAGTGATGATTTCACAATGTACCTATGGGAACCACTAAAATCTACCAAACCAATATGTCGTATGACTGGTCATCAGAAACTAGTCAACCATGTCCAATTCTCCCCAGATGGAAGAAACATCGTTTCTGCCTCTTTTGATAACTCGATCAAATTATGGGACGGTAGAACCGGTAACTTTATCTCTACATTCAGAGGTCATGTTGCCCCAGTTTATCAAACAGCCTGGTCTTCAGATTGTAGATTGTTGGTGAGTTGCTCCAAAGATACCACTTTGAAAGTTTGGGACATAAGAACCAAGAAGTTAAGTGTTGATCTTCCTGGTCATCAAGATGAGGTGTATTCTGTTGACTGGAGTGTTGATGGTAGACGTGTTGCTAGTGGAGGAAAAGATAAACACGTTAGAATATGGACCCATTAGACAAAACCATAGCTGAACAAATAGAGCATTTGTGTCATTGATCCACTTTAGTAGAGAATTCGTATATTTCCGAGGCACTCACGTGACTTGAAATCCCGGATTAGCCTTCCATGTGGATTTTTTTTTCCGTACTGCTTAATTTAATTAATTGACATTGAACGAAATGCCATCAAAAACAACACTCACAGTTCCGCAAACTACGACTATGCTCAGATTCAGATTAATAACACCACTCAAGACACAGATAAGGCTGCATTCTACTGGCCCTGTCGCTAGACCAATCATCAACAAATTCCCACAACTGAGCGAGATAACAGCCAAAGACATCGGTTACTCTACAGAGAGCGAATCACAATTTGGACGTGATGGTTACCATTTAGAAAGATCCAAACACAATAAGTTGCCAGTGTATATCGAATACAAAGGTGGTAATGTTGCCTACACCGAAATAAGAAAAATCAAAGGGGATATCGTCTTGTTGAGAAACGATCTACAAGAAATTTTACACGATGTTCCAAAGAAGCATTTCAAAATATTGATTGAATCAAAAAAGATCTTGATTCAAGGAAATCACAAAGAAAGATTGGTGGATGTTCTACAGCATGTTTTCTAGGTTGGTTTGAAAGATAACTCTTGTATATATGCAGAAGACTGAATTAGAGTCTATTTTGGAGGCAATATAACACAGATGTAGATATGGAGACGTTCACTTATATTCCTCAATGTGGTTCTTAACATCTGATTAGGAAGCACCATCGGCGATGATGGCTTCTTTATTGTGGGCACTTCTTAACTTATCACTTGCTCAGTCTGTCATTTCTTGCACGGTCTCTTTTGATTCTTCCATCAATTCCTCAATAA
Organism: Wickerhamomyces canadensis; assembly: GCA_003707015.3. Classification (NCBI taxonomy): domain Eukaryota; kingdom Fungi; phylum Ascomycota; class Saccharomycetes; order Phaffomycetales; family Wickerhamomycetaceae; genus Wickerhamomyces; species Wickerhamomyces canadensis. The sequence goes on along the minus strand of PPMU03000013.1, from coordinate 68,017 downwards.
GCTCCTCAACAGGGTTTTCGGTAGAGTTTTGAAGAACTTCTTGAGGAGTATCATGTGTAACTTCCTGAGACACTTGTTCTACTCTATCCTCGGCTGCTTTTGCAATTTCGGGAGTACCACTCTTATCAACAACCTCAGTAGCCGTAACAGCAGGTTCAGCGACAGTAGGCTTATCTTCCTTTGCAGGGGCTGGAACTCTCTGATATATGTATGATTTATTGACAAGATGGATGAAGGGCTTGATCACCTTGAGGAAAGGCGAGATGCTTCTTTGCGTGATGAGGTCGTGGAAAAAAGCAGGTGGATTCAAGTGTCTGATACCTTTGACGTCAAGACCACCAAAACCTTTGATGACATCAACTTTCTTCCATCTCCAGTTCTCTAAGAATGGCACTGAATGATTCTTACGCTTGTTACTCAAATCATCCTCGATGATGATATAGTCAAAAGTAGGCCATAGGTCTTTTAGTACCTCTGGGTCTTCAGTCTTATCATAGGTGACTGTAATATTTAGGATATCTGTTAATTCACCAAATCTTGTGATACCACTCATAGCAGAAGCAACATCAAAATGAACGGTAACATCCAAGTGATCAGGTGATCTACTTTGTATTTTGCTCATCATCAATTTCTCGTGTAGTTTAGCAAGTGCCTCCCCACCAGGATAATTATAGGAGGACACATAAGCCCAACTTCCTGAGAAAATCAACGATATCACTCCGTTACCAAGCATTACCAACACCAGTAGCTTATACCAGATTGATTTGCTAGCCTTCCATGTGATGTATGAAGCACCGTTGGCAGCGAGAACATTGACAACTGGAATAACGTAGGCAAGGAATCTCCATTCCTTATGACTCTGGAATGATATCAGAACGACATACAAAAATGAACTAATACCAGCAAGTTTTAACGTATCATTGCCTGTGATATCAAACCATCCACCCAACACAGCCAACAATGGAGCCAACGGAGGAACGAATATAGTGAAAAGATAACCACTGAAATATCTAGTGAATGGTTCTGTACCCCATTCAGCACTCTTACCTTGGATGACGTTAAAGATGAAACTCTCCAATTCTGGGATGGTCCATCTTTGCCAAAAGTAACTATCAATCAAACCACTCATTACGGCACCAATGGAACCACCAATCAAGCTAGCTTTGACTAGTTGTGGGATTGTAACCTTATTGTACAAGTATAAGAAGAAACCAACACTTAGCATCAAAGCAACAATCTCAATTCTGAAGACAATTGTCGTGAAAGCAAGAACACCAATAGCGTATAGATAATTACCACTGAAGAGGTTACCAAAGGCATAATTGGTCAAAGGTAAAGCGAAAAAATTTGGTAAGGTTCTTGATGAATAAAAAACAATATGAAATTGAGTGAATTGAATCAATGCAAACCAAAAATTGAATGACCCAACTGTATGAGGCTCATCAATCTCGACCGGTTTCTTCTTTACCTGAACAACACTTTTATGTTTGGAAGTTGTTTTAACCTTGGATGGTTCCTTTTTGGTAAGGACTGGATTTTTCTGGTTCTTGTTGATTTGATTTATAGCAGAATTCTTCAAGTAAAAAATCCCAAGAGCGTTGAAGAGACCTAGGACAGCACGTCCAAGCATTTGACCATCCAATTTTGTAGCAGCTAAGGGAATGAACCGTAAGACTGGTTTGAGCACAGCATAAACAGTCAATGACCCTATAAAAGTTCTAGGAACAACACCAGGAAAGTCAATGTGGTCGTACTTGCTCACATCAAAACCATAATAAATCATATCATGCAAAGCCTGTATGTTGAAAGACTCTTCCACTTTGGTATATGGAGCGAGCATCACGTAGAAGGAGATCAGCACGATCAGAAGAACATCGTACACGGGATACATCCTGAGAGGGTCGAACAGGGCAGGTCAATTGAGGTTTCTGATGGAGGATTGGTGAAGTTTACAGGGATTGTTTTGTTGAAATTTCGTCCATGGCTCGAGGAATTGTTTGTGGGTACTACCTCGAATAGCGTGCCAGCTTTACCTACAAAAACAGACAGTCTTCAGGCAGGCTGAACACTCCCCAATGGAATACACATAAACACCACATACCCTAGCACATCATCCTCCAGCTCCCAGAAATGGGCCTTCACTTATAACTTGAGACAGTGATGTGTCAAAAGAAGGATATCCGAGGACATTTTCACGTGCTAGTCACGGGGGAACTGGTCGGAATAATTCGAAAACCTCATCTGTGAATAAATATATGTCTGGCGAGTGTTCTCTTAACAAGTTTGCCTTGTGGTCCCGCACTCGCCTCGTACAGCATGCCACAGTTTGACGATATACCTGATCTGGTCACAGGGGAGGAGCCTGACTTGCAAGAAAAACTGGAGAAAATCGATGTTGAAGTGAAGGGACTCGATGAGCAGAAGTTGAAGAGTTATAATGACACATTGAAACTCAGACTATCAGATGAACCAATAAAGAAGATCCCGATCACTATCATAACGGGATATCTAGGATCTGGCAAATCAACTTTACTGGACCAGCTAGCTAAGAAAGGTGACAAGAAATTTGCTGTAATATTAAATGAGTTTGGCGATTCTAGTGAGATTGAGAAAAGTCTGACAGTGAAAGATGGCGATAATTCATATGAAGAATGGCTGGACCTGGGAAATGGTTGCATGTGCTGCACAGTCAGAGATACAGGTGTTCAAGCCATAGAGGATTTGATTGAGAGAAGCGGTGATAAGATTGATTACATATTACTGGAAACATCTGGGATAGCAGATCCAGCACCAATAGCAAGGATGTTTTGGTTAGATGATGGGTTGAAGAGTAGTGTTTATATTGATGGCGTTGTAACTGTCTTGGATTCTGAGCATATTTTGAAGTGTTTAGAAGATCATGGTGGTCATTGGCATAAGAACAATGGATTAGATTTCAAAGAAGAGGGAATCACTACAGCACATTTACAAATTGCATTGGCTGATGTGATACTACTGAACAAATCAGACAAGATTAATGGAAATAGCGAGGAGCTTAGAGGAAAAATCAATGAAATCAATACAATTGCTCCGATTTATGAGACTCAATTTGGTGATATTGATGTTGAGAAGATATTGGATCTACATGCATTTGAGCAGAACGTCAAGCTTGATTCTTTAGATAAAGGTAGCTTCCATGATTCAAGAATATCTACAATATCGTTTGATTTTGGACTGATTGGTAATGGTGATGAAGATTTCCAAAAAATTGAAAAATTCATTCAGTATGTGTTGTGGGAATCAATCATCAATGATAAACCAGTTGAGATACATAGATCGAAAGGATTGATCATCAAAGAGAATGGGGAAGCTTATGTGCTTCAAGGTGTTCGAGAAGCATATGAATTCACTGACAATGCGGTACCACAGATTAAAACTTCAAGATTGGTTCTTATCGGTAAAAATCTGAATAAGGATGATGTATTGATCGAATTCCATAAACAAACTGGCATAAAAGGTATATAAAAGGATAAAAGAAAATAACTCCAAAAACCAAACAGAAGCTAGCATAATCATTCTCTCAAAGAGGCATATGTAGTTTTTGTAATGACACGAAAATACCTGGCAACCATATAAACAGCGACTAGGAAGAAACAAGCAAAGAAAATGAAAAATGCACCGTTATCTGATAATTCAGGCAATTGTTCTTCCTCCCATTCTTTGGCAGATGCATCGTTAACGCTCTCATTTGGTTCACCCCATGATTTAACAATCTTGACGTCTTCTTCAGGTCTATCGTTCTTACCGGTTTCAACAGTCTGGATCTTCTCGAGGATTAAGTCCAAACCTTCAACGACTTGACCAAAAACAACATGTTTACCATCCAGCCAATCTGTTACAACTGTAGTTATGAAGAATTGGGACCCATTCGTATCAGGACCGGCATTGGCCATCGATACTCTACCAGGTTTGTCGTGTTTTATTCTAAAGTTCTCATCAGCAAATTTAGCACCGTAGATAGATGACCCACCAAAGCCTTGACCAGTTTCGAAGTCACCCCCTTGGATCATGAAACCTTTCATGATCCTATGGAAGATGGAGTTCAGGTATGTTTTGTCACTGTCAGTTTCAGTGGCCAAAGTGTAAAAGTTCTTGACAGTTTTAGGGACAACAGAGCCAAATAAACCAATCTTGATAGTACCCATTTCACGATCCCCATGGTTTATGGTGAAGTGGACGAAATGGGTGAAAGGAGGGTCTTCATCTGAAATATCTGTTGGGGCAGAGAGCACGAGCGTTATGAAAAGGGACAACCAATAGAAGAGTTTCATTTTGCTCTTCTTTGCTAGTCTATGGAATGCTTCTTGTTGCTTGATCGAGTGGTTTTTCGAAGGATTATGATAGTGCTTCAAAGAGCCAGGGCTCCCAACCAAACAGCCAGAGAAATTATTTTCACCGCATATAAAAGAAACACTATATAAACATTGAGGAATCCACACTTCAAGAACCTCTGCAAATGACTGGCTCTTCTTTTGAGCTGCTCACATCATTTGATGTCGAATACGCCCCTTCAACTATAAAGAAATGGAGATCAAAAAGAACAGGTCTTCAAGCTGCCATGATAGACAAGGAATCCCCAATAGTGACTGGACACTTTGCCGTTGCGACTGAAGTTGAAGATGACAGTGGGACTCCCCATACTCTGGAGCATCTGATCTTCTTGGGCTCAAAGAAATACCCTTACAAAGGCCTGCTGGATACCCTGGGGAACATCACTTTCTCCTCTACGAATGCCTGGACCGCCACAGACCAAACCGTTTATACATTGACCACTGCTGGTTGGGAAGGCTTCAAATCACTCTTGCCCATGTACCTGGATCACATCTTGAACCCGACTTTGACTGACGAAGGTTGCTATACTGAGGTGTACCATGTCGATGGTGAAGGTAAAGAGAAAGGTGTTGTTTTCTCTGAGATGCAGGGTATTCAAAACCAACCTTGGTTTTTGACTGCATTGGAGGCACAGAGAACTCTATTTCCTGCAAAGTCTGGATACTCTTCAGAGACTGGTGGGTTGATGGAGAATTTGAGAGTCTTGAGTAATGATACTATCAGAAAGTTCCATGAGAGCTCCTACAGACCAAGTAACTTGTGCGTTATTGTCAGCGGTACAGTCGATGAGGCCGAATTTCTAAACTTGATGGAGGAGTTCGATCAAGATCTACCAGAATTGGATGAATCTTCAACCAGACCATTCGTTGACTCTCCATATCAAATCAAACCATTAGAGAAAACCATAATAAAGGAGATTGAGTTCCCTGATAAAGATGAGTCCAATGGTGAATTGAGTATCAGTTGGGTTGGTCCAAGACATGAGTTATATGAAGAGGATCTAGCTATAACTTTACTACTTGAGTATCTATCTGAGTCATCAATTTCATTATTGACCAAGAACCTTGTTGAGATTGACGAGCCGTTAGCCAGTGAAATTGAGTACAACACTGATGATTATACCTACATCATTCCTTATATCAAGTTGAATGATGTCCCAACTGAGAAACTAGAAGAAGCCAAAGATAAAGTGCTTGAGCTATTAAGAAACCATGCTACCGTTGAAGCCTTTGATCTAGAAAGAATGAGGGAAATTATTGAAAACTCGAGAATCAAATTGGTTTTTGCCACTGAAAAATCCGCTGATATCTTGACTGACTATGTTATCACGGACTTCTTGTACTCTGACATTGAAGGAAAAGCTTTGACCAAAAACTTGAGTTCATTGAGAGACTACAAAGAAATTTCACAATGGTCTGCTGAAAGATGGGTCGAATTATACCAGAAATATTTAATCAATAACCATCCTGCTATTATCATCGCTAGACCTTCCAAGAAAGCTTATAAACAACTGAATGCAGATAATAAGAAGCTCCTACAAGATAGACTAGATAAATTAGGTGAAGTAGGTTTGAAGAAGCTCCAGAAAAAATTGGATGAAGCTCAAGCTAAAAACGATGCCCCAATTCCAGATCATATCCTATCAAGCTTCCCAAAACCTGATCCTGCCAAGATCCAATTCATTAAAACTACTACTGTTGGTATTGGAAAAAATAAAGACGTTGAGAATGATTTGTCCGATGACTTCACTCTGAAATTGATCAAAGATACACCAAAAGACTTCCCACTTTATATCAATGTTGACCAATTCAAATCTGAATTCATCTCAATCGATATTCTTGCTTCCTCTTTGGAGATACCTGAACATCTACTACCATACTTTGATTTATTTTCCGAGATTTTCACTCTCCCATTGGAGATTAATGGTAACACAATCCCATTTGAAACCGTTGTTCAAGATTTACAAAATGATACTGTTGAACATTCGTTCTATACTGGGTTCCAGAATCAATTCACCGAATTAGTTAACGCCAAGATTCAGGTCAAGAAAGAAAATTATAATAAAGCCATTGATTGGTTTAAGAAGATTTTTTGGTATACCAAATTCGATGAACAAAGGGTAAAAGTCATCATTGACAAGATTTTAAACGGTCTGCCTTCAACTAAAAGAAGCGGGATTTCCGTTCTTGGTTCCTTGAATGTTAGAAATATATTGACACCAAGATCATTGAAAAGATCTAAAGATTCATTGATTACTGAACCTTTCTATCGTGAATTGTTACAAAGATTGGAAAATGGAGAATTCAAAGATATTGAAAAAGATTTAGAGACCATTAGATCAAGTTTATTCAATTTAAACAATTTTAGAATCATAATCAGTGGTGATTTATCCAAAACTGAATCCCCAATCAAATCATGGGAACCTTTTTATGAAAACCAAACATCATCACCATCATCTGAATTAACCTCAATCCCACGTACTTTTGAATTCCTCACAGATTTAGGGAAAACCCTATCAAAAAAAGCAGCAATCATCACTGCACCTGCCTCAGAATCATCTTTTTTGATTGCATCCACTGTTATTCCCTCGGATTACTTGAGTGATGACTCTTGTGCTATCGCATTAGCTGCATCATACTTGCAAGTCGTTGAAGGTCCTTTCTGGAGAGGTATCAGAGGTACAGGTCTAGCTTATGGTGCTAATGTTTCGAGAAGTGTTGAGTCTGGTCAATTGTCCTTTGACATTTATAGAGGAGCTGATGCCATTAAAGGATTTGAAGTTGCTGCCAAGATTGTTAGAGATTTGGCCGATGGTACTACTAAGATTGACAAGATATTATTGGATGGTGCTGTTAGTAGTTTGGTCAATTCAATTGCTTCATCTGAGTCAAATTATTACAATGCTGCAGCTGCAAAATATCTTGATAACGTGTTGAAGAAGAGAGGACCTGATTTCAATAACAGATTCATTAAGCAATTATCAAAGGTAACTGAACAAGATGTTGTTGATATTCTGAATAAGTATTACGTCAATTTGTTTGATAGTGAGAAATCAGCCATTTTCATTTGTACTCATCCTTCAAATAAGGATGACTTGAAGACATTTTTTGAAAAACAGGGTTATGAGGTCACAGTTGAAGAGGTTTTACAGAGCTCTGAAGAGGATGGATTGGATGGTGAGGATGATGAAGATGATGAGGATGATGATGATTCTGATGAATATTCTTCAGAAGACGAAACTGAAGATTCTGAAGAGGAATCCGAAGAAGAATAGAATTCAGTCTAGAGAGATGATAAAACTGTCATTAATAGAAGAAATATATAAAAGAATAAAGTGTAAGACTATCCGAACAAAATCTGTAAACAACTTCATTCATGAGCAGCTTTGTTGACATCAAGTCCACTGACAATAACCACTTTATCAGTAATTGGCTTCTTGGAAAGTTTCAACGCAGCTAAACCGACTTCTTCACCAGAAACTGGTGTAAAAGTATACTTGGACAAGAATGTATTATGGGTCCATGAACCAATTGTTGAAAAAACAGCATTCCCCCAACCATGAGACTCTTTTCTTTCCCCAATTAGAGCACCAGGTCTTAAGATAATTGTTTGGTCAAATCCTAACTTGATAACATCATCTTCTAACTCACCTTTCATCTTCAAATAAGGGAATCTTGAATTTGCTGAGGCACCTTTTGATGAAACCAAAACGTATTTCTTGAACCCACTTTCTTTGGCAGCTTTTGCTAGTTCCAGATTCAAATCGTGATCAATTTTGTATTGCTTCTCTAATCCACCAGCTTTGGCTCTGGTGGTGCCCAGACCTGAGAAAAACACTTCTTTGTTCTCGTCTTTAAGATTTCTGATGTGAGTAGCCCATAGTTCTGATTTTGGTTCGATAGTTGCTTCTATTTTAGCATTCGATGAGTTATCAGCAGGTTTTCTACTGATGGTGTAGACTTTCTCATAAAACTCTGGGGCGTGTTTCAAAATGAAATTACCACATAATCCTGTGGATCCAACAACGTACATTGACATTGCGATTGACGGTAAAGTGTGATTTTACTGGTTTGAGATCTGTAATTAGCTAGATAAAATATGTGGCAAACATTGTTTTTTTTCGTTTACAAAAGATTATTGTTGTGAGCGTTCGGAGAACTCTGATAATCCCGTTAAAACCGCCCCAAGCCGTTGAAAGAAGTAGCAATTATACATAGAAAGAGTGCTCAGAAGAACAAGGAGTAGAAGCCAACGGAAAGCAGCGTGGTCAGAAACGCCATCAGTAAATTCACCTGGTTGTTGCTCAAAATATCGGTCCCTGAGACTCTCCTCAAGAGTTGTTTCTCTTTCCATAAAAGAGCCTGATCAATCTTTACACCGCCAATGGGTTCCAATACTAGCCCCTTCTCATTGATCAAAGAGTACTGGAAAAGGGCCCCTAATAAAGAGTCAATCAAAGTGCCCACCAACCCAACAAGTGAAAAATAAACAAAGTGTAATAGCTTCTTCTCCTGATAGGTGTACGCGGCAATCGCACTCAGCAAAGCAGATCCTGCCAGTCCACTCAACAAGCCAGCTTTGGTGATACCACCATTTGTTCCTGGTGGAACTTTCTTGAGGGTTGTGATTAACACTGGGGTGCAAGTAGACAGAATACCCAACTCTGATGACCAAGTATCTGAAATGACGGCCACATACTGGCCTATGATCCCAGCTTTTAGCAAAGCATTTGCTTCATCATTGGTGACAAAAACAGAAGCAAGAATGAGCAGTGATGCTACGAGTGAGTTGGCTAGAACCTGGACATGTGTTCTCTGTGAATGCGAGTCTGAAGTGGTGCTTGCAGACTTAGGGATAGCTGTCTTCTTCGCCTTGATCTCTTCCTTGAATTTTGTTGCCTTCGACGAGGTGACGTAGAATGTGAGGAGAAGGGTCAAGTAGAGGTTGGATGGGGGCAACGAATGGATGATTCCTGTGATGAGAGCAGCAATGATGCCCCCAATAGTCAATGATCTATGTTTGTAGGATCTGTGCGATATCGCCACCAAAACAAGCGCCCTGAAGGCGATTGAGTAGTGATTCGAAAGGGGAACAACGTTCAACGGCATCACTCAAACAGGATCAAAACAGCCAAAACAAACTGAACCAACCGCCAAAGATCAACTTCATTAAGAAGTTATCAAAAAGACAGCCGCTTCATTTCATTGGAAAAATAGGCGCTCTTGAAGAATTACGTAATTTCCAGGAAGGTTCGTCAAAATGCACTAAACAAGCGACTGCGATTGAATCCACAGCTCCTATTCAGGAAAAAGGATGGCTCATTGACGATGGAAATAACGACTGATGATTCCAGGGGTGGCATATAAAGTCCTCCCAATGTTCCTCACCTCTTTGTCGGCCACAGATTGATCATGCGAAACACTGATAAACAATGTCCCCTTCAGCTGCAAAGAAACAAAAAATCAAACCAACCAATCCATTGATCTTACAGGTCATAACCTCGGCTTCACCAGCTGGTCATTGGACCCATCCAGATGACAAATCTCGAGAGTTCAATAAGCTAGAAACATGGATTGAGTTTGCCAAAACTGCTGAGCGTGGGAAATTGAATGCTATCTTCATTGCTGATCATTTAGCACTGTACGATTCCTATGATGGACCTCATAATTATGGACCTGCTGTTAAAAACGGTGAATTTAGTCCAAGAATTGATCCTTCTGCTATTGTTTCGGCTATGGCTTCGGTTACTCAGTCGTTAGGGTTTGGTATCACTTTCAGTACCATTGCTGAACATCCCTATCATTTTGCCAGAAGATTAGCTTCTTTGGATCATTTCAGTAATGGAAGGATTGCCTGGAACATTGTCACTAGTTTCTTGAAAAGTGTTGCGAGACAATTGGATATCAATTTTCAGGATCATGACGAGAGATATAAGAAGAGTCAAGAGTATTTGGATGTTGTGTACAAACTGTTACTATCTTCTTGGAGAGATGATGCTGTGGTGTATGATAAAGATCAAGGAATATTTGCTGATCCTGAGCTCGTCAGGGAGATTAATCAGAAAGGTGAATGGTTCAATGTTCCAGGTCCTGCCATCACAGAACCGACACCTCAAAGATTCCCAACCATATTCCAGGCTGGTACAAGCGATGCTGGTATTCTGTTTGCTGCAGAGAATGCCGAGTTGATCTTTGTTTCACATGCTGACAAACCAGGTACAGCTGAAGGTATTGCGAAAGTCCGTAAGATTGCGTCTGAAAAGTTTGGCAGGGACCCCTACTCAATCAAAATTATAGCTGGTGCTACATTTCATGTTGGTAAAACTCATGATGAAGCTTTACAGAAACTTGCTGCACAGAGAAAATATTTCCCTGAGGAGGCCAGAGCTGTTGGTGTCAGTGGTGTTAGTGATATTGATCTGAGTAAATATGAGCTGGATGATGTTGTGGAACCACCTGCAAAAGTCAATGCACATCAAACGATTACGAAATTAGTTATCAATAAACCCAAGACAACCAAGAGAGAAATCCTGGAGAACTACGATAGAAGTGGGCTTTTCGTCGGGACACCAGAGGAAATTGCTGATCAAGTTGAGCATTATTTGACCAAATATGATATCGATGGATTCAATGTTGAAGTTGCCATCTTCCCAAACGACTTGAATGATTTTGTCGATTTGGTTGTTCCTGAATTACAAAAGAGAGGTCTTTTTTGGAAAGATTACAACGCTCCTGGAGGAACATTGAGACAGAACGTCTTTGGTAGAAGCTTTCTAAATGAAGACCATCCAGCTTATGATCTGAGATGGAAGGCTGGTCAATCACAGGAAGACTTTGAGAAAAAACTCGCTGAGGTTGAAGTCAAGAGGGTCAAAGCCAGATATGCTGCTAGACAGGAGCTAGGATTATCGTAGATCGTTATATACTGAACTAACAAATGACTTGATTAGCGAGTGGCGTATTGTATTGTAATGCTGAGAAGTAGTGGTCCGCCCCAATTCATGTGATTGTTTAGAAAGAGGTGTCCGATCCGCTAAGGAAAGTATTCGTCAGCGCCATTCCGAATAAAGTAATCAACACAGTGAAATGTATGGCGTAACACTATAAAAACCGCTCTCCTTCCTCATGTTCTCATCATCTGCCTATAACAAAGAGCCATACACTGTGCTGACCAATCCAGCGATTACACACAAATGTTGAGAGCATACAATTCGATCCTCCACAGAAGGACTGCCACACTTTTGAAGTCGACAGCCCGTCGCTCAGCAAGATTCCAGTCAACCACAAGTGCCACCAGCTCATCGTCATCCACTCAATTGGTCGCTGGTGGGCTGCTCTTGCTGGCTGGTACCGGTGCTGGCTACTACTTCGCCTCTGCAACGACAGCATTGAACCCACCTGAAAACATCTACCCTTCCTCATCGACTGCCCCATTGTCTAAGCTCAGTGCCCCAGTTTATGCATCAGGTACCAGTTTGAGTATCGGTTACAAATCAATCGAAAGAGTTGTTGGCGAGGGTAACTTCTCTTACAAGAAGGAGGATTTTGCCAACTATGCCTTGACTGAAGATGTCAAATCCAACGAGGGCAAAACAGACTTGATTGTCTACCCAAAGACCACTGAGGAAGTTTCACAAGTATTGAAGATAGCACATGAATATCGCATTCCGGTTTTCCCAATCTCTGGTAATACCTCCCTAGAAGGCCAAAGAACTGTGACTAAACATGGGATCATTCTCGATTTACACAAATTCGACAAAATTGTTAAATTGGATGAACAAGATCTGGATGTTGTGGTCCAGCCAGCAGTTGACTGGAAAGACTTGAACGAGCACTTGGAAGAAAAAGGTTTGTTTTATCCAGCTAACCCAGGTCCTGGTGGTCAAGTTGGTGGATTCATCAACACTAGCTCCTCGAGTCCTAATGCGGCCAAGTACGGTACCACTAGAGAGAACGTGTTGAACTTGACCGTTGTTCTAGCTGATGGTTCAATCGTCAAAACCAAGAATAGACCTCTTAAATCAAGTGCCGGTTATAACTTGACTGGTTTATTCATTGGTTCAGAAGGTACTTTGGGTGTTATAACTGAAGCTACTCTGAAAGTTCATCCCAAGCCAAAGTTTGAAAAGTTCAGTGTTGGGAGCTTTCCAACGTTGAAAGATGCAACATCCGCCATTAGTGCCTTTGCGAAAGAAGGTATCAAAGCTGAAGAGTTGTATCTAATTGACTCAAACCTGATTGATGTGGTGAACCAAAGTGGTATCTCTAAGAGTCAATTGCCTGTCAGTCCAACCTTGTTCATCAAAGTTGCTGATAACGATGAAAGCATCTTGAAAGCCCAGATCAGCAAGATAGAGTCATTGAGCAAAGCAAACAATGCATCCAAGACTTTCTCAAATAACAAAGATGTTTACTCAGCTTCTAAACTTGTTTATCCAGCTTCTTTCAAATTTGCTAAACCAAGAATCCCAGGTGCAAAACTCTATCATTCTTTGGATGTAACAGTTCCAATTTCAAACCTGGCCCAACTGATTGAAGAAACCACAAAGGAAATCAACGATGTTGAAGGTATTTATATCGGTGGCTATTCAAGATCAGACTCTGGAAACTTTCTACCAATTGTTCTATATGATCCTGCTAAGAAAGCTGAAATTGAACAAATAAACAAAAACCTACAAAAGAGAGCATTGGCATTGGATGGTTCTATTTCAGGTCAATACGGTATTGGATTGTCTAAAAGAGATGGTTTAATCGAAGAACTCGGCGAGAACGGTGTTGACTTACAACGTAAATTGAAACTGGCACTAGATCCATTGAGAATCTTGAACCCAGGAAAAGTTTTCAAGGTTGACCCTACTGAGAAATAGATGGTTAGTAAAACTCCCGTATTGTATAGAATAAGATGTATAGATCTTTTCAAGAAACTTCTTTCAGAAGCTCAAACAATCAAATAAACAAAAATTTTAGCCAGATTTAGAAACTCGAAGCATTTGTCCGATGCGATTTGAAAAAAAGCTGATTTTCCATATAAAAAAAGGGATTTCTCTGTCTTCCCATTGTCTTCTCTTTGGCCAATATCTGCTCAGAATAACGCTGCGACTGTCATCATCACCATGAGCCTCAGATTCACAAGAAAGTCAGCTTTATTAGCCCTCGCAGCCACCTCGGTGGTCTCGTCAGTGGCCTACTTACTGTACAAGACATATCCCCATTTGACACAGACCGAGGAAGCTGAAGCGAAACCAGTCTTCACACAGGAGTCCACCGTCGAGGACCTCGTGGAGTACTTGAAGTCCAAGAACATTATCCCTCCAGAAACAGCTACAAAAGAAGAGCTTCTAAAACTTGTGCAATCTATCTAAACGCATTGATGGCCTCTTCAAAGACTTTTATGTTCAGTCCATCAGGGACATGTTTAAACTGGACGCCAATCGTTTCCACATCTTTATTCCTCAACTCATCATCAAACAATATTAGATCTGATGGTGCCAGTTGCTCTTCTTTCAACAATTTAAGAGCATTGTTAATATGATTAATTTTACTATTCGTACCGTATTGGACAGTTTTGAAATGGCTGATTGAAGGTTGACCCAAGATATGTAATCTACTCAACAATTCATGGGCTATTTCCGGTGCATGTGTTCGTGTAGCTCCGATTATCATGATGTCGTTCTCGATCAGGTATTTGAATATCAGCTCAACGTCTTTATAGAATGACAGTTGATAGTTTGAGGAGTCCTTTATCGTCTGTGGACTCAAAGAGACCAAAGGAGGACTCAGATGGGTGTCACACCAGCACGGCCATAGCGTGTAATCCAGATCGAAAACCACTGCTCTCGGCTTCATCTTCTGCCTTCCAGATTTCCATGGAAATGACCTCAAATTGGCATATAACTCAGATAGATATAACACACTCTGTTAGTGCTGAGATGTTCACTACTGAAACCAAAATCCATTCTGAAAAATACGCAGAACGAAAACAAAAACCCACGTGACACTATTATCGGAATCACGTGTCTCACGTGACTTCGACGAATCCCGAAACACCAACAAAAATCGTTGAAAATATTGGTTGATCAATCCATGCTCCTTCAGCAAGAAACCACCCAGTCTCCTCAAACAAAATGGTCTACACTGCCAGACAAGTCGGTGCTAAGAACACCTTGGACTACAAAGTCTTTGTCGAACAAGACGGGAAGCCAATCTCCCCTTTCCACGACATCCCTCTTTATGCTGATGACTCAAAACAAATCTTGAACTTCGTTGTTGAAATCCCAAGATGGTCCAACGCCAAATTGGAAATCTCCAAGGAACAAAAATTGAACCCAATCATCCAGGATACCAAGAAGGGTAAGCTAAGATTTGTCCGTAACGTCTTCCCTCATCATGGTTACATTCACAACTACGGTGCCTTCCCTCAAACCTGGGAAGACCCAAACCAAACCCACCCAGAAACTAAAGCTAAAGGTGACAACGATCCTTTAGACGTTTGTGAAATCGGTGAACAAGTTGGTTACACTGGTCAAGTCAAACAAGTCAAAGTTCTTGGTGTCATGGCTTTGTTAGATGAAGGTGAAACCGATTGGAAAGTTATTGTCATTGATATCAATGATCCATTAGCTCCAAAATTGAATGACATTGAAGATGTTGAACGTCACTTGCCAGGTTTATTGAGAGCCACCAACGAATGGTTCAGAGTTTACAAGATCCCTGATGGAAAACCAGAGAACCAATTCGCTTTCTCTGGTGAAGCTAAAAACAAAAAATATGCTGAAGAAGTTATCAGAGAATGTTCTGAAGCTTGGGAAAGATTAATCTCAAAGAAAACTCCTGCTGAAGATATCTCATTGACCAACACCACTTTAGGTGAAACTGCTGACTACGTTTCTTCAGTTGATGTTCCAGAAGCTGACCATTTACCAGATGCTCCAATTGACAAATCCATCGACAAATGGTTTTACATCTCTGGTGCTTCTGCTTAACTAGCAAAGTTCTAAGAAAAGAGTGTCGTATGAGGCTTTTTTTAGATCAAAAATTGTCATTCATTTAGAAATCTATATGACTTTTCTTTCAATCTATTTCGTAGCACTTTTAGCATTTTTTATGAAGTCTATAATTTTGGAATGATCTTTAACACCTTCAGTTTCAACACCACCACTCACATCAACACCTAAGACCCCTGCTCCTTTCACAGCTTCACTGACATTTGAAGGAGTTAACCCACCGGCCAATACATATTCAACACCCCTTCCATGATAGACATCTTGGTCCAACTTTTCCCAATTCAACTTCTTCCCTTCTCCACCAGCTTCACTGTCAAACAAAGGTAATAGATGACCAAACTCATGGAATTTCGAAAGGTCTCGATCATTTGGGGTATATCTTACTATTACAGGGATGTCCAATTCTTCCAAGTACCGTAGTCTATCCTCACTACCATGCAGTTGGACAATATCAAAGCCAATTATTGATTGGAGAGTTTTGATATCCTCGATTGATTGATTTCTGAAAACACCAACTGAGAAAGGTCCATTTTCATGTATAAACTCCAAGATTTCTGATTTTGATGGGGTTGTCTCTTCCAGAAACTCTTTTAAATCCCGTGATCTTTTTGCTCTTCTCGTCCCCTTGATCATATTCACTATTGAGATGGCTTCATCTGTGTCAACTGTGCGATCTCTATTAGGCACCAGAATCATCCCAATAAGGTCTGATTTGTTCTGGACAGCCACCTCAGCCGATTTCAGGTCTTTCAAACCGCAAATTTTCACCAACACCATATTACCAGCAGCTACTGTTCCAAATAAAGCACTTAATACTAGCCCTTTCTAGCAAAATCCCGCTGTTTAAGCCACTTTCAAGAGAGACGAATCTGTATGAGTAATAAAGAATTAATATTTACAGACAAATTTCGCGCTTTCTAAAGATTACGTAAAAAAACCAAACCCAGAACTTTTTCTTTGCAAATTAACTACATCAGTCAGTAGTTCTTCACTAAATCACACTGAAAATGCTGCTTCTGGAGACTGAAAGGCTGAAATTGGAGGAGTTACACACAATAGAGGATGCCATCTCATCGAGAATCAAAAAAAATCCATTTCTAATAGACAAGAAATCACAGATTTTGAATGCACAGAATAAGACGAGGTTAAGCCATAAACAGATACTGATCAAACAAAGTGAGATAGCGGAGTTCTTGAAGATTTATGAGACTCAGAAGAAAGACGTAGCTCAATTGTTGGGTGATGAGGAAACTTTTGATCTGATTGCGAATGAATTGGATGATCCTGAGGCAAATTTGGAGAAGTTTGATCAGCTGTACACCAAGATTTTAGAGAATAATGTTGATGATGAGGATCATCATTTGATTTATAATCCATTGGTGGATCAATACAAAAGAATCAAGGGTAAATTGGTGAGTTCCAAGACTGAGAATTTGCTACGGTTCAATGAACTTTTTACAACTGATGAATCTTTTGGGAATTATCTAGATTTGTTTGAGATTTATGAGCTTTGGCTGAATCTAAAAGAAGTTGAAGAAAAGCTGAATTACGTCAAGTATCTTGAAATTTTTGATGAATTTGACAAACAAGGTTTAAACCATAACAGTAGACCCACACATGACTACCTTGTGAGGTTACATTCATACATAGTGAGTTTCATCAAGAAGTCGAAACCATTATTTAACTTGGACTCATTCCTGAGCCAACTAGAATATGATGCATCAGATGATTTTTATTGTGATAGATGTGACAAAAATTTCAGCAAATCTACAGTTTTTGAAGCTCACAAGCAATCTCCAAAACATTTGAACAGGAAAATCACCACCCCACTCAAGAAAAGTCCTAAATTTCTTGAATTTCAAATCCATCAATTGGTTTCAAACGTTCTATCTCAAGAGAAACTCAACACAAAACTGAACACCGAACGTAAGAAGGCCTTAACAGAAAGGGAAAGACTCATTGAGATTGATCAATTGACAAAATTAGAAAATGAGGATGAATACTACACATCCACCAATGATGATGATCAAGATCAACAGAATGAAGAGGAAAACGATGATGATCCAAACTTTTTCAATCCGATGAATTTACCACTGGGTATAGATGGTCAACCTATCCCATTCTGGTTATGGAAACTACACGGTTTAGGAAAAGATTATTCCTGTGAGATTTGTGGGAATTACGTATATAAAGGTCGTAAGGCTTTTGATATCCATTTTGGAGAAATCAGACATTTACATGGTCTTAAATGTTTAGGAATAGATTATAACAATAATAATCTAAAGATTTTCAAAGACATTGTGAAGATTGATGAAGTCTTGAAAATCTGGGAGATTTCAAAGAAGAAGAATAAAAGTTTGGAAAATTTGAAGAATAACTCTGTTGAGGTTGAGGATGAAGAAGGAAATGTTATGAGTGAACAGGTCTATAACGATTTGAAGAAGCAAGGGTTGATTTGAGTCATTTGATCTTCTGAAATGATTAGTTGTTTGGTAATATACATCTCGAAATCATAATTGCAGTAGAGAAACTTAAAGTACAGAGTACATCACATTCGATTTTTTTGATATCCTCATCCTTAAAATACACGTCTATAAATCAAAATGACTAACTCAAAAACCACAGAAACCACACCAAGAACAACGCCCCACCAGTGATGATTGCCTTCAAAGTTGAATCCAAATCCCATAAACTCAACCCCACCCAAATAGAATAATCAACAACGTATCCTGATCCACTCAACCACAATCTTTGATAGTCGTCGCTTTTCAAGCTTATGATTTTTCTATTCAACAATCCAGTATTTGGTTCCCTGCTCTCATCAGTGCTATCCACTATTGTTTCCAAGTCCCCATCTTCGTTCAAAACGGGTATTGGTAAGGAGTTCACTTCAAGTTGTAAGAAAACCGGTTCATGATCTGAACAATCAACAGACTTGAATGATTCATATTTCAGAACGTTGATTGTTCCAGCTGGATAGTTCTGATATAGAATTCGATCACACCATGATGGAGTTCTATTCTCTTTATAGATCTTGGTATGTGGTTTGAACTTATAAGTTGGTGGGAAATTTATTTTTGATTCAGTGAAATTCACAAACGATCTCTGAGATTGTATAGACTGGATCAATTCATCCTTATCGAATCTAAAAGCATCAATCAATTCTTGTGAATCGGTGTAATTTAGAGGATCTGAAATCCCTTTTGACAATGGATCAACTCTATAATTCAAGTCCCCCAATATGAAAACATGTCCATCGTTTCTGAAGAGGGAGTTGTCATCCTCATCAAATCTCAAAAACTTCACAATTGTCCAGAAATCTTCATCCCTCTTGGATGCATATCCTTCATTGGCAGTCAAATGGCATGAGATGAAAGTATAGTATTCGTTGTTGTATTTGATCCTCACACCAACAACAGCTTTCAAACTCGAGTTGAATCTCCCAACATTCACAGAGCTTGAACTATAATCCAGTGTGAATTGTAATCGCTGACTTATTGAAGTCAACAATATGATACCAATCCCACCTATTGATTCGATGCCAATGACCTCGATTTTGCTGCCGTTGTAATGATCATTCAATGCATCTTTAAGCTTTCTTGAGTAATCAGAGAGAATAGCCTTGATCAAGTCCTCGTAACAACATTCAAGCAGAGTTGATATCTCTTGGAACCCAAAAATGAAGAAATCAGGAACTACAGCTTGATTATTTGACGATAACGACGATGGTAGGTTTTCGAAGAACTTTGGGTGGTTTGTTGATTTGGCACAGTTGAACGTTGAGATATGAAGCCGCATTATAATTGGTAATATTAAAGATATATTTGATTGAAGAAAACAGCTCAAATTGTTTTTAATTTGCTGATTATCGCAATTTCTGATTTTATCAATTCCGATTCCGACTGTCGTCGTCATATTACATAATACAAATGAGATATATAGTAAAGTAAAGATGTGAATCCATTCACAGAATATATACACACTGGAAGTCTCTCTGTCAGTCAGCCTCTACTGATTGTCATTACAGATATTTTTCATCCAAAAAAAAGAAGTCTAGTTTTTCGTCTAAAATAGAATATGTAATCTTTTTTGCACACCATAAAGTCATTAAAAGGGCCAATCGTCAAGTATTAAAACTCTTTCTCTATTGAGAGTTGGGTTGTTTCTATAAGCCCATCAAGCTTATAATTCTTTGAAAGCATCTCTACCAAAGAATGAGATTTTCAACCAATCAGCAACAACTTTGAATCTGGATCTAACACTTAAAATCATACTGACGTATAAAACTTTCCAGATCCAGAAAGTTATCAAACCACCACCAGAGTAGAATGATCTTTTACCATAAGTGATGTTAGCAATGGCTTTTTCAGAACCTAGATAAGCTAGAGCACCTAAATGGACATATTTGAATGGTTTGATTCCATTTTCTTGGAAGAATAAATCAATTTTTTCATGTTTAGCAGCCAAGTTTTGGTGGAAGTTTGGAATCTTGTCAACTTTGTTGAAAACTTTAGTCAAGTATTCAGCTTCTTGATGAGCAACTTGAGCAGTTGGTGGTAATTTAGCAAAAGCGTTATCACCAATGGCAAAGATGTTGTTTGTACCTTGAACCAACAAGTTTTCGTTAACAATTAAACCACGTTTAGCTTCAGCTTGTTCTGGAATTTTTTTGGTCAAGTTTTGGATCAATGGTCTTTGTTTGTTACCAGTGGCCCAGACTAAAACACCGTATGGAATAGTGGTTTCTTCAACTGATCCATCTTCTTTTTTAGTTTTAGCAATCAAATATTTGTCTTCAACTTTACCGACAGCAGTTCTTGTTCTTAAATCAATTGAGGTTTCTTTTAAAACTTTTTCAGCGTATGAGGTTAATTTAGTTTCAAACATGTTCAAAACAACTGGTAAAGCTTCAATTAAAATGATTTGAATTTCATCGACAATGTTTGGCATGAAAGTTTTCAAATCTTGATCAATGTAATCTTGTAATTCACCAGCAGTTTCAACACCGGTTGGACCACCACCAACAACAACCAAAGTTAACAATCTTTTTCTTTCTGGATCATCTTTTGGTAATAAGTTAGCTTTTTCAATGGCTTCAATGAATCTATGTCTGATTTTTCTTGAATCAGAGATTTCTTTCAAGAAACAACCATGTTCTTCAACACCTGGAATACCAAAAGTGTTTGGTTCAGCACCAACAGCACTGATCAAATAATCGTATTTGATTTGGGCTTCTTCATCAGCTTTCAAACCAACGTTTACTGAGGTGTTTTTGAAAGTTGCAACGTTAGAGAATGATTTGATGGTAACGGTATTTGAATCTGGGTTGATTTCAGTGGCTTCAGCTTCGTAATAAGTGACATCACCTTTCTTTTTGTTGGCAAAAGTGACAACTGGTTCCATGATTGACTTTTCGTCAACTGTACCAACTGGACATGATGGTAATAATGGGGTGAATAAGAAGTAGTTTCTTGGGGAGATCAAAACAACGTTATATTTAACTGAATCAATGTGTTTCAAGAAGGAAATGGCACCCCAACCTGAACCTAAGATAACGATGGTTGGTCTGTCATTTTGGTTTGGGGCAATGATTCTTGGGGCTTTGTGGAAAGAAGCGGTACCTGAAGTGACGGTTGATGGTTGAGCTGAAGTTGATGGGGTTGTTGAAGCTCTAACCAATTGTGATTGAGAGATCAATCTTCTGGAAGACACCAAAAGTGATTTTGATGCCAATTGTTTTGAGTTCTGGACGATGAATCTAGTGTTTCTGCTCAACATTGTGTGAAATTGACTGGATTGACTGAAACAACACTGAACGAAGAACAACAAGTTTCTTTATCGAAGAAATGCAAAAATCGGAAACTTTTCACCGGTCTTTATATAAAAACACGGCCCAAAAAAAAAGAAATGTTTTTTTCGTGGGATTTCTTATTGGCCAAAGCAGGCTGGTACGGCCACGGGCGGGGCAGAGTGACCCAGGCTCCTTCTAGCTCCGTCTGGGTCCGTCTGGTTCCTGGGCAGTAATTCCCGCCACGTAGGCGGGCAGACATGGAGGGACTGCCCCACGTACTTCCACAAGACTTTGCATGTCGAATGGAGTTTAAAACATCACCAAAAGATTCTCAACGGTGAAGCTCAGAGACTGGTGGATTGTTTCTTTCAGAGCTCAGAACAGCACTGACAGCAGTGCGGTGAAGCTCTGGGATCTAAACTCCGGATGCCCCGGTTACAACCAGCCAGAGTCGTGGTTTAAGATAAAAATCCTCAGCGAAATGTTTAGGAGTCCTATACCAAACGGACCAATCATAGCGCGCCATTTCGGAGTTTTGGCTTCTGCTGCCATACTTCGAAATTTGAATCATCAGTATGGCTGAAGTCCGGCGTAAGACAATAAAAGCGATCTTCGGAGTACTTTTGACATGTACAGCTTGATTCTTCATAAAAGTCACCTCTTGCTCCAGGTGTTTCTTCATTAGCAATTCATTAAAAGGGTATACAATAAGGGTATCATGCGTCGCATCGGGTCAGAGTGATGATGGACTATTCTATTCTCTCTTGATCACTTTCCTCAATCCACTAAGCACCAATCCAATGAATATCGTCGCATAGAGAACAATATCCACACCTCCCATCCATCTTTGGACAATCACCAACACGTCTTTGAACATGTAGTCATCTTCTTCAACCAATTCTAATCTTGTCAGCATCACTTTGAACAAACAATCCAAGGCAATGATTCCCATACTCATCAAGCTTGAGTTTAAAAACCCCATGAATTGAATATTGATCAATTTCAGCAAGATCTTGGTGTTGACACTTGAACTAAACACTTTCAATCCAACATAGATCCTTATAAAGAATGTGATGAGGAACAAATATGTGATTAGTTTTCCCATGATTAGGATTATCAAATAACCATATTGAAATATGCACTGATAATCGACAAGTTCACTTATGGAGGATAACCAGGATGATAAATATATGTCAAATTTCAGTATTGAGATGAGTGAGAATTCAAAGATTATAAAAATTGTGAAGAGGATTATGAATATGTTGAGTATTTTGTTTTCAATGTTCAAATTGTGTCTTGTTTCAAGGATTTTATTCACCGATTCGTTCTTGCGTGACGACGTTGGTGTTGTAAAGCTGGTCTTCTCATCGATGGTGTTCATCTTGTTGTTAATGATGTCGTATTTGGCACCATACAGCTCAATGACTTTGCCATACTTCTGTAGTTCCGCCTGTTTCTGCAAGATGGCTTCTCTGACCAGCAGTTCTGAGTTTCTTCTGAGCACGGTTTCGTCGTCGTGGAACGACTCCAAGTCTTTAGTTGACATAGTTCTTCACCTTTATGAATTATAGTGAGTGCTGGGATGAACAAGACACCAAAGGATTCCCAGCACTCTTATACAAAAGGAGTCCCTGCATACCGGCCTAAATGCTGCCCATGTGCTTGAGAGCTTAAGAATCCCTAACTAGGAGAATATTTAATTAGACATGTGCGCTCAGTAATTTACGCGAGTTTGAAACTCATCAGCTATGCACGTGCGCCCTCAAAAAAAGAGTAAACAAAAACATCTCGGGCCTGAGCAGAGAATCTCAGAGCGTTGAATCTCAGAGCTGATGTGGTGAGCTGTGGTATGGTGAGCTCACCCCTCTTTGGCAACTGAGAACGGTGGGAAGATGACTGGCTGTGAATATTTAACTATGAGCCTGTGTTGTTCTATCGCCAATTATATCAATTATATAAATATCCGGCAGCTGTTTGATTTGTTGCCTGCACTAATTCTAGCGGTGGTATACGGATGACAATGGCCGGAGAATACGCCATATACAGGAATTTGCGGCTGCTTATGATATGAGGCACGTTTAACTGTTTGACATATAAGTGTCATAGGCCCATAGCTAGTCAAATTGGCTTGTATTCGGTACTCGTCTATGTAAACAACAACATCGTCCCACGTCAAACCTGTACCAAATACAGCAAATAACAAAAACCTCAAACCTCATAGATCTGGATCCTCATAAGTAGTTGGATCCCAGCCAACAAATCTTTGATAACTATCAGGTTTCTCCAACAACTTTGAACTCTCTTGATCCAAAACAACATGGTCTAAAACATTGAAATTCTCAGCTATTCTACTCAAAGTAGCAGTCTTGGCCAAAACAACAAATCCTTGATCATATGACCATCTTAATAAAACTTCACCTGGAGTTTTGCCTAATTTTTCAGCTATTGAAACCAATTCTGGATCATTGAATTGTTTACCTCTGGTCAATGGGGCATATGCTTCCAAGATCAAATCATGGGTTTTGGCAAACTCTTGAATATCTTTACGTGGTAACCATGGTTGTAATTCCAATTGATTCACCACTGGTTTAATCTTCAATCCATCCCAATTGAATAGTTCTTCCAAATGCTTGACACCATAGTTTGAAACACCGATAGATTTAACCTTTCCTGATTCAACTGCCTCTTGTAATGCTTTCCATGAACCTAATCTTTTTTCTTTGTTGGACATTGGTGAATGGATCAATATCAAATCAATGTATTCGATAGCAGAGGCAAGTTTCAATCTTTCATCAACGGCTTTTTTAGTCTCTTCATAACCGTGATCATCATTATAGATCTTTGTGGTGTAAAAAATATCAGATCTTTTCAAATCATTATGGGTAGCCAAGTATGAAGCAATTGCATTGGAGGTTTCCAATTCATTCTCATACAGCTTAGCAGTATCGAAATGTCTATAACCTGTCTTCAAAGCTTCATGGACCAGAGGTTCGACTTGATCCTTCTCGGTTCTGAAGAGTCCAAACCCAGTGATTGGGATGGTCAACCCGTTATTGAGGGTGTAGGAGGAACTCTTGGTTAATTGACTCATTCTGTGAACTCAATGTCTGTGTTTATGATCGTTGTTGTTGGTAGACAAACAGGTGGCAAAAAGACATCCTTAAAGAAGCTGGTGGATCCATCTCAACTGTAAATAACTATACAGAGCCATAATATCAAGAGAAGAGAGAGTCACGTGACTGCGTATATAAGCATGATGCTTACGTAAGATAACACCGTGCTGGCCCTACCGACAAAAGTAGTTATTTTTGCGCAAAAATAGCGATGCGAAAGTCCTCTCTTCTCTGAATGGATTCCTTCATATGTAAACCATGAACCTAGCAGATCCTGAAACACTAAAAGTCACTTCATGAAAACACTTAAAGTTTGTTAGTAAATCTGAATCCAGAATGCTTTCAGTCTATAAGACCACATGTGTTATACATACTTATGTTTGTTGGTTGTAAGGATCATTGTGTTGTTGATAAATGACAAATCATATTCATGTTATTCTCTGAATGTTCTTTGGTGGTTTCGTGATCAGATGTATATTGTGTTTTGAATTTTGCCATTCCACCAATATGTCTGATATCTTGTTCAATGATATCTTGAAATTTGAACTTACAATATTACACAACTCAAGAGACTCATAGATCAGTTGCTTATATACAAAAGATGATTGGACAACCCCTTATAGGCTGTTTCGTTCATTGGCTATATACAACGGACCTGAATGAGATTCCTCAATCACAACTCTTATAACCTGAACGTAGTGAAAGCGTTGTTATAGTCAGTCTTCTAGCCGTAGGACCTCGATTCTCATATTTTCATTGTGCTCACTGTTCACACTGTGTTACGAAATCAAACGTCCCCTCTTCTCTGAGTTAGTTAATTTATGGAATCTTTTGGATTGAAATACCTATGGTCTGTTCTGAAGATGCGCTGGACGTTTGATTCTCAGGTCTTAGGCCGTGACCTCCTGTTATAACTAGTCGTAATATCCGATCAGATCTCTGATCAGGCCCGTAGAGATAATGTGGTTTCTACCGATTAATTCTTGAGCTGAAGGCACCACTATAATGACCATTATCTTAATCAGAAGAATTATAAGCTGGCCGATCAATATCAATCGTTATATCATGTACGGCAATCAAAATTATTATAACCATGTACTGTACCAATTACACATTGGCGGACTAACTTGGAGGAGACACCTGGGGCAGAAGCATTGGATATGTTGACCATCCGTCAGAGAGGTTTCAACAACTCTACAGAGAACGTGGTCCATTCTCAGCCTTACTAATTCCTCAATATTGTGATATCACAAGATACTGGGCTCTTATTCAGCTTGATTTTTGATAATCAATCAAAGGTCAACCGGCCTTCTGAGCACCAACAACGTTCGACAATACGTACATTGATCGTCGACACTTGATTCTTGGTGATTTTGGTGTATGACCCATATAAATCAATCAGACATCAATGTCTGGAGTATAAACTCGAGGGACTTCTACTTACGAACTGTCAACCTAGAGTCGAAGATGGAGGTGGGATAAGCTGTGAACCAGCTCAGTGAGCTGGGAGTATGTTTATGAGTTAATACCAATGGAGCATACATCCAGGCCCGTATATCTATCAATGAAGACGTCTCGTTATAGCAGCTTCTTGTATTCAACTGACGCTTTAGTCCAAATCTGTCATGGTCCGAAACTCGTTCCCATAGTTACTAATTTTCAAGATTTTGACACAAAAATGGAAACCTTAAAGAGTGAGCCATTCTTCACACACAAATCCCCAGAATCTCACAACGATGTAGCTATTTAAGCTGAATAGATCCTGATTCAGTATCTCTCACTGTAGACACATCTCTGCGTTCATAGACTATAGCCAGATCCAGAAATGAACCCTTCCCATTAGAAGCACAACAACCAAATTTCAAACCATTCCCACAAATCCAAACTCTAATTGTAGTATCAATCGCGTATGACAAGAAGGACCACAAACACAAATAAACGAAATCCTTTTCGTTTGTTTCTGCGAGCAATTTTCATTACCAATGATCTGTCTTCTTTTCTATGATAGATCTCAGAGTCGTTTCTGTGTATCAACAACATCTACCCAGTTCCATAGATTTGGCTGCTGATACCTGGTCAGGTGAGTTCGAAGAACATATATCCTTCTCAATCCCATTCCAAGAGCTATACTAACATATATGCTATGGCAGACATTTCAGTTGAATTTGGATTTCATTTGTTCAGTCATCATTGGTGTCATTCTGCTATTTGTTGAGGTGTGATTCCTGTTTCCCATACACGATTCATGAAGTTCCTTTTCCCCAGAAGCTCCTGTTTGATCGGTTTCCCCACCATTGTATCACCACGAGATTATCAGCTGTACGAGTTGTTCATATTTGACGGTAGGATTGGTGAACCTCACCCAAGAACTTGACATTCATCAGTGTGACAATCTTCAGGCTTCTTGGAACTTCATTGGGACTGCTGCAACATCATCTACTGTCTGGCTTGGAGTTTCTGCTTCATTAGTGTCTCCCCAACGCTAATACCGGTGCTAGCTTGTTCTTTGGATCGTTCATTTGAGCCCTTGCCAGCAAGACATTTGACATTCACTGTTCGAGCAGCATTCAATCTGAAGTCTGAACTATCCTCCCCAAAAACACACAGCTCTTTGAGCATTCACCTTTTCGAGTCTCAGTCAAAGGGTTATACTAGCCGTACTAACATCTATAATAGGGCCTTCAATTCAGTTGATTCTTGGATTGGTTCGTTCATCATTGTCGTTCTATTGTGTGATGTCGTTTGACTCTTCTCTTTGCTTGATTTCCATAGACATTTCATGCAGTTCCTTTTCCTCAGAAGCACTTGTTTGTTTGGCTTCCCCACCATTTCATCACCACGAGATTATCAACTGTACGGATTGTTCATAGTTGAAGGTAGGCCTGGTGAACCTCACCCAAGAACTTGACATTCATCAGTGTGACAATCTTCAGACTTCTTGGAACTGCCTTTTTGAAACTTCATTGGAATTGTTGCACCATCGAAAATAGCATAGTTCTGCACTTCATCTTTGATTAGTGTTTCCCCAGCTCTGACACCAGTGTTAGTTTGTTCGTTGAGACCTTCCCCAGCAAAACATTTGACATTCACTGTTCAAACAACATTCAGTCCACAAGAGTATTCAAGAAGGGAGTCACTAACCAATCGTTATCATTCTGAGTTTAACCAAGGTTCTGTTTTGGCCCGTTCTGTTGGCTTGGTTAGGTCAGGATCATCCCCCACCCAGAATTGATTGTGAATGTTGAAGGTTCTTATGTGAATCTTGGAACGGATTGTTTCTCTCCCCAAAACTTCCCATATGGGATTCCTAAGCTTTCATCATATTCCATCAAGTCGATTTCTGGAGAGCTACCTAACGATGTGCACTAGCTGGATTTCAAATTTGGTTGTTTCACGTTTGAAGGTCTTCCCCAATCTTCACTCTGGAACTTCCTCGTTGATTCCGATATGCCATCTTTTGACCTCTTTCAGCGACACAGGGTGGGAAGTGACGATGATGTTTGTTTGATATCACTCCAGCAACGATCTTACAAGGTTACCCCATCAACCATGATCCATATTTCCCCAAACATAATTCTCATTTTGCTCATCATCAAAAACAAACATCCCCAGAAACATGATCAGAGGCAGCGGACGGGCCAGCGGAACATACTAACAAGCATCGCAGGACCTGATTTCCTTTATTCGTTGAGTTATCAACGTTTAAAGGAAATTTTTTAAAAAAACTCATTTGGAGCCCATCTGTGTCCAATTTTTCGTAGTGATCTGCAGTTTATAGTGTGGGGACAAATATCGATCTAACTCCATGCATCTTCAACAATTCAGTTCTTTCTCACAAGCATATGATAGTTGTTCATGAGAAGTATCTTCCCATATTGTTAGATATTGTTTATCTTGACTGATTGAAGAGTTATGTTTACTTTTATAAATTTTCCATCTGGCTGGGGAAAATGTGTCCTGTACCGTGAAAATGGTCAGGTGATAGATCACATGATATCAGGTGACGTGTGTCGCTTAACAATAAAATAACACTCTACCTCAAACGCGGAATTTGAAATGCTAATAACTTTTTCAGTCAAAGGTAATATACAATGTTATGAGTATTGGTAGTTTCTCCGAGGTCTGAGGTTTTGATATGTTGTGTCCGAATCCCATTTGGACCACAGGATACTGAGTTATTGAAGAAAGTCCTTTGTATGTGTTATGTAATTTTTTCGCGGAATCTCAGCACAAATATTCACCATGGAGAGAATCTCTCGTTTTTTTTGATTTTTACTATGGGAAACGCGGAATTTTGTTGAAAAATTTATTAATAAAGCTGCTGCTGCTGCTGCCTCTGATTATGTAGTTGATATACACAGCAATATCGATTGGTCCAGTTTCTAGAAATGAATAATGTAGATATTTAGATAGAAAGGGCCCGAGTTATATCATAGTCTGATTGTGCAAAGATGGCTCGATCACCTGAAGTAAGCGTGGATCAATAAATTGGCTCATCATGATATAAATATGAATCATCAATCAAGCTAGACCTTCCAGTCAGACCAAAAGAATTATGCAGCTACTATTGATGCTGATATTATGTATATATGTCAGAAAATTTTTGACGGTTCAGCTAGTCAAGTTCTTTACGGCGAATCAATTGGTACGAATCAGACTGATGTGTCGAACCTCTAAATTAGAAAGAGCCCGCTCGTCTAGATCACCTAATCTATAAACTGCTCGGCGACATGCTGGATATTACTTTCCCAGTACTTGTGATGGAAATCTTTTGAAGCTACGAGTAACGTCAATTTTCCAGCCATGTCCTGCAATTCAGCTATCTCCATTTGTGGTTCAGCTCACTACCATATACCCAGGCGGCACTAATTTGATGGAATTATTACGTTCTATAGTCAATATTCTGACCATATATAGCAAGAGCGATATGAAAAGCTATAATTCTATGACGTCGAGCTGTATTCAAACATATTGGGTGCTATTATATCTCTAGGTGGTCTCGGCAATATGCAATATAACTTATTTCAATCTGAACTTAGAGAGAGCGTTTAATTTGTAGTCAATCTTAGAGCAGTAGGACACCAATTCTCGTTATATCAACTACATTGTGCTTACTGTTTAGTAACGTGTTATAATGATGATCATATCAGACTTGATGTTGTGATATAGTTACCTAGTCAGCTACGGAATCTAGCTTCTGAATCAGAATGTACTGCTTTTGAGAATTAATGTGGTAATTTATTTTGGGAAGTACAATATTCTAAATTGGTGTTTATTATATAATTAGACCATGTTCCGTACTCAATAATATGGTTTGAATAATATAATTTGCAGATGATTTGACTGATAGCTGCACCACGATTTCTTACCATTATAAGATCTAACCTGCAGGAATATCTTAAATATTTATAACATAGGCGCTGCTAGTCAATATTTGGACTAGCATGCAGATTGTACAATTAGAATATTCATTTAAGAGATGCCCTCTATGACGTCGCTTCAAATTAAACATCTTGGGACGTAATATAATATTTCTAAATAATATCGGCATTAGAAGCATTGATCATTCATCTACATCCTTTGTTCCATAGCAGCGGTGGATACTTCGGCCGTGTCTAGTTATAAATATACATTTTTCTAGCACCACTCCAAGTGTATCCATGTTATAACAACTAGTCAAGCACAGCGCCTGTTACACCGCTATTGTTTTCAGCCGGTTGTCCCTGCTGGTCGAAAATCGCAATATTGGTCAGCCTTTTGGTCAAGCAGTTGATATTGAACTCGTACCTCAACGGTAATTTAATGTAGATCATAATTTGTTGAGCAGCTGAGGCGTGCTGTCAAAACGGAGGGGCAATTACAACATTGAGGATTAGCGGGTACAAGACTGACCACTGACGAGCCCCACGATCATCCCTTAGCAATGAATGTTTATCACACTCTATAAGCTGCTATCGAGGAAGGATCAGTTGACGGTGACGCAGCAAAAGCAGCCGTGTAGCCTTTATGAATCTGGACTGACGTGGATGCATACTTCCAGTGCCCAACAGTACGATCACCTGGACTCAACACTGATCAAACAGTAGTAGGAGGCTACAGTACTAGACTAATTAGCTACCCCACTATGTCACCGGGGGGTTGCTGATCAGCTGTCAAGATTCAATTAGCATTAGCTTTGCGCAGCCGGCTGATCGACTACTAGTTAGTGGATCATATAACGGACTGGCAAAAGACAGTCCACACTACACACTCAGTAGAATCTCTGAACACCCGTTACTCACCACTCACAGCCACTAGATCACTGAGTTTCTACAAGTATCCAGTATCCAGTAGCCACTGCCACCAACCACCAACCACCAAATCAACAACCGATCCTGCAAGGAAATAGGAGATCTTCGCATGTTGCTCCTACCCGAATCCGGGGAAAAGCAAGAACTGTTATGTAATTCTTGACTAAGCCGCCTTGAATTTCTGGCGGGTTTAAGCCAGCGTGTCACGGTTTTGCGAGTGGTCGGTTTTAAGACCATCTGGGTAGTTGTATAGCCTGGTTGGAACTTGGTAGTGATGTGTCAGGACTGGTAGGGAAGGGTGTGTGTGTGCTGGGTCTGAGAACAACAATCTGTGCACCCCAGATTACCTAAAACCTGGTAAGTTAGCTGTCTAACCATTTTAACCGTTGCTGCTTTGAATAATAGTGGACTCCTAATAAAAGCCATATCTGAGATTGGCTACAACTTTCGGAGTTTAAGAGGGTGACCCTACTTCCAGCTACTTCAAGCTTATTGGCGGCTGCTCTGTTGAGACTTTGAGCATCTAACACTGACGTATATCAATTCATACCAGTTCACACTACTACGCAAGACTATCAAGCTGACTACAAGCATACCACTTCCAGCGTTTACCAAAAAGAATGGCCAATAGTATAGAAAGCTTACATAATCAAGTGATGGATCAAACTCCGAAACTCCAGATTTCTGCATTTTTTCAGCGGTGCGTAAATTTTAACGGAGATCGGTACTTTGAGCGTGCTCTATAAATCTATAAACATTCGCACTCCTTTTGCTCTTCTTCCTCTGGGGTTTGCCTGTTAATATCGCTACCGAAGTACCAATTATGGAGGACAATTACTCCCCAAATACTTCCACCACTGCAACTGCCTCAGCAGCCGCCAGCTCGACATCGTCACCATCAAATTTCAAGAATCCTCACGACAAGAAAGGCCGCTCAACTTCATGCTTACTGTGCCAGAAGAGGAAACAAAAATGTGACCATCGATTGCCCTCGTGCACAACGTGTATCAAGGCTGGGGTGAAGTGCGTACAGCCTGCTAAGTACGCTGTCAAGGCACCAGAGAAAGATGATTACACAATCATGCTGGAGAAGAAGATCAAGTTCATTGAGAGATTTCTTGATGCTAATAACATATCCATCGACCAGCAAGGGAACCCGAACGTGAAGAAGAACTTCAAGTATAAGAAACTCTCACCGTTCCTGCCTGAGGACCAACTCAGCGCCAGTGCTAATAACAATAACAACAACAACTTGGTCATAAATCAACTCCTGGATATCCCTCATGATAGGAAACTGCCTTCTCTAAGCAACGATTTCAAGAGCTCCTCGTTGAACAAATCTTACCTATCTCTGGAGTCTATCGACTATTCAAACTCCATATTTGCCAAGTACAACCTGAAAGAATACCTAAACTTTGATCCAGTTTTTGAAGTTGATGAATCATTGTCAAGAGCGTTTCTGGATATTCATTTCACAAGATTACAATTCAAATATCCATTATTTGAAGAAGATGAAATTTTTGAATTCCATAATGCATATATCACCAAGAGGAATTTAACTGGTTATATGAATGATTTGGATTCATTCCATTACAATTGTTCCAGAATGTGGATGATTTTTGCCATCTCTTCCTGTTTACATATGACAACAGGTAGATATAAAGGTCCAATCCCAGCAAGATATTTCAGCACTGCAATGAGACATATAACGAAATGCTCCAATTTGGATGGACTGCAAAAAATTGAGATATTGGTCCTAACGGTCTTATATTTGATTAGAACTGATAGAGACTCATTTTGTCTTTATGAAATCATCAAAGATGCATTGAAATTATCTGTTGATTTGAAATTGAATAAATCTCAAACTTATTGGACTTTGTTACCTAAAGAAAGAATGAAAAAAATTAGAATTTGGTGGTGTGTTTATCTTTTGGAAAGAATGATTACGATTGCGGTAGGGAAACCTTATAGTTTGAGTGAATCTCAAGTTGATACTGATTTACCATTGTTTGAATACTATGAACCAGCCAATGGGAGCACAGCAAGACATCCAAATAATGTTAATTTCATCAATCAATCCATCAAATTAAGAAGAATAGAATCAAGATTCGTTGAAGATCTAAACATTACAAGTTCAAATGATCTACAAACAAATGTTTCAATGGCACAAATGGTTAAAGTTGAGAAATATTTCCAAGAATTGGAGATATGGAGAGGAAATTGCCAAATTTTCAGTAATAGCCTTGAGAATGAAACTTTAAGATTGTATTATTACAGATCTGTTAGATTATTGCTACAACCGTACTTGGAATTGATGGATCCAACAGATAAATTATTCAGAGAATGTCAAGCTGCTGCAGGTCATATTTGTCAACTATTCAAAGCCTTTCATGAAAAAACAGTATTTGGCCATTCAACCACTGCAATTCATACTGTATTTGTTGCTGGTGTTACTGTTATTTATTGTCTATGGGTTGCTAGAAACAAGGATGATTTGAAAAGAAGGCAACTAGGTGATGATTCGAAACATACAAGACCTGCTGTATCTGCTAGTCTTTTCAACGGATTGAATGATCTAAGAGCTTGTTCTATTTGTCTGTATGTCATGGCTGAACGTTCTAAATTTGGGTTGATCTTCAGAGATACATTTGATCAATTGATGAATGCAACTATAACTAACTTGATTGAAAGATGTGGACCTGATTCATCAGAGTTGATTATAAATAATGAACCAGGAATGCCACCAGCAATTTTGAGAAAATTCAACAATTATTACAAAACTCCAAATGGGTTGATTAATATCAAAGAAACCGATGAAGAGAAATATGAACAAGCTGAAAGAAGAAGAAAACAAGGTCAATTACAGAAGAATGCAGTCCCAAAAAGTCTCAGCCATTTATTAATCAATTCTGCTCCAACTTATTCAGATCAAGATGCCAAAATCATCAATCAACATCATCAACAACAAGAACATCAACGTGAAAAATACGAACACCAACGTGAACAATCAATCAAAAGACAAAAACTATCACCTACTTCACTCCCAACGCCATTATCAACAGACTCAACACCTGCTTCAATCCCAACAACGACTGAAGTGAACCTAAACTCTTTCCAATACCCAATGTCAAACTATGCCACCTCCACCACTTCAACAAGTTCCACATCAGCACCATCATTAGCGTCAACATCAACAGGGATGTCATCTGCAATCTCAACACCACAACCTACATCAACCACCACTACCACAACCATTCCATCTGAGTTCACTCTATTCAACGGTCGTACCAATAAGATGATCAATAACATCTCAACTTGGACAGGTGAGAGTGGTGGAACTCCAATCACGACATCATTGTTTGATCATTCCAATTATTTCAACAACTCAAACAATAATACCAGTAAGAAACCACAACAGAACAATAACAGTACAAATGGACAGAATAGTAGTAATGGTATCAATGAACATTTACTCTGGAATGTTCCTGTTGAAGAGTTTTGGGCCAACAAGGATGATTATGGCTTTTTAGCATGATGCTGTTGTTGCTCTTTGTATGATTTGAGTATTCCAATTTAATGTATGAATTATGAACTCCAGTTGGCTTTGTAGTCGTTGTTCGTTGTAATTTGTAAGATGATGGTCTTATTCGGATCATGGTTCACTACAGGTATTTGATGAAGATCTGGTTTGAAATTGAGTAGTTCTGACATGCCATACAAGATTGATCGGCGCTTCTTGCACAGGAGCAACATGATACAAATCTCATAATGACAGTCAGGTTTTTATTGATCAATTATGAATCAACTGTTCGGATCTTCGAAGCTAAGCTTATGTATGTAAATCCTCTTCCACTTAATTCATATTTGAATTTGCAAACAAAAATAAAATAATGGTTGTATTTGACAGCAAAAGCTCCATGTTTGAGTTGTCTCAAGCGGTTCCATGATTAAACAAATAATGAAAACAGTCAATGAATTCAAACACAATTGTGATAAAAGCAATCAACAACAAAACGTGTTTTTATACCAATAACAGAGTGCTTCAGAAGTCGACAAATGGCGAATTATACTGATGCCCGTTACAAAGGATGATTTGTTGCCTACCAAGTCATTGATTAGATTGATTTCTAAGCTTGAAAAGCTGAGTAAGTTCTTTAGAAAAAATTCGTAGATTCGTAGAAGGTTTGTACGGATTACCCGGCCTCTCAAATATAAACTAAATCATTCAGTATGGTAGCTGACCGTTGTTCAATGATCTGTTATTGGCTGGTGTTATGAAAGGTAGTAGAGAGTAGAGAAGTATATAGTGCTACACAATTAAATAGTGTTGAGATAATTGTGCTTGTATTTATATCGATGGATTGATTCCCCTGTAATTAATAGCTGGAGAATACGAATCTGCATCGATATGATCTCAAGTGTTTCGTCTTTGAAGCTGATGTGGTTATAAGTCAAGGCAATAGGTGAATAGTTACCTTTTTCACTTTCTACTACTGTATCATCAACTTCAAGAGTGAACTTCAACTTTCAGTGACAACAATAAAACAAAGTGGAAAAGTATGGCTCCTTCACAACCAAAGACATAGACAATATGTCTTTCACTAGGTTGATAGCAAAATTGCAGAAACTCAATGAACTCCAAAGTATTAACTTCCATCGTTCACCGGGAGCTGCTTCAAAACCGAATCATAGAAAATTCACTTCAACTTCAACAGCTACAACTCCCACTGCGTCCAAAATGCACTGAAATAAGTTTTCCAAAATATTGAACCACAACTGATCACAGGTCTCATACAGAAAAAGGGTTGGATGAGATCATCATTGATCGAATCTCTTTATTCTATTCCTAGTAGTTGATGTTATTGATTATGAAGTTAAGTATGTTCCTGATTCTCCTAGAAACTTGATTTCACTAGATCTGCTGTGTCTTCAAGGATATACTATTCTATTTGACAATTTCATTAGCTGGTAAATCAGGGAGTATGAGTTTCAGATATGGGTTCTGGTAGAAGTATGTATTAGTGTTGGTCTACGTGGATGACATCATTGTCTCAAGCAAGTCAACAGAACAACAGAACAACAGAAGCTGGTGAAAGGATAAGAAATTTGCTATTTGAAATGAAAGAGATTCTTTCAGAGGTGTTACCCGGCGTAAATTTCTAGGTCACTTTCCGGTGGTGGATAAATTAGATCATTTTTTTCGAGAAAATCTCAGCTTATAATTCTTTCAAAATCATACAAAGTGAAGAGAGAGTGTAATATTCCCTGTTCATTTAAGTAATCAGATAAATGTTGGTTTATGAATTCTCCTCCTTGATCTGACTGCGGCAATAGCCACATGATAAACACTTGACTACTGTGTCAAAGCAACCATAGCTCCTCTACAGACTGTTGAGATCTTCATAAAGATGCCTTGTTCGGACGAGGTCATTATGGATCTGGAGTAAGTCCCGGACTGCCATAATATTGTTGTCATTGATTAGTATATCACTATCACTGGTGTATCATCAAGACAAATAACATTGATCCATCATCAGTCACCATCTGCGGTCCATTCTTTGTATGATCGCTGTATAGACCTCAATGAAGATGACCCCATCATGGTTGACTGATTAATAGAGCAAGAGATGTAGTAGCTCCTTTTAGCGCACGAGTACGTATACTTGTTGAGATATCCTTACTTTAGTTCTTAGATCTATGACTTGCTTCTGGATCTATTGTTGATTACAGGTTATCATCGTAGTGGCATGATCTCATGACAACTTGGTCCTTTTCAAGGAGTCCTTTTGGATGTATTACTGTAGTGTAGGCCTTGATTTTAAAAATCATACATTTTTGTTCACAAACTTCATCCATTACTCTTGTGGCAATATGAGGTTCTTCCATATATACAAAACTCTGGCCAAGTTCCAATAACTACTCAAACAAAATCAATCTCGCTTTGGTTTGATATGGCTCTTCTAGGTATTTAATTTCCTCATCACTCAACTTGAAATGAGTAGCTTCAATCAACGCATCAATTCTCTCTTCTGATGAGATACCAACGATAGGAGAGCAACCTTTAGAGATTAACCAAGCCAATGAGACAGTAGCCATCGCAACATTTCTCTTATCTGCGATTTCCTTAACTCTATTGATGATTTTGGAGTCAGGTGTCTCCTCTTGGTCTTCAGTGATTGGTTTGAAAATGAAGCTTGATGTTTCTTCCCTATGTGTCAACTTTGATGAATCTTTAGGAACTGGTCTAGCTAATGAACCTCTTGCCAATGGAGAATACGGAGTAATACCAACACCAGTCTTGTTGGCATAATAGTTTAACTCTGGTTCATCTTCACGGTTCAATAAATGATATTCACTCTGAACATTGATGAATTTGTGCCATCCATTCTTCTCTGCAATGTGTTGTAATTCAACAAAATCAACAGCCTTCATTGATGATGCACCAATGTATCTGACCCATCCTTTTTCAATGACATCGTTCAAAGCTTTCATGAACTCGGTTGGTGGTGTGTCATGATCGTATCTATGGATCTGATAAACATCAACGTAATCAACACCCAATCTTCTCAATGAACCTCGAATACCTTCAAAGATATGTTTTCTGCTTAGACCTCGATTGTTCATGAAATCAATCTCTTGAATCTCTGTTAAACCGGATCTTATCAAAGCTTTTAATGAATCCTGAACACTATATTCTGCATCATCAATGGCTTGATAAACTTTAGTCATGATGATAACCTTATCTCTCTTGATGTTGTACTTCTTCAAGAATTTGCCTAGAAGAACCTCACTCAACCCATTGGAATAAATATCAGCAGTATCATAGGTTCTAATCCCAAGATCATATGCTTTCTTCAAGATCCCAAAGATTTTCTCTTCGTCATCTTCGATCCATGGCATCCAATCCTTTGAGCCATATTGCATGCACCCGATGATGATGTTTGATATTTTCAAACCTGATGAACCCAAGTTTGACCAGGTGACGACTTTGCTTGATGAAGACATTTATAACGATTACTTATTGATAGTTGATTGATATTCGTGAATCAGAGTGAAACCAAAGGGAAACATGGGCCCTTTTTATACACACAATTCAATAGTCCCAGATACAAATAAGCACCAACAACATCCCTTAAAACCGCACTCTCCTTATAAAACAACACCATTGGTAAACAACATCAATAAATTCTCCACTAAATCCGTTGCTGTGTTTTTTTTAAGAGGCTAAGCGTAAAAGGAATTAGCGGTGGGAGTGCGCGTACCAACTATATTTTGCTGACAATTTCTTTCCCCAGTAAAATTGTTTTCTCTTTCTTTTAATGTTTATTTTTGGTGGCAAATGTTATTTCCTTCTGTTAGATTCATTGAGGCTTCGAGTGTGGTCTCTGTTATTCATGTTCAAGGCTGGTAAATGATTTGAGTTTGCATATATTGTTCAACGTGATCTAAGTCTGTTAATTTTCACTTGGAGGTAAATGGTCAACTATTAGTTCAAGCGCTGTGCTGCATGGTTTTGTGTTGTTATAATTACTTCACTACAATTATATGACAAGCAAACACAGCTCAAACCTGTTCATGCCGCATGATTTGATCCATTCTTTCTGTATAATTTCAATAAAGATGATCGGATGATGTTGGCCTGATAATTTGTCATGACATATTGTAGACACTGAAGATTACAGATAGCGTTGTGGTCTACAGATGTAATGATAAAAAGACATGGAAGAGGCAAACACCTCAGCAATAACATCAATACTCTGCTCAGGGTAAGCCATAGCGTCGTCTCAATAAACTCAACAAGATATCAAGTTCAAAATTAGCTACCCTGGTTATAAGTTGTGTTACTGTTACCCTGACGTCTATTGTTCTTTTTTCTGAATCGAACAAACTTTCGAAGTTTACACACATTTGTTTCACTGACCCCATGGTATTGATGAGAGTCTTATCGGTTAGTTTTATTTTTATTCCGTCAGAAATGTCTATGTCGGTCTGAAAAGGATGGCACTCAAAATGAATTTCCACGCTTCCCTGGATCAACAGTTTTTAGGTGTACTTTGGACTGTTATCCTGGAAGATCGCCAAGCACACCAATAGGGTTCATCTAGCAAAGTTGATCACCTTGTCTGCCTAAGAGTTGGCGAGTCTGATTGTTGTTGTGAGAGCCACTTCAAGCTTGATAAACACTGGACTTGACTTTCTCAAACCATACTAAACCAATACATGGACCATATAAAATGAACTGTGTTCAAGTTTGTCTATTCTACATGTCAACGAGAACCGTTCTCCCATAAATTGATGGTTAATAAACAATTTCAAACAACAACATTGATCAAAGAGCATTCGCATTTGATTCCAGTAGACCCTCTTTATTACTTTGTTCTTGAAAAATACAACAGCTCAACCTCATCCCCATCAAAACTATGGTTTGGAATCTTCGTAAACAGTTAGCGAATATACACGGCTGCTAAATACACCATCTCCTGGAATTATCACCCTCACTAGGTGAACTAAATACCTTTTTGTTGAGCTAGTGACAGCAGCCATTGAAACAAAATTTGGAAGTTGAAGGTTTAAATCGTCTTTGGAGCCATTGGACTGGTGGTTTTCATTACTAACTGGCATATACTTGTTTGATACTTATTGGTGATCGACCCTTTTGTCGTGAAGAGACTACTTGAATCTGGAAAGCTAAATCCGTTTTATAGTCAATATTCACTTATTCGAGTTTGAACTTAATTGCATGAAAGAGCTCATGTATATACCACATTGGATGCCACTCATCGAGTAAGTGAGTGTTTCAAGACTAACGACTTTACCACGAAAGTCTTCAATGAACTCAAGATCTGAGATTTGAGACCATTAATATGGATATACTAGTTCTTCAACTTCACACAGATCAGCTATGTATCAGAAAAAGAAAATTCTCGTCTTTGTCTTATAAGGTTCTTCCAAATACTTGATCTCTTCTTCTGTCAACTTGAAATGAGTAGCTTCAATCAAAGCATCAAGTCTATCTTCCGAAGAAACCCCGACAATAGGAGAACATCCCTTAGAGATTAACCAACTCAATGAGACAGTAGCCATTGCAACATTTCTCTTATCTGCAATTTCTTTAACACTATTGATGATTTTAGAGTCAGATGTCTCTTCTTCTTCTTCAGTGATAGGCTTGAATAAACCCCTTGACGCTTCCTCCCTTTCAGTGAGATGTGATGTGTCTTTAGGGATAGGTCTAGCAAGTGTTCCTCTTGCCAACGAAGAATATGGGGTTATACCAACGCCAGTCTTGTTGGCATAATAGTTCAACTCTGGTTCATCTTCACGGTTCAATAGATGATATTCACTTTGAACATTGATGAATTTATGCCATCCATTTTTCTCTGCAATGTGTTGTAATTCAACAAATTCAACAGCTTTCATTGAGGAAGCACCAATGTACATAGCCCAACCTTTCTCAATAACGTCATTCAAAGCTTTCATGAATTCAATTGGTGGTGTGCTATGATCATATCTATGGATCTGATAAACATCAATGTAATCAACACCCAATCTTCTCAGTGAACCTTGAATACCTTCAAAGATATGTTTTCTGCTCAGACCTTTATTGTTAAGAAAATCAATCTCTTCAATCTCTGTCAAACCTTGACCAATCATTGCTTTCACAGCATCAGGTCCATCGTGTTCCAAATCATCAACAGGTTGATGAACTTTAGTCATGATGACAACTTTATCTCTCTTGATGTTATATTTCTTCAAGAACTTTCCCAAGATTACTTCACTTAACCCATTGGAATAAGCATCAGCAGTATCATAAGTTCTAATCCCGTGATCATATGCCTTTTTCAAAATCTTGAAGATCTTCTCTTCATCATCTTCAACCCATGACATCCAGTCTTTAGAACCGTATTGGGCACAACCAATGATGATGTTTGAGATTTTCAAACCTGATGAACCCAGGTTTGACCAAGTGACGACTTTATTTGATGAGGACATTTCTTGTAGTTAGAGGGTGTGATCTGGGTAATTGAATCATGGCCCACCACACATTATTTATATACCAGTGACAGACCGTACCATCACACTGATCTCTGAACTTACTAATCAACATTTTACAGTTGTTTCTTCATTATTCAACATCTTTTAATCTCAAAAGGACCAGTGTAACATAACCTAATATTCGCTTATGTAATATTGCGGTAAGGGCACTGTGGCACACACAGACAAAGAATTCAACCTCTGTCATTTTATACAGACAATACACATTTCAGTGCTCTGAGAAGGGAATCATGTTCAGACTGGCAAACACACACAGACTCATATCTGCACTGCACAGGAACCAACGTTGTTTCCTCAGAAAGAACTCCTCATTCCTCAACAATAATGAGATTAAACGTCCATTCGACATCAACCCAAGTTTCCCAGACCCTATAATAATCAACACAAAAGGTGAATCTATTTTGAGCGATGACATGAATGTCCCTGCTGTGAGGTCAAATAAGAGCTCTAACAAAGATTCCACGGAGGATTTAAGTGTGCCTATCCATCATTACCTTGATACCATGAAGGTTTATAACGAATTGATTGATTTGAACTTCACTCCTGCTCAATCGGATTTGATATTGACAATATTGAAGAAAAACCTAACAGAGTCATTGAATAAAGTACAATCAAAGATCTTGACTATCATTGAATTGGAGAATGAGATTTATCTGTTTGAGGCTGCTCAATCTGAGTTGAAAGTTGAACTTAAAACTTCAAGAGAATTAAACTTACGACAATTGGAGATTGAGAATTTCCAATTGGAGATACTGTTAAATGAAGAACAGGATTTATTAAACAATGAATTGATTTTATCCAAGAATGATTCTCAAGTGGTGATAAATGATCAAATTTCAGAGAATACATTATTACAAAAAAAAATTAAAAAAAGAATTCAAGATTTAAACAGTAGGATTTCCACTGAGATTAATGGTGATATTAAATCAGAGATTGAAAGTTTGAGATGGCACACCACAAGAAGTGGATTGATGGCTGTTTTGGTGTTGGTTTTCAGTGTTATGGGTGGGGTCAGTATAAGTAAACGAATCAATAAAGAAGCGGCATTACAAGAGGTGGTGTTGAGAACAGTAGAGCCTGAACATGAGGATGAGGATGTTGAGGAATTTAATAATGGTCGTAATGATGAACTGAGAGATGAATTAAAGGATCAATTACCTCAAAAGTAAATATTGAAATATCGAGTTGATTGATACGGACTTGGGAAAAAAGAATGATAACTCTTGAAGAGCATAAACAGACGTAAATAAATAAAAGCTAGCACAATATGCAGACTGGGAAAGAACAGAAACGTATCATCAAATTAGCCATAATGTTATCATAACTTATGCTTGATAGCTCTCTCTGCAATTTTTCTAAATTTATCTTGGGGTTTATGATCTAACCATTTATACAACCCACCAATAATTTCTTGAGCATTAATCGATTCCAAATCTCTAATATAAGTAGTCTTGATGATTTTCTTGATATCTTTAATACTATCAAATTCAAGATCTTTAACTTTCCCCCAAAATTCCTCCAGGACTAAATCATTGAACTTCTCAGTATCTCTCAAGTTGTAAATCTTATTCACCAAACCCAACTCGCTCAATCTTTTAGCCTTGATTGGACTGGACAACAACAATGCTTCATTTGCAGTACTCAATCCTAATCTTTGAACAAGAGTTTGAGCAGCTGCACCTTCACTCACCAACCCCAAATTAGCAAAAGGTGTCAACAAAAACACATCCTCATTTTGAGCATAGACGAAATCACATAACAACACCAACGCAGAACTCAACCCAACAACAGGACCATTCAAAGCGGCA
Organism: Wickerhamomyces canadensis; assembly: GCA_003707015.3. Taxonomy (NCBI): domain Eukaryota; kingdom Fungi; phylum Ascomycota; class Saccharomycetes; order Phaffomycetales; family Wickerhamomycetaceae; genus Wickerhamomyces; species Wickerhamomyces canadensis. Next base: position 25,586 of record PPMU03000013.1, on the reverse strand, counting down.
ACAAGGATCTTTTCATGGTTATAAAAAATCGAAGTTAGGTATGCATTTCTCGAAGTGAAAGCTGACAACCAATATGAAGTTTCTTCTAATCTATTTGGAGAGTCTGGGAATTTTGTCGATGTAGACATCTTGGATTCACGAACGTTTGCACCAGCACTGAAATAACGACCTGTCGATTGAATGAAAGTGACAATTGTGTTTGGATCATTGTTTGATCTCTCAACCAATTTCCCTAGCAATAAGTATTGATCGTTTCCCAAAGCATTGAGGTCTTTTGGCAGGTTTAGCGTGATGATTGCGATTTTGCCCCTGACTTCGTACAGGATGTCTTTACCTTCACTCATTGTTGTGTTACTGATTGTTTGGTATGATCAAAGGTGATAAAATAACAAGAATTACATGAGAATTGCCGTACTTTTTATAATTTTGGGGCCAATTTTTGTGGAGAGGTTTATCATTATGTCCAGAGCCTCGGCAATGAGAAGGTTGTTCAAAATGGAAAAGAGCGGGTGGTCACGTGAATTACGGTTAGTCAGCCAGAAAAAGGGCATAGATTGGGGCATTTTGAAGGTGTTGGTACTGTATTATTGTACAGTGATCCTATCCAACAGAAACAAGAAGCTCAACAAGCCTGTAATTCCAACTTGACTGGGGTAGGAATAGCTGAATATTGCCTTATGGAGTGGGTTCTGCTGATGTTCCGGTGGTCATGTGACTATCACGTGCTTTAACCACCGGAATTCATACCCTACTATTCGCTTTACTAATAAATTCTCTCCTTATTCTTCTGCTTTGCATTTCCAGTGCATTGGTCTCGTATGTACACAGACAAGACAGAGATGAGGCTGCAGTAGAACCCCACAGAATGTCCAGAAGATACACCCCAAAAAAGCCGGTCATCATCAATCCAAAAATCACCCAAAAGAGAACCCTCAAACCAGTAGAGAAGTTGCATGTCAAGAAATTGAATGTTCGATTAATCTCATACAATCATAACGATGATGTTTTAAAAACAGTCGAGTATCTATTATCGTCGCAGTGGGATCCAATTGGTATGCTGAAACCTGATTTCCAGGATCATCTGATGAAGTTTAGAGCCATGATACCTGGATTCATCTTGAAGTATCAACTGTATTCCATTCATTTGAACGAGTCATCTTTTATAGATCAGGAGGTTTCGAGACTGATTGAGATTGGGGAATTGATATCGTTGAGTAATGAGAATTCTGAGATTAAAGGGGAGATACTGGTGAGTAAGTTGGAATATTTGAAGAGATTGGATCAAGTTATGAAGAATTTGAATGATGGATCAAATGAAGTTGAAATATTGAAGAAGTTTGAGGGTTTTATCAAAAGGAATAAGTTCAGTGTGATGAAGAAAACACACTTGAAGACAGGTGGACATTTCAATGATTTGGAACTCCAGGTATTGGTGAAATTAGGTTTTTTGAAACTAATCCCATTGAAACTTGATAGTCTATCGTTATCATTACCGAACTTTGGATTCATAATGAATATAATGACATTATCCAAGAGGTTCATTCTCAAACAGTTAAACTCAACTAAATACAAAGAATCAAAGCTGAAAGATTTGAAAGAGAAGTGGAATAGGTATAAGTTGAGATACAGAGATTTTAAAGGTTTGAATGTTGATTGGGTATTGCACTATTTGATAGGAATTGGCACGGTTGAGGTGTTTGAGTCCACTTTTGAGAACGAGAAGTGTGTGAAGCTAATATAAGCATAGCTGTACCGAGACAAGTAGATAGACCAAAAGAATACAATCATGACGAGATTACATAACACTTGTAGAGAGATCAGAGCCACAATTGGCAACAACACGCAAATCAGAAGACATATAAAAAGAGAACGTTGTGCCTCTTTTAATCAAGTCTTTACAACCAATAAATCAGCTTATTATCAGCACCACAATGACCTCCACCAACATCACCAAAGACACAAGATACACCCTCAACGATGGCCACACAATTCCTGTTTCTGGGTTCGGTTTGTACCAGACACCAGCAGAAGAGGCTGCCAAACTGACCTACGAGGCATTGAAAGTCGGTTATAGACACATTGACTCTGCTAGAATCTACGGTAATGAGAAAGAAGCTGCTGATGGGATTGCCCAATTCTTGAAAGACACTCCTTCTGTCAAGAGATCTGAGGTTTTCTTCACCACCAAGATCTGGAACGAGGAACACGGCTATGAATTGACCAAGAAGGCCATTGCAGACTCTTTGGAGAAGGTCAAATCCATCGAGTACATTGACTTGTTCTTGGTTCACTCACCAATCTCTAACAAAGAGAGAAGATTAGGTACTTGGAAAGCGTTACAAGAAGCTGTCGGTGAAGGTAAAGTGAAATCAATTGGTGTTTCCAACTACGGTGTCAAGCATTTGGAAGAACTCTTCAATTGGGAAGGATTGACTATCAAACCAGTTGTTGATCAATTGGAGTTACATCCATGGTTACCACGTAAAGATATCCAAGAGTTTGCCAAAAAACATGATGTGTTATTGGAAGCTTATAGTCCATTGACTCAAGGTAAGAAAATCAACGATCCAGAATTAACTGAACTCTCAAAGAAGTACGGTTATACCAATGCTGAAATCTTATTGGCTTGGTCTTATTCTCAAGGATTCATCCCATTGGCCAAAACTGTTCATTCCGATAGAATCAAGCAGAATTACCATACTTTGGATCATGTCAAGTTGAATGAGGATATCAAGAAACATTTGGATAAAGGGGATAGTTATGAGGTTTTGACTTGGGACCCAACTGTTTATGAGGACCCATCTAAATAGGGTTGGATATTGTTGTTTGATACAATAGTAATAAAGTTTATGAAACTCTTTTTGAAATCGTATACACAAAAAAAAACACAGTGCTATGTATGTAATACAACAGGTCAAGGAGTGGATCTTCTTCAAGGCACGAATCACAAACACATTGGTACAATCTCCTGGATCATCTCAACACTTTTTTATTACTATTAAATCATTAGAATCTTTTAACTTGCTTGTTCTTTGCTCTGCGATCTCTTTTTTCCTTTTGTTTCTTGTCCAATTTGGCTTGAGCTTCTGGACTTAATTTCTCCAATTCTCTTCTTGCTTGTCTTTCAGCTTCAAGTTTAGCTTCTTTTAATTCTTCATTTTTGATGTCTTGAATGGCTTTTTGGATTTTAGCTAATTCAACTTGTCTAACATTGGCTAATTTCTTCAATTGATCTGGTTTTAGTTGAACTTTAGACAATTTATCATTCAATTTAATCAATTGATCGATTAAATCAACAGCCAATCCTAATGATTTTGAATCAGTTTTCAAATTCAATCTTAAAACTAATTCAGGTTGAGATATAAATTCACGTTCAGTTGTTGGTTTTTCTGCAGGTAAATCAGTAACAGCCAAATATTTCACAATTGATGAAGATCTTGACAAGACAGATAATAACTCATCATCAACAAATTGTTGATTGAATTCAGCAATTTCAGACATAAAGACATAAGTTGCTGGTAATTTATCAGATTCTGAAGTTTTAGTCAAACTCAAGAAATAATTCTCTTCTCTGTATTTATTCATACCATTCTTATTGACAATACTGAAGATGAAATTGGCAATGTTTGAATCTTTACCTGGTCTAATGATGATATCAACACTATCTTCAGGAGGTGAAACAGTTTCAACGAAAAAACTAACAATCAACTCAAACAAGTAAATAACATAGTTTTGTCTTGGAATCAATTGAAAATTCAAAGTTAACCCACTAATCAAAGCTCTACCAGTGGCATAACTGGTATAAAAAGTTGGAGAGTCCTTGATATACAGCTCGTCTTTCTTGGTACCAACTTGAAAGAAGTTTTCTTCCAAGACTGGACTGACAGCTTTCAAATAAGTCTCAACAATTGATTTGTTTCTTAAAGCACCAAAGTTATAGAATGCAATTAAAAGCACAGCAAGACCAACACCGACAAATTCCAAAGTCCAATCATACAACTTGATACGGCCCCAAACACCAAGCTCGACTAATGTCTCATAAGGAGTGGTGTAGTACTCTCTTTGTCTAAAGTATCAGCATTTGTTAGTACATTAAAGTCTCTTATCAATAGATCAGCCACTCTTCCAGATCATCGTGAAAATCCACTGGAAATCGCCGGGGAAAAAACAGCAACATACACTGAGCCAATGTAGGCCCAAACACGGTCAAAGATCTCGCTCATATCAGACAGATCTCTCCAAAAACAACAGGATTGAGAAGTTCCCAGTTGGAAAGAGGCTCGTTCTTTTTTGCATTGTCGTCGATTTTTTTCCAATTGAGGTGGGGAATTCCGAGGGATTACACAGTTAGTTATGGCACGTGATGTGAGATACTTCCGAGGGGGTCTATATGATGATACTTCATCTTTCTCTACAAACAAGCACTTGAAAGGGTCCAACCAAACTGATCTTTGCTTGGTGGCAACGTGATCCTGTATTGAAGCTGTCACTCTCAAAAAAAACTAAGTAATTGGATGGATATGGACAAAATATGGGGCCTGAAGTAATGTTACAACTTTCAAGAGCACACCAAACTCTGAGCAAACCATTGAATCCTGCGTAGGGCAGACATAAGTCTGAAAAAAACCACGAGTCAATCCTGTAGGTCAGTAGAGTGATGTTTGGTATCTAAGAACTCACCTGGTTGAGACCCCCTTGTGGAAAAGAATAATGAAAAGTGAACTAGAAGCGGTATAACCACTTTAACCAACTAGGAAGTGAGTTGAGTAAGAAGATAACGCCAGTTCTCAGTGCTTCAACGATGAAAGAATCATTAATCAAATGCCTTAGCCCGAATACTTGAATGTCAGTTCATCAACAGTCATACTTGGCTCAAACACAGTGAGCACGAAGAAGCCAACTGGTGTCTCTTAGTCTTCATCACACTTTGAACTGCTGGCACCAAGTCTTGTTCGGATGAGAAGCCATAACATCAAGCGGTCTTCAACAAGTGACTTCAACCCCCATTTGCTTCTTCACCAATGAAAGAAGATTGAAGACTGGATTTCTCCATCAAACCCAACTTCTTCACAATCCAATAAGACCCACAAAATTCCTGGTTCAGCTTTGTGGGAGTGACCAGTAGGACCTACTTGAGAAATAATGTATAGGTTTCTTGAGAAAGGATACATCATCAGGGACCGATACACTCCATAAGTGTCAACAACCATGTATCAATCACTTGCTCCACAGGTTGAAGTACCAACGGAAAGGGCAAATCTTCTCAGAACTTTGATCAGTAGTTGTACCCAGCAATGATCGTAGACCATTGGTTCAAAAGAACAAGGGAAACGTCAACGATAAAAACCTCTTGACACAATATATCAAAGGAACATCTCAGTTTCATAAAAGTCACAAACCCAAGGCATCAACTAGATCATGGTTCATCAACTCACTTCCCAGTATATGGCTGCACGTTGATCAAAGCAGTCAAAGCAGGTGAAGGTCAGGGGATCTCAACCTAAGAGCAACACGCCATCAAATAAGTGGTAGAATATAAGTCCTTTGCAGAAATGGAAACATATAAGTTGAATCATTGATACCAAGGGACAAGTAACAACCACGCATGTAATGATAAAGCAGGAGATACCCCAAGAATTCTCAACAACCAATACTATAGCTTCAAAAAGACATACCAAGTGATCATAATGAAATGTGGAAAGAGGAAGGAACCATACAAAGCTGTCAATACCTGAGATCAAAGAACAAGAACATGATAAGAATAAGAACAACACGAACTGAGCACCACCTCGATGAAGCAACAACGACTAATCAGGAACCAATGAGAGTTCTTAGCGAATAATTAAGGGAAAAAGGGGAACAGAAAAGTGAACGGTGAAAGAATCAGTGAAAGATTGGGAATAGCCTCTTTTATAATAATCCCAGTTGGAGTGGTTACAAAACCAAAAAGTTATTATAAAATTATAAGTTGATCCAGCAACACAAAAGTCCAATTTTGTTCATTAACCAGTGGGGAAATCCAGTTCTGTGGCAACCACAAAAACGTGCATAGCTGACTTAAATTAATTAGTGTTTCACAAACAAAACCATCTAAATTCATTGGTTTTTGTGTTTTTGCAATTGAAGTTTATGTCAGCTTTTTGTGTCAAAATGTGGGTTTCGAAGGATCACGTGACTGAAGCACCATTAGTTATTGAGCACCTTATAAAAGCAGTTATTCATGTATGGCACTCAGATTGAAGGGCTAAGTGATTATGGAGAGCATTCAGTAATGTGTATAGATCTTAATCACTATTATAACTGAATAACTAACTTAAAGCACCGGGGAGACGGCAAGCTTTCCGAATATAGAATAGTGGCTCCAAGAACAAAGAGCCCTATAAAGACCACTGTAAAAAACCCATCTTTTAGTCATAAATTAGCTATGGACCAGAACCAACCAAATAAATGACACTCGACAAACCGCAAGCAAAACTCAGAATCGCAATAGTCGGTGGTGGTCTGATTGGCACTTTTGCATCAATTGTACTGTCCTCTTTACCAAACGTCCAGGTCACAACTTTTGAGAAATCACCCATTGCTAGAGAAGCTGGTGCCTGGATCTCACTCACTGAGTCTGCTCTCGCCATCCTCAGCAGGTTCATTGACATTGACGAGCTCCACGCCATCACTGCCACGCCGAAACTGGGCCAGTATTATATCTACAGAGACTGGGAGACTGAAGAAGTACTACATAAACAACAGTCAGTCACCACTGAGGATATACGTTATCAAAACTCAAAGACCCATAGAGCTGCTTTGCTGAATTTGTTCTTGAAGCATGTCCCTGAAGGAATCATCAAATACGGCCATAAAGTTGAAGATGTTGTTTTCAACAGTGATGATGATCATTCAGTCTCGTTGAAGTTTGAAGGTATTGAACAAGAACAAGAATTTGATCTTGTCGTTGCTGCAGATGGGATTTATTCCAAGATTAGAACCAAATTATATCCAGAGATTGTCGTTGAACCAAAAGGAGCTGTTGCGTACAGAAACATCTTCCCAGAAGACCTGGTCAAACATATAGAGAATTACAGACGACCAAATGGTGGTACCTTGACGTATAGAAGTGGTTCAGAGATTGTTTTCTTATCACAATTGGGGCTGGGACAGTATGGATTGGTTGTTATAGTACCAGAACCACCAGAGGTCGTTCAAAGATTGAAATGGGATCACAGGATCACGGAAGATGAATTACACAAACTTAGAGATCGTTTCAAGAAATGGCCAAAAGTCGTTAGAGAACTTCTTGAAGCAAGTCCATACTTCAATGCATTCCCATTAGAAAGTGCACCATGGTTGGAACATCTCTCTTATAAAAACAGATTAGCATTTGTTGGTGATGCTGCTCATCCAACCTCTGGTGCTTTTGGATCAGGTGCTGCTTTTGGTTATGGTGATGTATGGGCATTATATAGGGCCCTTGAAGACACAGCGTCAAACACTCCTAAACGGAAACGTGCCAGATTGAATGATAAAGAATTCATTGAAGAGAAAATCGATGCATATGATGTTTCAAATGCGTTGTTTTTGTTTGATGAGACTCGTCGATATTTCTTGAAAGATGTATATGAACAGATTGCAAGGGATAGAAAGAATGGTGAGTATGTTAACAAGGGGAATGATCTTGATGAAATGAGGGAGAGAAGTGCCATTGTGACGGGGAATTTCTCATGGTTATATGAGCACAATGTTGAGTTGGAATATCAACGTGTTCGTTCTAAGCATATCGATCGGTTGTATAAGTGATTGGAGAAACCTACAATATAGTTTTGTCTTTGGTTTACAATGTTATTTTGCACTATTGTTGTATAATCCAAACAGGCCTAACGACCAAACAAGCCAAAGAACCCTTTCTTCTTGTTTGAACTATTGTCATTATTCTCAGCGGTATTAGATTTCTTCTCAACAGCTGGTGCAATAAATCTCTCACCAGTGGTATCATCTTTAACATAACTGACATAATTGAAAGCAACATCAAACAATACAGGCTTCACTGGAACACTTTCCAATTCAAACCCAACAATTTTGTTGAATGATTTAGAATATTTGTTCAAATCATCACTAACGATTCTATTGCTTGGAATTTTGTTCTCTAATTGAGTCAACACATGTGAGTTTTTCAATAGTTTTTGTGAATCTTGTAATAATTTGGAGATGTCTTTGTTGGAGATGAATGTGAAATCATCAATGGTCAATTTTAATGATTTTAATGACTCAACAATGGTGGAAGTCAACAACAATGCTTTTGGATATTCTCTCTTGTTGAAATAAAACAGACTTAGTATTCTTAGTTTTAGATTTGAATAGTAAGAGGAGATGGTTTGTAAGTTTGTCAATAATTCATCATCTGAATAAACACCAGGCAATTCAGTCAATTCTTTCAACGTGTCAACAATAGTATCCAAAATTCTCAATGATTCTTTCTTGTTATCACTCAATAATGTTTGATCTCTATTCAATCTTGTCAAGAGTAAGTTATATCTAATGTAGGCTAATAGAATTTGATCATCTTGAGAATCATCATCATCAGCACTTGTATCATTGTTTTTAGAGATGTAAGTGGTATGGTTTTCCAATGAATCTTGCCATAGACTTAGTGCAGTATCGAAAGACTCCAATGAATCAAGTTTGATCTTGGACACTCTTGATAATAATCTTGAAGTGGTGTCATCTTTAACCTTGGCTGAATAACTTCTCCATGAGATTTCCTTGATTAATGAAGAACTCTCTGTAGGCTTGAGGAATTCAGGGTCTTGAGATTCAATCAATTCTGCTAATTGATTTGATTTTGATGATTCAGAAACAACAATCTTTGTGAAATCAGTCAAATCGACAGACGTTTGAGAATGGACTCTATATATCGCAAGTTTTAACGATTCATCAACGGTCTCTTCGATTATATCTTTGTAAAGGATCAAGTTATCAGGGTTATGTTGTTGTAAGAATTGTAAAGATAGTCTGGCAATTGATAATGAGTCAATTGCATTGGTCCATTTCTTAGCATTGATTGAATAAACACCAACCAATAACTCTTTATAAACCAAAAGCTCTATTCTGGTGATCAAACTTGGCTCATTTGTTGAGATTTCAATCAGATTCTGAGTAGTCTTGATTGCCCTTCTCAGTCTTGTCAATAACAGATTCTGTTTAGACTTGTAATTGTTATTGGCAGTACTCAATGCAATCAAAGCCTTCAATTCCAACGCATAGATCCAGTTTTTCTCGACGCTTAAAAGGGAAAGTAGGTAGTACTTCTCATCAGAGTCATAGTCTGCGACAGTGAATTCAGGATGCTTGTAAGATTTGGTGTTTTTGTTTTGGATCTTGAGATATTTCTTCAACTTGTGGATTCTTCTGGTGATTTTTGTTCGTTGTTTTCTAAAATCCTCAGCACTGGTCAGAAAAGCGCTGTTTCTTTCGCCAAAAGTGAGTGAAAGCGGTGATTTGGCCGCAAAAACTTCACTCATATTGTTATAATCGGTTCTTTATCGTGGAAAATCCCTCCAAAAGTGTTGATAATTTGCCCTTTCATGGCCGTTTTTTCAGTGTTTTTTTTTTTTCTTCAACAAAACTCGAAAAATAACTGACACGTTGAACTTTGGCAGTTTTCCAACTCCAGTCAAATCAGCTAAAACCTTTAAATAAAGGCACTTCTGACTGGGAAACACGCCAAAACAACGGCATATTCGTTCTCTGCGGCATCATTTCCACCATACTTCTTTTTCAAAATGCTCAATTCGCACGTCTTGTTGCTCATTGGCTGCGTTGCTGGGATTTACTCGTCTTTTTTAATATGGAGCTACCTCCAGGAACAGATCACCATACAAAAATTCGATAATGAACACTTCCACGCACCCTTCTTCATCAATTTGGTTCAATGTATGTTTGCCACTATCGTTGGGTATTTCTACTGTCAAAAAACGGACTCCAAAGACCACCATTTCAGCGTTCTGGACCCTCAATACCTCAAGCCTCTGGCTCTGATATCTTTAACCCAGTCATTGTCCTCTCCCATTGGCCTCTCGTCGATCGAGCACGTCGACTACTTGCTGTACCAGCTGGCAAAGAGCTGCAAGCTGATCCCTGTCATGGTTGTGCACATTGTGCTTTACAGGAAGACGTTCCCATTGTACAAATACCTCGTGGCTGCTGTTGTCACTTGTGGTGTTGTTCTCTTCACTCTGTCAAACTCCAAGAACTCGCACAGTGAATCCTCATACGACAATCTTCCTCTTGGGCTGGTGTATCTGGGTGCCTCTTTGCTTCTGGATGGTCTGACCAACGCTACTCAGGACTCATTGTTCAGAGACAATAAGAAGCTGAAAGGTGCACATCTGATGTATGGACTAAACCTCGTCTCATTCTTCTTCACGTTGGTATACTGCAGTGTTTTCACAAATCAACTACAGTATTCTATTGAATTCATCACGAAATTTCCAGTGATTCTGAGAGAAATACTGCTCTATTCAATCTGTGGTGCCATTGGTCAAATTTTCATATTCTTAACATTATCCAATTTTGGTTCATTGATTTTGATCACTGTAACTGTCACTAGGAAAATGATGTCAATGCTTCTGAGTGTGTTTTTATTTGGTCATGATTTAGGTTATGGACAATGGGCTGCCATTGGATTGGTCTTTGGTGGGATTGGGTTTGAGGCTTATTATAAATTACAACAGGATAGACAGAGAAAGCCGAAATCTGCTTGAAATAGAGATACAATATATTACACTATTATAGATGGCTTGAGTATACTAAAGATCATTCAGAAATCCCAAGACAGCCTCAATTAAAGAATCAACAGCACCTGGCTCTGAACCTTCTCCAACGTTATGAGTTGCACCTTTAACAACCCTTGAGTATTTAGACCATGACTCATCTGGAGTGAAATTTTTCCATCTTGCAATCAATCCCTCTTTATCTGCTCCTTTAGGAGAATATTCGTCACTTCCAGAGTAGAGAACTAGTGTAGGTTTAGATAGCTTCCCAAACGTGTTTTGTAATCTCTCATCAGATAGATCTGAAGAGAAGTAATCATCATCACCGCCAACGGCAGCTAAAGACAACCACCTATAAGCACTTAGTGGAGCACCAAAGAAAGCATCGCTGAATTTCTTTGGCAGGACGGTGTCTGGTCCTTGAGCATCCAAGATCTGTCTAGCCTCGTTGTTCCAGTCCTCTAGATTTCCAAGCTTCTCCTCAGCAAATGTAACGCTCAAGGTCTCTCTGTCTGAAACAGGGGCCTGTAACACGATCCCACTGATATCCCTACCATCTCTCAACAGATAATGGATCGAATCCTGGGATCCAGTGGAGTGCCCAAACACAACAATCTTCTCTTTCCCTAGGCCTTTTAAATACTGGACAGCCTGACCAATCTCTTTGACATCACGATCCAGGGACCCAGTGCCCCATCCATTCTTTGAAGAGGTGATTGTGATCTGGAACAACCCCCAATTTGAAGGCAATGCTTCATTTAAGAAAGGAACGTATGGAACGGTCAATAACGAATCGCCCAATCCACCAATGAAAATGATGGCATTTTTTGCCTTTTGCTCTGATTTCGATTGGAATTCGAACGCCTGTAAACCAGGACTATAAATGTGCAGGTTTCCTTTGAAATGAGTGGCCATTTTGCTCTAAGATTGGTCTGGATTGTACGAGGTTTGTTGTTCAAGAAGGAGTTTTCTTTTATGTGATGTCGGGCGTGGTTATACTTGCCTGATAGAGCCACAATCGTCTCTACAGGTTGTAGAACTAATTGACAGGATAGAAATATAAAGAAGGTACACAGAACAAGTGTTTGAACGTCATCAGATCATGGATCCTTAAAGGAACCAGAAATGGTGAGCGATTTCTAACACTCAAATATATATAAAACTGGGTCATATCTTGCTTCATTGGTTGATTAGATTTTTGTCTAGTCTCAGTATGTTGTTCAAAACGAAGAAGGCAGTCCCTTGAGCACGGTGACATTCAGGGCATGTTTGATGATCTGCCACAGAGATTTCTCTTCCGGTGCTCTTCGCTTTACAAGTAGAGCCAGAAGTAAGCTTTCCAGCTTTAATCCATGAGTTATACTTCTCCTCCATGGAATAGTAACTTATGATTTTCTTCAGGTCCCCTAGCCTTTCGACTGAATCAGAAGTAATAGAGTAAAATGTGCTATATTTCTCTAACAGTTTTTTCGGACGAGCTTCATCACTGCTATCAACGAGTGAAGGCCATCTCAGCTTCGTGGAATTTCTGTTATATGAGCTGTGTCCAAAGAGATTGTAGTAATTCTCCTTATATGTACAGCGATATTCACATTCTTGTTTGACCTCTCGAATCTCCTGTTTTGCCTTAGTGAGTTCTCTCTCCAACTTCAAGGTGGTTTTCGGATAGTCTTCCATCGAAAACACATTAGAAGAACTATCCAAGGTATAGCGAGATTCAGACAAGGATTCGTTTGAATCGAGATCCTCCACGTGTTTTTTGAAAGACTTGCAATGGTTGAGTGCTTGTTGAACTGCTTCTTCGTTTGCAACAGGATCCGATTTAGAAAACTTGACTCTGAAATCCAAGGTAACAGAATCATCTTCAGCTTCACCATCACTAGCTGTTGTTGAGAATTCTGTGGTAGCATCAGAGTAGCCAGAGTCAGATATGATGGCATAGCTTGTGGTCTGCGAAGTAGATTGTGGTTGCATTTTGCGGTTTAGAGGAATATTTGTTCAAGGATATAGCAAACGTTGACAAAGACCAGGAAGGAAATGAGAGTCTTTTATAGTAGAAGGACTGGTTGCTATCACTTCGATCACCCCGACACGATTCCAATACAAAGACATTTCGATTGCTGAGAACAAAGGAAATTAACTTTCTTTGTAGGCAAACCCCAAAATAGCATATAAGAATAAACCTTTCTTGAGACGGCAAACAAATTCAAAATGACACCTGTGCAAACTGCAGTTCCGTGTCTTTTCTCAAATTGTGACAATGGTATAATCAAAGTGGATATAGTGATATTTGCTTCATGTTGAAATTCAGCAGGGATTTTGCCTTCCTTTTTCAATATATAGTACATTTATTAATCAGTAAAGTCTTTATGTCGAAGGATAGACTAAGGCGGGTAATCCTGTCCAAATTGTCGACGCACAAAGAAAACTTTACACCTAGATTACTTAGTATTGTCAGTATTTAGAGAGAGGAGAACTTTTAATAGTATATCACGTTACATTAGATCACACGGTCCAACAGGCTATACTTATCGGCAGCAAGTAAATCCTACATACTGCGCGACACAAAAGGGGTAATTTTCGTGGTGCTGACATAAAGGGCTGGATGATTACCTAATTTTCTCGAACTGCTCAATAATGAGACTGAAATAATGCGAGCTGATTAAAACCCATGAGAAGAATAAACAGTATATATATCTTCAAGGGATATGATCATTCGCAACTGCCATGTCTAAAATTCATCAACTTCCCTGGTGACATCTGCTCTCAGTGCTTTAGTTCCTAATTTCACCATGACATTCCCTATTTCCAGTCTTCCCACTGAGATTCTTCATCTTCTTCTGGACCATATTTCAGACTACTACTCCATAAGAAATATGTGCTTAGCCTATCCTGAAATAGCTGCCAAAATTGCTGGTGCTGTTGGGTATTTTGTGTTCCATGGACGGTTCTACCCAATCAATTTTACCCCAAACTATACAACCAACAAAGGAAAATTCGGAAGCTTTGAAGAATGGTTCAAAACATCGTTATCTCTTGATGGGAAAGTTCCTCCAAGGACTAACATTAGACAATATTCCCTTGTGAACTCTAAGATCTGGGAACGAAAGCGTTATAGTGAAAAGGAAGAAGACAAACAGTTTTACAGATATCCAACAACATTGGGAAACTATGATATCCGAAACCATTTCCAAAAGAAAGCTCATTCAGGATTCTATGATTCTGACTCAGGTTGGGTACCAAAGTCACCCTTGCGACAATACAAAGAAAAGGAAGAGATTAATCTAAGTATTCATCAAAAATTTGAACACATGTTCTATGATGCATTGTTTGAAAATAAGGACTTTCATAAGTGGTTTCGATCAATAATTAAGGTACAAAACCGGTTCAGATTCCTCGTATTTGTCCTCAGTTGTCCTGAACATTCTGTGCTCATTGATATGTGCTGGGTACTGGAGCATTTATATCGAGTTCATCAACCTCTTAGACCCTTCTCAATCATATCCATTAAAAATGAATGGACACAGCGCTGGCAGTTTATGGATTTAGGGTCAAAGAATGAGAACTTTCTTTCACTGTTTGATTTTTTGGTTGATCTAGATGTCAAGTACGATGATAGTTGTCCTAATGAACTCGTTTTTGATCTATTTTTCGATTCACAAAGACCTTTAAGATATTTTCAGTGTACAGAGAGTACTGCACTTGGCCCATGCGAAACAAGGAAATTTCATACTTGGCTCGATAGGGAAGTCAGTGGCTATACATTGCCATACATTCGTCGTCTGCAGTCTAACCGAAGAACAGGAGCTTGGCCAAATGATGATAAACCTCCTGATATTTGCAGTTTGAAGGAGTTCAAATCGTTTGACGTTGTTTTTTTGAGAAATCATGAAGTTCTTTACTCAACTAAGAATGGTCAAAGAAGATTGGAGTCTGTGCTGAACACAAGAAAAGACATCGAGTCATATCAACCTGCTGCGTCAATTTATGATAACCTTGATCACTTGAGAAAAAATGTTGATAAGATTGGAAAGACACTGAAGGAAATATTAGTGGAATCAAAGATCAACCGAGATCTAGAAACGTTTGCTAGTGAAATTGGTGATCCAAGGTGTGTCAAGTACACTGGGGGGTTCAGAGGTGGAGTTGAAGTTGCTTATATGCAACTCCAAATGTATAAAGACATAATGAGTCAGATACCTTGGCTTGCAAAAGACACGCTCATGGTTAGAATGAGTATCTTCAAATCTGAAGACAACAGATCTGATTATAGGGAAAGATTTCTTCAGTACGAAAGCAAATTGCGAGAAGCTTACTCCAAGATTGAACAAAGCGGCGAGAAGACGCTGGAGAAAGTGAAAATATCGAGATCAAAGTCGATATTCAACAAGGCCATGTGGAAGATTGCTGATGTCAGATATGTTGGTCAAAAAACGCCGATGCCGAGACAGCTTCATTGAGTATGTTCAGCTGTGTATGCTTCCTTTTTGAGTATAACCAGTTGAGAAAACATTTGTTTGTGTGAAAGCTCATGGATTTCTAGTTGTGTTTTAGGGTGTCGTTCAATCAAAAAGTGGGTGATGGATCTTCAAAGGTTACAGATATTTTGACTGCAGCTGGCTCATTCCTACATACAGATGAGGAATTATGAGCCGGTCACTTTCAACCTGGGAATGTCGATCCAGACAATGATTGTCTCAGATAAACATCATTTTCAAAAAGTTGCCTTGTGAACATCAAGAGTTCCGATATGGGTGAAGGTCTTTAAGGACAAGCGATAGAACTATGGCTTTGAGCGTGCTGGATCCACCACCAGTGATGAGTCGTGATTATGGTACTATAGTTCTGGGAGTCTCTCTATCAACTACAAGAACTCAGAAACAGAGTTAGTATCTTACATGTATGATATGATACCAGGTACTGAAAATGTTTAATCCTTGGACTTGGAGAGTGTGATTGACTGCAAAGTTACTGAAGTACTACATTTCCACAAAAATCTGCTCTTACATGATCTTGTTACCACGGGAACATTGACACAAAGTCATTACTGCATGAATCTATAGAATCCTGGGGAACAACGTGAATCGCATGAGATAGATAGTGATGCTCTGGAAATATACCAACGAAGATCACAGTGAATAGATGATTGCGCATACCAGATCTGTACACAAACCCCACCAAAGGGGTTTTTGTAGGAACGACCCCAACTCTTTAAGAATTACCCCTGCAGATGAGGTGACACAAAATCAAATCAAAATTACCGAATTTCTGTAATTCACCATGGATACCACAAAGTTTCGAATTTTCGAGATTTTGACACAAAAATGGAAACCTTAAAGAGTGAGCCATTCTTCACACACAAATCCCCAGAATCTCACAACGATGTAGCTACTTAGGCTGAATAGATCCTGATTCAGTATCTCTCACTGTAGACATATCTCTGCGTTCATATACTATAGCCAGATCCAGAAATGAACCCTTCCCATTAGAAGCACAACAACCAAATTTCAAACCATTCCCACAAATCCAAACTCTAATTGTAGTATCAATCGCGTATGACAAGAAGGACCACAAACACAAATAAACGAAATCCTTTTCGTTTGTTTCTGCGAGCAATTTTCATTACCAATGATCTGTCTTCTTTTCTATGATAGATCTCAGAGTCGTTTCTGTGTATCAACAACATCTACCCAGTTCCATAGATTTGGCTGCTGATACCTGGTCAGGTGAGTTCGAAGAACATATATCCTTCTCAATCCCATTCCAAGAGCTATACTAACATATATGCTATGGCAGACATTTCAGTTGAATTTGGATTTCATTTGTTCAGTCATCATTGGTGTCATTCTGCTATTTGTTGAGGTGTGATTCCTGTTTCCCATACACGATTCATGAAGTTCCTTTTCCCCAGAAGCTCCTGTTTGATCGGTTTCCCCACCATTGCATCACCATGAGATTATCAGCTGTACGAATTGTTCATATTTGAAGGTAGGATTGGTGAACCTCACCCGATCTCTTGACATTCATCAGTGCGACAGTCTTCAGGCTTCTTGGAACTTCATTGGGACTGCTGCAGCATCAAGAACTGCTTGGATTGGAGTTTCTGTTTGATTAGTGTTTCCCCAACGCTAATACCGGTGCTAGCTTGTTCTTTGGATCGTTCACTTGAGCCCTCCCCCGCAACACATTTGACATTCACTGTTCGAGCAGCATTCAATCAGATCTATCTCCCTCCATGAACAAAATGCCCACCCTTTTCACTCCCATTCCAGGAATCACACCAACATTCATCATAAGCCATTTGAATCAACTGATTTGGGATTACTTCAATCATCATTGACATTCAATTGTATAGTTCCGCTTGATTCTTCCTCTGCTTCATTTCCACACAGCTCTTATGCAGTTCCATTCTTCCAGGAGCACTTGTTGATTTGGCTTCCCCACCATTTCATCACCACGAGATTATCAACTGTACGGATTGTTCATATTTGAAGGTAGGCCTGGTGAACTTCACCCAAGAACTTGACATCCATCAGTGTGACAATCATCATGCTTCTTGCAACTCCATTGGGATTGCTGCAGTATCAAAAACAAGGAGGAAGAACAGTGATCTCCGTTCTTTTACACAACAGAGCTCAGAGTCCCTTCCCTTCTATGTATCAACAACATCTACCCAGCTCCCACAATTACCTATAGGTTTAGCTACTGATACCGGGTCAGGTGAGTTCTGAGAACACTTATCATTTTCAGTGTCATCCCAAGAGCTATACTAACATCTATGCTATGGCAGACATTTCAGTTGAATTTGTGTTTCATCATCACTTCAGTCATCATTGGTGTCATGTTGCTTTCTGTTGAGGTGTGATTCCTGTTTCCCATACACAATTCATGAAGTTCCTTTTCCTCAGAAGCACCTGATTGATCGGTTTCCCCACCATTGTATCACCACGAGATTATCAGCTGTACGAGTTGTTCATATTTGACGGTAGGATTGGTGAACCTCACCCAAGAACTTGACATTCATCAGTGTGACAATCTTCAGACTTCTTGGAACTGCCTTTTTGAAACTTCATTGGAATTGTTGCACCATCGAAAATAGCATAGTTCTGCACTTCATCTTTGATTAGTGTTTCCCCAGCTCTGACACCAGTGTTAGTTTGTTCGTTGAGACCTTCCCCAGCAAAACATTTGACATTCACTGTTCAAACAACATTCAGTCCACAAGAGTATTCAAGAAGGGAGTCACTAACCAATCGTTATCATTCTGAGTTTAACCAAGGTTCTGTTTTGGCCCGTTCTGTTGGCTTGGTTAGGTCAGGATCATCCCCCACCCAGAATTGATTGTGAATGTTGAAGGTTCTTATGTGAATCTTGGAACGGATTGTTTCTCTCCCCAAAACTTCCCATATGGGATTCCTAAGCTTTCATCATATTCCATCAAGCCGATTTCCGGAGAGCTACCTAACGATGTGCACTAGCTGGATTTCAAGTTCGGTTGTTTCACGTTTGAAGGTCTTCCCCAATCTTCACTCTGGAACTTCCTTGTTCATTCCGATCTGCCATCTTTTGGCATCGTTCACTGACACAGGGTGGGAACTGGGAAGTGACGATAATGTTTGTTTGATGTCACTCCAGCAACGATCTTACAAGGTTACCCCATCAACCAAGATCCATATTTCCCCAAACATAATTCTCATTTTGCCCATCATCAAAAACAAACATCCCCAGAAACATGATCAGAGGCAGCGGACGGGCCAGCAGAACATACTAACAAGCATCGCAGGATCTGATTTCCTTTATTCGTTGAGTTATCGACGTTTAAAGGAAATTTTTTAAAAAAACTCATTTGGAGCCCATCTGTGTCCAATTTTTCGTAGTGATCTGCAGTTTATAGTGTGGGGACAAATATCGATCTAGCTCCATGAATCTTGAGCAATTCAGTCCATTCTCACAAGCATATGATAGTTGTTCATAAGAGGTATCTTCCCATATAGTTAGATCCTGTTTATCTTGACTGATTGAAGAGTTATGTTTACTTTTATAAATTTCCCATCTGGCTGGGGAAAATGTGTCCTGTACCATGGAAGTGGTCACCTGATACATCACATGATATCATGTGACGTGTGTCGCTTAACAATAAAATAACACTCTACCTCAAACGCGGAATTTGAAATGCTAATAACTTTTTCAGTCAGAGGTAATATAGAATGTTCTGAGTATTGATAGTTTCTCCTAGGTCTGAGGTTTTGATATGTTCTGTCAGATTCCAATTTGGACCACAGGATACTGAGTTATTGAAGAAAGTCGTTATGTATGTGTTACGTAATTATTTCGCGGAATTCGGAGTATTCCACCATTAGCTTCAAAGCTGTGCCCTTTTTAAAGGTCATTGGTGGAGCTCTATCGTATCACGTTATGCTATGCCATGATGTTCAAGTCGGTATTCCACTCCAGCTGCTGTGGCGTAGATGGATGGGAGGCCAAATATGCCAACAGACCAACTCAAACGTCTAATAAATATATCAGAAGCTCAATTTTACCGAATTCAGAAGCCCTCAATGTAACTAGCGTAAGCTTCAAATCATGTTTGTTAAATTATGATGATTTCCGGCTGTAGTGTTCATTCAACGGATGTACTTTCAAAGACGTTGCAAACTCATGAGTTATATTTAGTCTGTTTTGCTTCAATGGTTAGCTGTGAATTTTCAGATTAACAATTCTTTCGTGAGATTGCGAGACAACAATTTTATTGAAGTGTTCATGTGGAAAGTACTCTCAATGGAAGATGTATCAGCAGACGTGCCCTGCAGAATATCTCATCATGTTGTATAGAGCATTTATCAGAGCAATAGTACTACGCAATCACTTCGAGCTCTACTGATATTCAGACAGATCATCAATAGTAGTATTATCTACTACAAAATAAGGCTATACAACGAGTGTTACCTGATCATCAAATAGCTTCCACAAGAACTAGAACTAGTCAGGGAGATGTATTATGTTGATCCTCCATAATCTTCACAATTAAATCTAAACAAGATCTAGAGACGTAGTCTCCAAATGTCGGGTGTTTCTGTTCCAGCAATCTGAATTGTTCGTAAATGTCACTGCTCAATCTCAGTATATTTGTCAGAACAAAAGCAGCAGCACATCCAGCAGGGTTACAGTCAGAACATATACATTCTTCCCAATAGCCATTCTCATGCTCTGAAACCTTGCCAGAAGAAGAATGCTTTCTCGATGCCACAAATAAGTCGTACTCCTTGTTCACTGAATAATAACTTATAATTTCCTTCATGTCCTTCGTGAAATGCTCGCGTGTAACCCACTTCAAGAGGTTAAACGAGTTATATCTCTTGAAAAGAACATCGGGACGAGTACGACAACCATCAATACCATTACTAACTAGTGAGGGCCATCTTAGCTTTGCTCCGTCAAGACTCTTTGCAATCTTGGTCAAATTGACAATCAATGTATAGCAATATTCGCGCTCTTGTCTCAGTTGTTGCTCTGGCAGTTGGAGATCCCTATCAAGCTCTAAGTTTTTTGATTCAGTGAGCGTTTTGAATGTATCGAGCTCTTGTTTTGCTTGAGCAAGTTCTGTCTCCAGCTTGGAGGTGGTTCTCAAATAATCTTCCATGGTCAAAACTGATGGACTATCCATAGAGTAGCAAGGCTCGAATACAGACTCCTTTGATCTAGAATCCTCCACAAGTCTCCTGAAAGAGTTGCAATATTTCAAAGCCTGTTGAACTGCATCTTTATTTGCTGCTGGGTTGGATTTGGTGAATTTGAAGTTGATGTTCAAGGTAACGTCTTCATCAACGTCTCCACCTTCAGAGCCTCCATCTCCGTCAGTTGTTGATAATCCCGTCGTAGCTTCTGAATATTGAGAGTCTGTATCCTCAGTAGTAACTGATTCCATCTTCTCCATTGTGGTTGTGAGCCAGAAGGATGCTCCGATCAAGAATGTTTAAGTCATATCGAAGAGGTCAGAGGAGATGAAACGCACTGCCTTTTATAATAAGTTGAGGAGCAGTTGCTCATCAGACCCAGTTTGAGAGCAACCACTCAATACACGCTGTGACTGTCCAGAACAAAGGAAAAGAACAAAGGATCAATTTATTTGAAGTTATCGTAGACGAACCTCTGCACTCACGTGACTTTATTGACACAGTGCTACAAACCATTATCATCTAGAAAGAAATAAAGAGTTTCAACGTTATGCTGTAGTTATAAGAGATAACTATGATACTCCACTAAGCAGTATCTCTATCTCTTGTGTGATCTCATCTTAAACCAGGTACTGATAGAGCAATGGAAAAGAGCAGACGTTGAAGAAACAGCAAAGAAGTCAGCACATAGAAATCACGTGATAGAGATACTAGTCACAGGGCGTCAAACCAAGGCGATGATAATTCCAAAACACAGCAAAAACACCAAAAACGAGAACCACAACAGCGCTGCTGAACAAGGCATCGCATCTCATCCTTCCCCTCCAGACAGACTCACACCATGATCCTTCTAAGCAGATATGAAAGCTTCTGCTGCTACTTGGCCTCCCTTTTCCCCAAGGCTCTCACGTCAGGCCTGTACATTTATGGCTTGTACGCATTCATATTCAAATTGTCGATACCGCTCATAGGAGGATTCAGAGGATTGATAGTATCACTCGTGGCTCTATGGCTGTTTGCACAAGGGTTATACACATACTTCAAGATTATTGCTGTTGGACCAGGATCTCCTGTTGATTTTGCGGACTTGAGGTTTGATTCTCATGATTTGGAAGACCTAGGTACTGTTGAGCCACCTAGCTTCTTGCTTGAGAATTCAGTCACTGTTAAACATAACGGGAAGTTCAGAAGTTGTGCCAAATGTTCTGTATGGAAACCTGATAGAGCACATCACTGTTCCTCTTGTGGGAAATGCCAATTGAAAATGGATCATCATTGTCCATGGTTCTCATGTTGTATTGGGTTCAGAAATCATAAGTTTTTTGTCCAGTTCCTAATAATAACCACTCTATATACACACTACATACTGACATTTTCCGGGTATCAGATATGGAAGTTTTTCAAGGATGAATCTTATCTTGATGAATTTATGAGCATGCATATAATAGCTCTTGGAATACTAGGGCTGTGCATGGGGGTATCAACAGGTATATTCACTGGACTCACACTATACTTTCTGTTCAAGAATCTCACAACCATTGAATACTATGATTTCATAAGGTATAGATCGAATATGGAGATAATGAATGACAGTTATTACAAATACTCAAACAAACCAAATGCAAAAGAATTAGGAAATGTGTTTGATCTAGGATGGAGAGAGAATTGGAGACAGGTGATGGGGAAGAACTGGAAAGAATGGTGCCTTCCTATCGAAAATGATGTCGAAACTGATGAAGACTTCAAAAATAAAGGACTCTATTATCCCACTAATCCTGAGGTTCTCGCCCAATTGAAGGCGAATTCGGTGCTACAGAACAGACTATTACAAGAACTAAGACAAGCTGGATCTCGAAAATGAGAGTATTCCAAGGAAAGGAATTCCTTATTATGATTATAAAGACTTTTAACTGTTCCTCTATGGGTTAGTGTCCGTACCAGAATAATTGTAGTAAAGAAAAGCTCGAAACGACTTGGACATATTAAATTAGTTAAACTCCGTTTCAAATGGTATTTTGATAGGTATATCGATAGAGCTTGAAGATTGTGGATACTCCTTATTGCAATAGATAATAGAAAATGGTATGTGATTTTCTTCATAGAGCATCCTACTTTTGCCCAAGAAACTAGATCCAAATGACTAACAAAAGCATACATATAGGTTCTTCCCATAATCATAGGTGTTGGTGTCGCACTAGCCGCTATAACTGTGAGTTATATACACCGTCTCCTCCTCCATCACCAATACTAACTTCACACGGTTAGGTTAAATCAGGTCTGATAGCAATCTCAAAATACAACCGACTTTCGATGGTGGCCATTGCCCAGCTGAATGGGATAAAAATCACTAGACTAGATCAAAATCAAATGAGTGTATCAAAAGACCTTAGGAGGAAATTCCTTCGATATCCCGGTGGATTCGCATCGAGGATGACTGAGAGTGAAGCTTTGGAGATTTTGGATATCACAGGTGATGAAATCATGAAGTTGGATATGAATATGTTGAAGAAAAAGCATAGACGGTGTATGATTGCAAACCACCCGGATAAAGGTGGGAGCCCTTATTTGGCTATGAAGATCAATGAAGCGAAGGAAGTCCTTGAGAAGGGTTATATGTTCAAGCATTGATTAGCTGATGAGAGGGGTCGTTTAATGATATTGCTGGGTTCATGGAATGATGGGAATATATGATGATTATAGACGAATGACTGTGTATTGGCACCTGTAAAACGACGAATCCTAATATCCATCGACCTATGCAAAGCCTTCCAGCACCTTTCAGCTTCGATGTCTTTCCACAATCATTTCATTATGATGTTTCAGAGTGAGAGTGGTTTGTTAGCGGATAAACGCAACCGATTAGCCGAAGAAGCACCGCTTTTTTTTTTCTCCAGTTTTTCATGAGAATCGACAAACAAAGGCAAAAACTTAACAGAATTCATTGCTCAAAAACTGCTAAAAGTTGCGAGTTTCTGCGCTGAAAGAGGTTCAAAACAATGCCGGGTCGGATCAATAACACCCCTTCGCCAAAACTGCAGGCTCCGCTCGAAGTCAGAATAGAATTCGACGATATCACTAACGATGCCCCACCGTCAGTCTCATTGACTCATGATCTCAAGGAGCTTCTGTTCTCTGACTTTACCAAGAAGGATAAGTTTATCTCACTCAAGCCATTGGGATCCAACGTCTTCAGCAAATTCATCATTTATGAGGTCTCTGATCGATTTCTTGAAGGATCAAACAAGATAATGCTGAATGACATACCGAGGTTCAATAGACTTGATTCAGATATAACAGTCGACAGAGCACTCATTACGAAAATAGAACCGGTTCAAATCACAGAAGCCGTCATAATGTTCAATGAGGAGCTATATCCATTGCTGAAGAAGTTATCTGGATCAGACTTATTCCAAATGCTGAAAAAACTTGGGCTGAATGTTATACATCAAGGTGATGATATTTTTGGATCAAGTGGGAAGATATTGCTTTGCGAACCGGTTGATCAAGGAATACTGACTGATGAGTCTACTATTACATTGGTTAAAGATTCATACAATGAGCTGTCTATAACTAAGCAGGTTGAATCTCTTGATATCCTGGATGTTTCCAACTATCTGTCATTGACTAATAAGAAGGAGACACATGATTTCAATGTTGCACCATTTGATGAGTTCACGTTGAAGAGTATCAAATCCTTGAAAGATAATTATGATACAGAGAATCTAGCTTTTGCTACTACTTCAGATCTTTCCAAAATTGGTGCATTGAGTGAGAATTATGTTGAATTAACAATTGACGAAACCAACAAAAAGATTGTCAAGTTAATTTCATTTGTTGAACCAAACAATTACAAGACGAATACTATTTACCTCTCCCCTATATTTATCATCAATAATGGATCCCCATCACATGTTCAAATCAAATCTACAGACTTGAAGCTATCAAGCATCCCAATTGCAGATAAGATCACAATCAACAAAGTCTCATCATTCGAAGCTGCTCATAGACCATATCAACAACCTTCATTGACCAACTTAAAATCATACTTTGAAGAGAAACAAAGAATAGTCTCATTGGGTGATTTGATTCCAATTACCTTTGATTCTGTTTTGGCTAGGACTGTCTTACAAACGAACCCAGAACTTTCATTTCCCGTGGGAACACCTGATAGTATCATCTGGTTCAAAATAACGTCAATTGTACATGGTGAGAAAGATCAAGAGAGTAATTCACCACAGTTCCTCGTCGATCCAACTCATACCGGTATCTCTACCAATGGAGAGCTTCTCAAATCGTCCCTACCTCCACTGAAAACTGATTGGTATAATTACTTGGGATTACCTAAAACATTTGATTATTTGGAAGGGAAAGAAACGGTTTTTCCATATGCCAAGACTCTCGCTAAGTTTGGCAAATCTACCATTACTAATAAGAGTCTGAGAACCACAGTGTTGTTACAGTCATTGAATAGAAATGTTGGTAAGTCATTTATTGTTGAAAATCTTGCGAGATCATTAGGGTTACACATCGTTGTGATCGATGGGTTTGAATACTTGAATCCTGCCTCTGATTCTAAAACCATTGGATTGATTAGAGGAAGATTGGATAAAGTTACTGAATCCACTGAAGGATTGATTGTATTCCTCAAACATATTGAAGCTTTGGCTTTCAAGCAGGATCAACAAGCTGGTGCAAAACCAAGTCTCATGGCTTCCAAACTAGTTGAACTTATCGATGACTATACATCCAACGGTGTCATATTTGTCGCATCTACCAATGAGGCTGATAAGATCCCAGAAGAAGTCAGATCCAAGTTTAGATTTGAGATTGAAGTCCCTGTTCCTTCAGAAGAGGAAAGAAAAAGGATCTTTCAGTATTTGATTGATGAGAACGAAGATTATGAACTAAGAAGCGATGTTTCCTTGGGATCACTGTCTTTACAAAGTGCTGGTTTAACTCCTCGTGATTTGAAGTCCATAGTGGAAAATGCACAAGCCTTATCGCTGGAAAGACTGGAAGATCTTGCTGAAGAGCTTAGTGTTGATATCACAACATTGATCAATAATAATCCAATTACTTTGATCCCACAGGATTTCGAGAAATCTATTAACTCTGCAAGAAATAAATTCAGTGATTCCATCGGTGCTCCAAG